>OU015765.1:22659158-22707533 GCA_907173295.1 Fagus sylvatica | reverse complement strand
TAAACACACATTAGTTAAAAACAAATATACATAGGTAATACAAAATTCTCAAATGATTGTTTTGATAAAGCATTTGGTTTAGTTCACAAAATAAAATATATTATTTTATTTGCAAACAGTAAATTCAACATATTCAGAAATAAATACAGATACAGATATAGTTTCAAATACAGATATAGATTCAAATACAGATTCAGATTCAAATACAGATTCAAATTCAGATTCAAATTCGGATACAGATATAGATATAATACATATACTAAACAGTCTTTAGTGACTACAGCCACATTATCCTTGTGACAAGGCCCAAAAACCACACATAGGTCGGTGGCAAACCCCAGAATGAAACTAGTTTCGGTACCAACGTATAATCCCCATTGGCGGGGCCCAGAACATAGTCAGACTGAGAGTTTTCAAATATCAAAACACATTTAAAATATATTTGAATTCCAAAACATAGTGATTTTCAAACCTTATTCAAATTATGTACCAAAAACAAATCAGTTTAACAAATAAGCTTTATAAAGATTCTTGTAACATACAATCACATGTTTGATCCGAATTTTTGAAGTAAACAATATTTTATAAATACAATGATTTTTCTGATATTTCGAAACAAAGTTGATTTTGGCATAATAGAATAATAAACTATAATAATAAGTTCGCAAATAAGAATATT
Source organism: Fagus sylvatica (assembly GCA_907173295.1). Classification (NCBI taxonomy): domain Eukaryota; kingdom Viridiplantae; phylum Streptophyta; class Magnoliopsida; order Fagales; family Fagaceae; genus Fagus; species Fagus sylvatica. Next base: position 22,706,854 of record OU015765.1, on the reverse strand, counting down.
TAATATATAAAATTGAGAAAATACTAGTTAAGGATAAAGGTTACTTACCTTTAGCAAGCAAGAAATCTCTTAATACTCTCTATCTCTTCTTTTCAAAATTCACAAACCAGAACCTAAATTAATTGTATAATGATCAAAATCCATTAATTAACATAAACAATGCTATTTACTCTTGATATACAAAATTAAAGCCTAACATTATTCTTTCCCACTATTACTATTTATTTTATATCTTCTCTCAATGAGTACAGCCTTCACAATTTTATTTCTTGCAGGAGCCTACGTTAGCCTCTCACTTCTTCACATCAGTAGCCTACTAGTAGGCATATGAACTTTATTTATTTTGTTTCTTTTCCTTTCACTGCATGTACAATATTAACCCATACTTCACGTTTTTTTTGCTAAAACCCATACTTCACGTTAAAGACTAGGACTTGGTTATCTTTTATATTTTTTTCTTTTTGTTTCTTTTTCTTTGACTGCATGTACAGCAGTGTACATCAAGTCATTACTTTCACGTTAATAGACTAGGACTTAGTGGTTATCTTTTATATATATATATATTTTTCTTTCTTTCTTTTTTCTTTTACTGCTGCATGTACAGTGGCCATCAATCTCTATCACGTCAAACCTATACTCATGCCTAGTCTAGGAAATCAAACAGTAAATATAGATATGGTATTCATAGTTCCTAAGCAGCAATTCTACTACGTATTGCTCCTAAATTTGGCTGATTCAGACTATGATATTCATCAATAGTAATTAAATCTAAAAGAAAAGTTTTATATGCTCTTACCTTAAAGAATTCTCTAATTTATCTTTTCTTGAAATCCTTCAAATCTTGCCGTCAAAGAGTGTCTATAGGTATTGAATAAAGTTTATAGCTCTATTTATACCCTAATATTGCTAGGGTTAGGGCTTATATTATTTTCTAGAAACTCCTTAAAATAATAAATTATTTACTATTTACCCCACAGTTAAAATTGATTAGATTACCCACCTAAAGCAAACTCTTTTTTTTTTTTTTTTTTTATCCTTTGGGACCGGGTATTACAAAAACCCACTGAAAGATGAAGCATAGTTGCAGCATCCAGTCCTCCTTGTACTTGTTCTAGCCTTGGGTTTTGTGATAATGGACCCATTTCACATGGGTCCAGTAGGAGGACATGATTTTAGGCCTGTGAAGCACGACATTGCACCATACAAGCAAGTCATGGTGAATTGGCCTAGAGACAATCAAAGCCGGTTAGGACTTGGAGAACTGGTGTTTGAAGATGAAGTCTTTGGGCCTGAATCATTGGAGTTCGATAATTTGGGGCGTGGCCCTTACACTGGATTAGCCGATGGACGCGTTGTTAGATGGATGGGTGAAAATGTTGGTTGGGAGACATTTGCACTTGTAACAAGAAATTGGTGAGTCTCACTAGTGACTTAAAAATAGTGTTCATACATCTATATGGGACACTTCAGTGCAAAAACAGTTTTAAGTCCCTTTATATGTTCTATGTAGCATTTTTTGGCTATGTTGCCCTGATTTGGCAGCCCTTGTTAGACATATTTAATGCTTACAAGCAATTTATTATTGATTATACCCTTAATACATTCTAATTGTATGTGGCCCTTAAAAGGCCAGAGAAGCTTTGTGCTAAAGGAATTGACTCAACCACATCTAAGCAATGGAAGCAGGAGAAAAAGTGTGGCCGTCCCCTTGGCCTAAGGTTCCACAAAGAGAGTGGAGATTTGTACATAGCTGATTCTTATTACGGCCTTCTGGTTGTTGGACCTGGAGGAGGACTTGCAAGGCCTCTGGCAACCCATGTAGAAGGGAAGCCTATACTCTTTGCTAATGACCTTGACATTCATAAAAATGGATCCATCTTCTTCACAGACACTAGCAAAAGATAAAATAGAGTGTAAGTGTACAAGTGCATATATTAAGACCATTTGAATTAATAAGACATTCTTCAATATGCCAAAACATGAAAGCTTCTTTTTTTTTTTTTGTTATTATATCCCACTTTGTTAAGTTATGCATGGAGGTAAAAACGAGGACAATTGTTTGTTTATTTATTTATTTAACCCAAGTAATTTAACACTAAAAACATCTTACACGAATTTAAATGAAACATTTTTGTTATCGTGAATTTAGCTCTTTTATTTAGTGAATTTACATGTTTTTGTCATATTTAGCTCTCATTAGCACTTGTATCCCCATAGCACATACTGATCGACACTTCGAGGCCCCAAATTGGCACTTGCACCCATAACTATAGTTTGAACAACTTTTGCTACTCCTGTTTAGAGTTTTTCTTTGAACTCCAAGATTGATTAGATTGAAAGCTATGAGATTAGAGATAGAGAGGGGTTGCTAGAACATATAGTTCCAACAACTTCAACTACTTCCTTTTGAAGTTTCTCATTCGCATCCTTTTAGGAGAGTTTAAGAGTACAAGTCGTTGTTCTACATGCTCCTCGAAGATTAAGAAGTGATCCAAGGAGGAAGTTGAAATCAAGAAAGGAGGTCTTTCACAAATGTCCAAAAATCGTGTTTTAAAAACACAATTAAAAAAAATAAAAACAAGATTCTTGAATAACTTTAAAACGTTAGCAATATAAAAAATAATTATTAAAATAATGTTATTTTTACAAATTTTGCCAACAAAAGATATGGCAAAGAGAATCTATTGGCTCACGGGGGCCACTTTATATGCATGAATGTAAGTTACAAATGAAAGCAGCACAGCAGAAACAATTAAAACAGGGTATACGACATGCCGCTCCCAGGTATTACAGAAAAACGACACGTCGTCCTCACTAGTAATATTTAGTTATTTACCACATGTAGTTCAAGTAGTTAGTAGAGTTTGTTATTTTAGATTTTACTGTAACAACGGCTACTTAATTTTTCTGTTTTGCTTCTGTTACTTTTAGTTAGTCAGTTTAGCTTGTTTTCTTCTATGTAATAGCTATAAATACAGATTTTGATGTACAGAAGAATCTAATGAAATTTGCCTCAGTCTTTCATTTTCATTCTCCTCTAATTCTTGATACAACTCGAAATTGTAGATTACTAAACATTACCAAAGCATGGCTTCTTTTGGATAATATCGATCACATAGTTTTTCGTCAAGTTTCATATAGAGCTTCATGAGAAATAAAGATAATTGCCAAATCTCTCTTTTTGACTACACGCCAAATCTAGTTACAATTCCTTGTAATCACTAATATAGGCCAAATCAACGTAGTACTCGCTCAATGTGAGACTCAGTACATGCCAACGCAACATATACTCATATAATCTAGGTATCATAATCTCTCCTACTTAAATTCCTATGTCATTGTAAGGGACCAGTAGACAATAGGAAATCATGTCTAGTTGCTAGACTTTAATACGGTCTGAACTAAATGTATCCAGTTTTTCAAATAGATAGTACCAAATCACAAACAGCAAATGGAGTGTCCATTTGATCTGATCTTTGAATAAGGCCAAATCCACTCTCTATTATGAGTAACAGCCGACACTTTGAATTTCATTAGAGAAATTGAGAACTTCACTGTCCAAGTCCGCACCATTTGGACCACATAATTACTTATGCAAAATTTTATGGCAGAAGAATTGAAATTTCCAAGGTATTTATTTTTTTTTTCATTTTTTATTGACTTTTATTAGAGACAGTGGCTCGACACATGCAGGCACTGCACTTATAATTTCTAAGCAAGATTCAAGAGTCCTGCCAATTCCACAGTACTATGCATTTTAATATTCAACTGCACTGAAAGAAAAATTTATTGTTTGTACTCTGAGTGATAAGATGAAGCAGTGAAGGAAAAACTTCTACTTATCTTTAGGATCGATTCAAATGGTGTTTCACAGTGCAAACAATGCTTCCATGTCTTTGTTGATGGTGGTGCTTGGAAGCTTGCTACTACAGCAAGACACTTGAATCTACAGCCTATAACCCCTTCTATAGAGAATAGAAACAAAGGAAAGTGATGGAGAATGTTTTTCTTCTATTCATTACACTTACACACGCACAAAGGAAAGTATGGAGAATGTTTTTCATTCATTACACTTACACACGCACATACATTGTTATATGATGTAGGCACTCGGGTAGAAGGGATTGTGTTTAGGAATGAGAGTCAATTTGAGTAGTAACTAAGCAGCATAAAGCCTCTGCATAGAGAAATCTATGTCTAAAGAAATAACACAAAGGCTAACAATTCTCATTCACAAAATATCAACAACTAAAACTGAATTTACAAAGGCAAGGCCATGCATTATATAGCATGTCTCGGGTAAAATCTGATTAGCTGCTGGATGCAGCCCTATGATTGGCTATCCTATGCTAAAAGCCCATTGGCTGAACTATTAACAATCCCTATCAAACTAACCAACTCAGCCAAGCCTTCCTATTGGCTGCACATGGCCTAAATCTAATAGATTACAAGAAAGACCAAGTACTAGGTTGTTAGGCTTTTGAGACAGCAAGTACAAGGTTGTCTCAAAACTTATTAGTTATTACAGGCCTAAAACAGAAATGAAAATACTAGCCCAAAATTTCTAACAAAAGCAGAATTTTCAAAAGGACATGAAAAAATAAATCTGGAAGCACTGGTTTCATAAGAACAACATCACAACCATCACATTAAAAATAAAAATAAAAACCACCAACACCATCTCCATTCTCCAACAACATTAAGAAGCAACAGACAACAATAAAAATAAATAAAAAAAACCACAAGATGGTCAAGGAATGATATGGCTGCAGCCAAGCCTGCTCATGGATCAACCCCTGGCATAAAACATTACATGAAAGGAAGAGCTAACATCTGATAGTAACCTTGGAGTGAGCTTGACATCCTCCACAATTTTTCTGAATTTCCCATCCCTCATATCAGCATTGGCCTTACCATCTCATCTAGTCATTTGCCCCCAAAACAACTAGACTTATTGGCATTTATTTTGCAGAAGTTTTTCATCTTCTGGAAGCACAAGAAACTTGAATAAAAAGCAGAAAAAGGTCTCTAGATACAAGATGCAGGGGCGAATTTCCAACAATTATGATATGTAATGAATCGCAGCGTTGATTCCTTCAAAACAAAAGAAATGCAACACTAACTCAGTAATTGATTAATAAGAGCAATGACTAGAAGTCTAGCATGAATAGATATTCTTGAAAAGATTACTCGCTTGCAAATTAACAGTAAGAAAATCAAAATATAAATTACAAGGTTCACAATGCTACAGGTAAAAGCAAAGGAATATGTACCAATTAAAACTGGAGGTCACTCAGGGTTCAATGATAACATGGCGTACATGTTCTATTTTTCCCCAATCCTTACTGTTACTATCCTTAATCCGTTCTGTGAACTCCCTTGGCATCTTAGACAGTTTCAATTCTTGGAGAGTCTTAACATGCTGCAATCCATCAGGAAGCTTATGCAGATTTGCACATGATCTGATCTCTAAATCTCTGAGACGAGACAGTGCTCCTTCCTCCACAGTCCAGTCCTCCAGTTTCTCTAGCATCCATAGCTTGAACTCAAAGCTGAGGAAAGCCATTTTGAGGGCAGCACATATTCTTCCCTGCATAAGATTCAGAGAATAACTGAAGAATCCTCAGTTTTGGAAGCTTATCTAACTTTTGCATTGGATCTTCAGTTAGTTCTGAAGCTGACAAGGTAAGCTCAATGAGGTTCTTTGGAAATTCGGAGATGACAGATGAAGCCTTTAATCTTCCAAGAAAATATACACTGGAGAGATTTTTATGGCCTAACAAAGTGTTTAAGTGTAGATCCCAAGGTTGATTGTTTTCATCATGCGATTTCAGCCTCAGAGATTGAAGATGTTCTAGTTTATCAATCCAGTCAGCCACTGCTTTCAGTTGCAATGTCATTGCATACTTATTGTTAGAACAGATGCTCAGATACAAATCTAGAATAGATTCTCTGATACAATGTCAAATATGAAAGTACTAGAGAGAAAAGAGTTTAGAGAAAGAGAGAGAACAAACAGAGAACAGATACACAGAGATACCGTGGTTCGGTCATGAAGACCTACGTCCACACAAAAAAGCCCTTGACGGCTACATCTTTACTATATTTCTTGATGATTACAATGAGACCCAAGTAGGGTATATATACTAGAGAAACCTAGTCTAACTAGAGCAGTTTGCTTCTATTACAATTAATGGGCCTACACTTGGTTTGGGCCTCATGGCCCAATATATATCTCTAACATCCCCTCTCAAACTCAAGGTGCAGTATGACAAAACCTTGAGTTTGAAATTGCATGAAGTAGAATCCTCAAAGAGAAATAGGGTCCACAAAACAAAAATGCCTAAAAAATAATCTCCGTCGAAAGAAAGAAACCCATGCAGCAAATGAAACATAATAAAAGAACACAAAAGAGCCCAGAGTAAGACAACAGACTGCCACAGAGGACAACAAGAGACTGTCTTCAGAAGAGCTCACAACGAATAAAAGAACATAGAAGAACTCAGAGTAAAACAACAGACTGCCACAGAGGACAACAAGAGACTGTTTTCAGAAGAGCTCACAACGAATAAAAGAACATAGAAGAACTCAGAGTAAGACAACGGACTGCCACACAGGACAACAAATAGAACAGACGGATTGTCACAGAAGACACCAGATAGAACAGACGGATTGTCACAGAAAGACATCAGACGAAACAGACGGATTGTCACGGAAGACACCAGATGATTTTCACGGAAAACACCAAACAGAACAAACAGATTATCACTGAAGACACCAGACGGATTGTCATGGAAGAGACTAGACGAAACAAACGGATTGTCACGAAAAGACAGCAGAAATAAATTGTCATGGAAGACAATAAGAGACAGATTCTCACGGAAGACCACAATAACAGACAAATTCATCTTCATAACAAGAAGCAGATCGTGCAACAACAAGGAAGCTCATGGGCGATAGGGCGGTGCATTAAATTTCATTTTCAAAGTGACTCTTGGGATGGGGATGTCTCAGAGTGACCATGAGGTTGAATGGTCCATTGTAACTAATGAAAGAGTGAAGAGTTACTGAAAAAGACAAGACAAAGCAAGAAACAAAAAGGTCAGGATTTTTTTTTTTTTGGAGGTATAGGAGAGGGCACGGGGTGGCATGGCAACCACAATTGATTTTTTTCAGAGATCGAGGAGAGGACAGGTGGCATGGAAGCCACAATTGTAGTTGTTTTGAGATTGGGGAGAGGACAGGAGTGGCATGGAAGCCACTTGGTGCTGATATCTGAGAGGAGTAATACTTAAAAGTTATAGAAACACTGTTGAAGGAGACACGGCTAAGATTGAAGATATCTTGTTTCCAAACACGTTGGGCAAAGTATCAAACACCACTTCACGTTGTTGTCCTTAACCACCTTGATCATACTCCACGTGTTGCTATGCTTGATTAAAAGTGAAAATTGGGAGCCTTCTCTAGATGTTAGCATTAGCACACCACTAATGCCGTGGGACCAAAAGAAGATGCTAGCCTCTTTGAAATTCAAGTTGAATTGAATGGTGATTCCTATGCAAACAAGGTCCACCACGGCATGGAAAGTTGATGCTTGGAACAATAGCCATAAGAAATCTCCCCATAAAAAAAGAGTCCGCCAATAAATACCCAAAAGCTGTATTGACTTGGAGGCCAACCTGAACTGAGTTATGGACCTTGAGGTGAGTTATGACTCGTGTGACGCAGCGAGTCAGATTTTCCTTGAAGAGAATGAACACTCAAATCTGGTGGGTTTTGCCTGAAATTGAGAACCAAGAAGAACCCACAGACGGTGGCTTGAAGTAATGAACCCAAGAAGTGAATCTCAAACCAACGACTGGCGCTTCACATGTGAGTCTGTCTGGTTGGTTTGCATGGATAGCGGCACAGAGACACACAACTTTTGCCCAGAAATTCTTCATAGTTGAGTATTAGCTTTGGCCAAAATCGAATTTGGCTTTGATAGTGCTGAGGGTCACGAGTTTAGGGGATTTCAGTAGAGGTCACGGATTCACGGATTTTCAAGAGCAGCGTGGAAGCACCGTGTTCAGATTTTGACTGAGTTTTAACTTGGCAGTCACAACGCGGCAGCTGGAGACAAAACGTGTAGGAAAGCCGAGGAACGATCTGGTGTGTGACAGAGTGTGAAGGGTTTTCTGACTCTGGTGATGGAAGAGTGGAACGGTGGCGGCACACTGTAATAACCAAGATCAAGAGTGACCGCTGGGAGAGGAGACAGGTGGTGCGAAAACCACAATATATACCAAAATATCAATTTAGCTCTGATACCATGTTAGAACAGATGCTCAAATACAAATCTAGAATAGATTCTCTGATACAATGTCAAATATGAAAGTACTAGAGAGAAAAGAATTTAGAGAAAGAGAGAGAACAAACAGAGAACAGATACACAGAGATACCGTGGTTCGATCATGAAGACCTACGTCCACACACAAAAGCCCTTGACGACTACATCTTTACTATATTTCTTGATGGTTACAATGAGACCCAAGTAGGGTATATATACTAGAGAAACCTAGTCTAACTAGAGCAGTTTGCTTCTATTACAATTAATGGGCCTACACTTGGTTTGGGCCTCATGGCCCAATATATATCTCTAACACTTATGATATGACATACACCGGCATGCCACACCCAATTTTTTGAGATTGATTAGTGTGTTCAAGCCATCCTTCACTGGACTTTTCTCATCCACAAATGCTCCCCAAAAGGTTTGAAGGTCTGTTAAAGAGGCGCCACTTTGTCGAGGCCCAAATCTATTGCAATAACTCTCACTCAAATACAAGTGCCTCAATCGTTGCATCTTCCAAAGAGAACGAGGGAGAGTACTGATGTAAGTGTGCTTCACATCCAGTGTTTGGAGTTTCAACAAGTTGCTTATGGATGATGGATGATGGTAAGTCCATCTCAAGCCAAGGTACCTTAATAAAACTAGCTTACTTAGTACCTTTGGCAATTGAGGTCTGAATGTTAGGTTTAGAGAGGGCAGTACAGAGAGACAGAGAGAATAAACTGTGTCTTCAGTATTCTGATTAAACATGTACAGTTAAGAGAATATATATAGGCCTAAACTAAGAACAGTGTAGTAAATACATAGTAAACCCTAGGAAACCCTAGACTAGTACAATAACAAATGGTATATACATATTAACATCCCCCTTCAAACTCAAGGTGGTCTGACAGAAGCCATCTTGAGTTTGGAAACAAGATCACGAAAACGACCAGGAGAAAAAGTCTTCGTAAAGATGTCAATAGTCTGATCAGAAGAGCTAACTGGAAGAAGATGTAGGATGCCAGCAGACAGATGATGACGCACAAGATGACAATCAATCTCAATATGCTTGGTGCGCTCATGGAAAACATCATTGTGCGCAATCTGAATAGCACTACGGTTGTCACAATGTATGATAGTTGGTGAAGAATGTATAAGACCCATATCTTCCAACAGCCAGCGAAGAGCAAGAAGTTCAGAAGTAGTATCAGCCAGAGCACGGTATTCTGCCTCAGTGCTAGAGCGAGACACAATATGTTGTTTCTTACTGCGCCAAGAAATAAGAGAGTCTCCCAAAAAGAAACAAAATCCAGTAGTAGAGCGGCGGTCAGTAGGATCCCCAGCCCAATCAGCATCAGAATAAGCACAGAGGTCAAGGGTGGAGTGAGCAGAGAAATGAAGTCCCTGAAACATAGTACCCTTAATATAGCGAAGAATGTGAATCACTGCAGCATAGTGTGTAGAATGGGGAGCAGATAAGAATTGACTCACCAAATGAACAGCATGAGCAATATCAGGGCGGGTTACAGTGAGATAGACTAAGCTGCCAACAAGCTGACGATAGAGAGTGGCATCACTAAGAGGTGTGCCATCCAAGGAAGTAAGGCGAGCATTCATCTTAAGGGGTGTAGAAACAACTTTAGTGTCAGTCAGGCCAGCACGAGATAACAAGTCAGAGGCATACTTAGCCTGAGAGAGATAATAACCAGTGGAATCAGAAGAGACCTCAAGGCCTAGGAAGTAGCTCAGATGACCAAGATCCTTCATTTCAAATTGTTGGTGGAGAAGTAGCTTGAAATCAGAAATGTCAGAGTGATCATCCCCAGTAATGATCATGTCATCAACATATAGTAGAAGAAGAGTCATACCCTTATCAGATCGGCGGATAAATAATGTTGTATCATGAGAACTAGATGAGAAGCCAAACTGATGTACAATACTGCTAAACTTGGCAAACCAGGCTCGAGGAGCTTGCTTAAGACCATATAGAGTGCGACTAAGGAGGAAAACTTTGTCAGGACAGTCTGAATAACCTGGAGGTGCCTGCATATAAACTTCTTCAGTGAGATCACCATTTAAAAAAGCATTCTTAACATCCATCTGAAAAAGAGGCCACTGGTGAACTGCAGCAATAGCAAGAAGACTGCGAACAGAGGTAATACAAGCAACAGGAGCAAAAGTCTCCTCATAGTCAATCCCATATTCCTGAGCATATCCCTTGGCAACAAGACGAGCCTTATACCGTTCAATAGAGCCATCAGATTTGGTCTTGATCTTATAGACCCATTTGCAGCCAATGGCAGATTTACCATGTGGCAAATCAACCAAGTCCCAAGTATGAGTCTTCTCCAAAGCCTGAAGTTCCTCTGTCATTGCTTACTGCCAAAGAGAACAGGCCTCACGATAAGTGTGAGGCTCATGAAGGGAAAGTACAGTTGAAAAACAAGAATAATCACGCAAATGAGCAGGAGATGCTCTTACCCGGTCAGAGCGACGAAGGGGGAGGAGGGGAGTCTGATCAGTGACAGGATCCACGGGCGGTGCAGGTTCTTGGGGCGAAGCCGGAGAGTTAGCAGGAGGAGCAGCAAGAGGGAGGTTAGGAGTCTGATTAAGGATAGGATCCACAGCTAGTGGAGGTGCTAAAGGAGAAACCGGAGAATCAGCAGGAGATATAGGAAACAAAGGCAGTGATGGATTAGTAAAAAAAGGAAGGGGTGGAATAAGTTGTAAACTTAGAAAGGGAATTAAACATGATATGTTCCCAGAAAACAACATGACGAGAAATGCGAAGACGTTGAGAGATAAGGTCCCAACAACGATAACCTTTGTGTTCAATCCCATACCCAAGAAAACAACATAGATGAGATCGAGGTTCTAATTTGGAATGTTCGTGTGGCTGAAGTAAAACAAAGCATGCACAACCAAAGACACGAAGAGAAGAATAGGAAGCTGGAGTACCATAGAGACGTTCAAAGGGAGTCACATTTTGGAGAGCTGAGGATGGAAGACGGTTGATGGTGTAGACAGCAGTGAGGGCGGCTTCCCCCCAAAAACGTTCAGGACATGAAGCAGAAATGAGGAAAGCCCTAACAGAGTCAAGTATGTGGCGGTGTTTGCGTTCAGCCCTACCATTTTGCTGAGATGTTCCTGCACAAGAACGCTGAATAATGGTGCCTTGTGTGTGAATGAAATCAAGGAATTGAGAATCTCTATATTCCATGGCATTATCAGTGCGGAAGATTTTAATGGTTTTTGAAAACTGTATGGAGATCATTTGGGCAAAAGTGTGATAGATTTGAGCTAATTCAGTGCGATTGTGCATAAGGTAGATCCATGTATATCGAGAGAAATCATCAACAAATATGACAAAGTATTTAGATCCACCTACAATAGCAGTGGGGCTAGGTCCCCAAATATCAGAGTGAATCAAGTCAAAAGAGGCTTGAGAAAAAGAGTCACTATTATTAAAAGATAAAGCTGGTTGTTTGGCCAACTGACAAGATACACAGTCAACTGAATCATGTTTGACTTGACCCAAAAAACCACTAGAAATTAAAGTGCGAAGTTTTTGAACTGACACATGACCTAAAGGAAAATCAGAAGCAGTATGAGCAAAATGAGACGGAGGGGGTGTCGATGTGGAAGGTAGGTGAAGTGAAATGAGCTCGAACATCCGTCCCACTCTACGGCCTGTCCTAAGAACCTAATTCGTCCGAGAATCCTGCACACGACAACCAGAAGAACCAAACCACAAGTCAAAACCAAGTTCATATAATTAACCAACAGATATAAGATTAAGAGTGAGGTTGGGAATAAAATATGTGTCAGATAGAGACAGTGTAGAGGTGGAAACAAAACCCAGTATGACTAGCAGTAAGGTGCGAGCCATTAGGAGTTTGAATAAGAGGAGCATGAGTAGTAGGAATAATAGAAGAAAATAGCTGAGAATCATGGGACATATGATTACAACAGGCAGAATCAAAATACCAAGTATTACCTGAGACAGCAGAGGAAACCTTATCAGAGGAGGACAAAAATTGTTTGACCATGGTAAAGACCATTGGTCCTAACTCACTAACCGGGATAGATGAGTGAGAGGGATCAGGGGGTGAGTCTTCAGCAGCAGCAGCAACAGAGGGATTAACAGGCCTTGGAAGAATGCCTGATTGACCTGGCTTGGGAGGCTTGGTAAGGCAGTTGTAGACAATGTGACCAATCATGTGACAATACCGACATTGGATGGTCTGGCATTCAGCCAAAAGATGTCCCTGCTTATGATAGTTCTTGCAATATTTCAGACCATTCCTAGATGAGGAAGAGCTTGAAGAACGTGCAGCAGTAGCAAGGACAGCATCAGGGTGATGGGGTTAAAGAGTGCGAAGACGGGTCTCATGAGAGAGAAGCTAACTCATAGCAAATTCCAGAGTAGGGAGAGGGACCTGCTGAAGCAAAGTAGCACGAACTGGTTCAAACTCAGATGTCAAGGCCATCAGGAACTGGATAAGATGAAACTGATCTTATTTGGTAGCTAAGATTGCTGCATCTGTAGGATCCTTGACAATATGGGTAGACTGTTCCATTTGATCCCAAATAGACTGCATACCAGAAAGGAACTCATTGATCGGTTGCCTAGGCGTTTGTTTCATATTAACATGAAGACCCCTAAGTTGATACTCGTGAGAGAGGCCAGCAGTAGTATAATGACGACTCAGAAGATCTCAAACATCCTTAGCATTTTCATAGCGACCAAATTGCTGATGAATGGAAGGTACAGTAGAGTGGCGAAACCAGGTGATGATTTGGTGATTCTTGCAATCCCAATCTTCAAAACGATTAGCAAATTTCGTGTTTTCTTCATCCTTAGAACGAACAGGAGCTTGGATTTCACTTGTGACATAGCGCCATAAACGATGGCCTTTGAGGAAGCTGTGCATGTCTTGGGACCATAGAACATAATTGTGTCCATTGAGAATGATGGTAATAGTCTTAGGAAGTTCATTTTTATCCATCGGAAATACCTGAAAAGAACAAATGAGAAAAACAAAAAAAATGGGTAAGTTTTTTTTTTTCAGCTAGAGCTGACGTCAGCAATAGGTAGGGCTGACGTCAGCTGTGAGTGCGGGCGCGGGGCGGGTCGACTCGCGGGTCGCAGGTCACGGGTCAGGTCGCGTGGAGCTGGGAACAAAATCATGCCGGAAGCTTCATCGGTGCGTGAGGGCACGTGGAAGGTTGTCTGGCTGTGAAATTTCGGCTGTAGATTTGTCTTGAAGAGACGAAGCAAGTGGTGCCTTGCACAAGACAGACGGAGCAACCTAACGACGGCGGCGGAGAGAGGAACCGGCGAGTTTGTCGGAGACAGACGAGGCGCGTGGCGACGCGTGGGGAAGTTTCTGGCAATGAAATTTTTAAGGTTTTGTATATCATGTTCTGACAATCAGAGTAGTAGGTAGCATAGGATGAACGGAGGTCTCTGGAAGCAATGGTAGGAGAGGAGAGGCACGGCTGTTTCTGGAGAGAAAAATTGTTTTCAGATAGGGCTACAGGTGTTTTTTAAGAATCACAATGCCAAAAAATTAATTTGGCTTTGATACCATGTTAGGTTTAGAGAGGGAAGTACAGAGAGACAGAGAGAATAAACTGTGTATTCAGTATTCTAATTAAACATGTACAGTTAAGAGAATATATATAGGCCTAAACTAGGAACAGTATAGTAAATACATAGTAAACCCTAGGAAACCCTAGACTAGTACAATAACAAATGGTATATACATATTAACACTGAAAACTCATTCAAGATCAAGCACCCGCAGCAATAGGAAGCACTTGCAGGAAATGCACCGATCAAGAAAGTTTCCTGCCTCTTCCCCAGGCTGGGTTCCTTCTCGATCATCAAAGGACAAAATAATAAGGATTTTTTGTAATAGTCTTGCAGAGTATAAGTGTCAGTGTCATCACCGTGAATATGATTAAAGCTGGCGTCATTGTTATTGTAACGATCAACGATCCAACACTTCAACTGAATGGTTGAAGATGATTTGTTAGCTGTGCTAGCTTCTGACAAGAGTTTCCGCAATGCACCAGGAAGACGACAGGTTCTGACTTTACCATTTGCTTCTTCTTTGTTACTTGAACCATGTTTTGATCTATCAGCTCCATCAGATACCTCTCAGCAAAATGTTCAGGAGATTCGTCAGTCGTTCCTAGTCTCAAAAACCCCTCAGCAACCCATAGCGTGATTAATCTTCTTGCAGGGATCTCAAATTCTTCAGGGAATAATAGGAACTAATGTAGACATCCTTTCAATTATAGGGATAATTCCCTACTAGCCTTTTTAAAGATTTCTGACCAAGGTTCTATGTCTTCTTTCTTGTTTAGCAGCCTTGACCATTCCTCATTGTTTTGACCTTTCTCCGACAATAGTTTTCCCTTATTTACGATTGCCAGTGGCAAACTGAAGGTATAAGAGTGATCACACCATAATAAGTGTGGACACTCATATACTATAGCCTAGCCTTTTGGTGGTTGGCTATTCCCTTGAGAAGAGAGAATCGTCAGATAACTGCTAATAACTGTTTAGTGGTTATTGACGATTACTGGGAATTGAACAATTGTAGAATAATTATTCTCCAATGCCCAAGTGTTGTACCTGTTGACAATTCTATTATATATAGGATTGTTACATTCAACACAATTAAGACAATGAATCATACGTTGCATTCTCTCTTTCTCAAGTGATAAACACCCTTACGGGAATCCACCGGTTTTCTATTGTTTTCTGTTTTATGTTTTCCTTCAGTGGTATCAGAGCAAGGTTCTTAACACAATTTCTCTAATAAGAATTGTGTTAATCATGGTTTTGTATGAGAGAAAAAGGGAGTTAACTATCTCGCGCATGGTGGAAGAAATACCTTCACTGTCATGGATATTTATGAAATTGCCACACTTTTCAATAGGTGTAACGCATGCCAATAATGACCCACGAAGTGAAGTGGTGTAAAGACTTAGACCAAGACCACAAGGAATCGTGGCGGAGCCCAAGCACGTGGATTAGGTGGTCTTGAATCCCATGAATTGGCCGATCTTCAAGTTTCAAACCGACACTTGGAAGATATAAAATTCCATGGCAGTTTTGCGGCATTTGGACCATGGAGAGAGAAAGAAACTATGATAAAATGGAGATTAATAATGCATGGGCGGCCAATATCTTGCCATGATATTGAGTTTTTTGAAGCGTTTTGGCGTGGAACAAGAAGAACAGACATTGACAAAACTTATATAGCGTTATTGTCATCCAGCAGTGAAGACGAAAAAGAAAAAGAGACACCGTTTCGTATAGAAAAAGTACATGGTAACTATGTCTCTAAACCCATAGAATACTAACTTTATGTAAAGTTAAGTCTTCAAACTTGTTATGTTTAGAAACAAGTACAACCACCAGAATAACTTTGAGTAAAGAAGCTGTAGAGGCCTATTTTTTCTGTCTACCGCAGACCAAGCCCAAAGCCTCAGAAACTTGCTTAAGGGCCCGAAACTCACCAGGCCCAGTGATCCACTGTAGCAAGAACATAAAAGAAATGGCCCCAACCATCAACCAAGTCCAAAGCCCAAAAAGAAGCCCAGCCCACTCAATTTCTAAACTCATGTCTGCTGTAATGATACAATTTAAAATAATTCAAACATTTAAAATAATTCAAAGTGAAGAGAGGGAAAGTTCCCACGTAAAGCTCCCATTTCCCTCCTCTTTTGATGCGGAAGGCGTAAAAAAGGGGGGCTCATTTCCAAGAAGGAAGAAGCAGATTCCCAGGCTTCATAATGATGAGAGAGAGCTGGTTTTTTCCATTAACCAGCAGTCATGGTATTTGCCCCCCAGAAAAACGGTCTGCGGCAGTACTAGCTGAGACAAGAAATGATGAGAAAGATGAAAAGAGAGCTCTTTTCCAAGATGAGCAACGGATCTCCGGGCCCCATAATTGCAGAAGGAAGCTGGTCCTTCTCATTGACCAGCGGTCACAGTATACACGTTTACAAAAACATCTACCGCAACAACATCTACCGCAACAAGAGTTGAGAAAAGTGAAGTGATGGAGAAGACAAGGCAAGCAACATATCAATCAGATGCAGCACTGTTCATTGTCTTCCCCAAGAGACCAGCACAGTCCTCCATGGCTGAAACTCCTCATTGCCCAGTGGTCACGGTAGACACTACCACAAAACCGTCCACCGCAGCTCCAAATGTGACAAAAAGTCATGAAAAAGACAAAAGAGGAGCTGAAAAAGCCAAGGAAGTTGCCATGGCCACCAAGGTTGCCACCACTCAAGAGCAGCGACCACCATAGCCCAGCACTCCAGTGGTCCTTGCTCATCTTCAACATGGAACTTAGGAAGAACGGTTTGGAGGTAGGAGGATTAATTTACTGAATTTCTTTGATCTACCATAACAGAAAAAGCATTAATCTGCTGGGGAATAATGCAAAAATGATAAGATCAAACTTGATTATGCAAAATGTGTATGAGTCAACTTAATTACCTCAACTCCCCTTGTCAAGCATTTAATGCTCACTCTCCCCAACACCAGAAATGAGAAATCAGAGTCTGCTGCAGCCCAAATCAAATCCACCATTTTTATCCCGGTCTGCAGCAAACAAGTCAAATCCACCATTTTTATCCCGCGGAAAACGAGAATTACCTTGACTACACCAGGGTAATGGTTGAGACCACAGGGGTGAGAAAAAGAAAGGGGGGTTAAAGAGGGGTGAGAAATAAGAAAGGGGGGTTGGTTGAATCTTGGTCTGAAACTAATTTCTTCATAGGAGCTGATTCACAAAACTTCAAGCTTGAAGATAACCAGAATTCTGCAGAACACTTTCTGCAGATCCGCGGTAGACTGAAACATTTTCAATCTGCCACAGCCAAGAGCCTACTCAACCACCAAACACCCATACCAATTAATGATATTGATTCATACACTTTTGCACAGTAAATAATCCTCTTCCTACTCCCCAAATCTCCTAAGTTCCATGGTTTGTTATATATCCTCTTACATGTTACTTTTCATTGCAAATCCTTGTGAAAGCCAAGTTTATTGTGTTTAAATTTGATCTGCGGGATTGATGTTGTCCATCTACTGGCAAATCTATTGTGTATTTCTTAAATGCTATTATCATTGCAAATCCATGATGAATCCAAGGTTTATTGTGATTATTTTTTATCTGTGGCGCTGGTTCTGTCAGTCTACCGTGACCTTCTCTATGGGTATTGTGGCCCGGTAGATCACTGACTCATGAGTTCTATTGTTTATTACACATTTCTCATGTGTTGTTGTCACTGAATGCCCTGGTGAAAGCAAAGTTATGTGTGATTAGTTTTGATCCGCGGTACTGGCCTTGTCAGTCTACCGTGACCATTCTCTATATATATTGCGGCCCAGCAGATCAGAAATTCCAGAAGGAAGCACCATTAGCCATTGGGCAGCCCAACAAGCCTAATGTCAAGTCTTGGGTTCAACGTCCTCATCAAATAGATCCACCCCACGTTCGACCACTCATGAGGCGACATGTGTGTTGTGTTCCACTTGGATTTTGGTCCGGTAGACTGGTTCTCATGCTCTGGCAGATACCAAATCTCAAACTCTTTGTTCCACCGTAGACCTAGACTTGGCAGACTCCAAATGTGATAGATTTAAACTCAAGGGAATTGCACCATCAGCCGTTAGGCAAACCACTAGCCTAATGTCAAGTTTTGGACTCAACACCCCATTAAAGAATAAAAGTCACGTTCCACCATTCACAAGGCGACCCATGGCAAATGTGGAAAAAAAAGAGCATCCACCTCCACTGGGGAGTTGAGTTGTAATTTTCCCTCGCTT
Source organism: Fagus sylvatica (assembly GCA_907173295.1). Taxonomy (NCBI): domain Eukaryota; kingdom Viridiplantae; phylum Streptophyta; class Magnoliopsida; order Fagales; family Fagaceae; genus Fagus; species Fagus sylvatica. The sequence continues at coordinate 22,688,675 of OU015765.1, read as the reverse complement.
TATCTTTTGAAGCTGAATACAACCATGCCACATAAGAAATCTACCAGTCTACAGAACATGACTCTTCCACACCTGGGGGCTAGTTCTTACTCCATGGCCCTTCCACACTTGGGGGCTAGAACATAGCTCCCAAGTTCGTAGTCTACGGTACCATCAAAAGCTTGCCAACGCCTATGAAAAGACGCTGCAGACCAGAATTTCATGGTCCTAAGAACAGTAGACATGTGAGGAGAAGTCTCCCTTCGCCATCCAAGTCTGGGAGGGGCCATACCTAATCCGTGAAATCAAATTAGCCACGGCAGATGGTACCACCCTGGCAGACCCCATCAACGGGAAGTGGCTGAAGCGTTATCACCCGTAAGATACACTTTTACTTGCTAGTATTTTGTATCTTTTTTGTCTTAGAACAATTTGAATTCATGTGCTGTTTGAAGAATAATGATGCACAATATCTATATTTTGTCAAAAAGCAAAATATTTCCACTTGATCCTTTTAAAAAAAAAATCACACAAGTGATAGACTAGCTACACCACGGTCGAATTCACATGATTAATTTGACATAAACAAAATACGAGCATAAATGTCCAAAAGAAAGACCAAAACTTTTCAAAACATAGTATAAATGAAAATAAGAACACGGTCATCAAAAAAAATGAATACAATATGAAGTCCGCGGATAAGATAAAATTCTTGCGCTTAAACTCGGGAACTGTCACTCCCGTAGATACCATCTCCTCATGATATTGTCCAAGCCAGAGAATCTTGCAAAAGGGCAATCTGATGCTGTAGAATGTATTTCATTTGAATTTCTTGCCAAAAAAATGTTGGGCCATCTGCCGTAGGTGCCCGAATGAATTTCAGGTCAAACCTAAGTCTTGGATAACATTTCCATGCTAAAAATCTGAACCTTAGTCACGACCAAGATCAGATTTGTCCATGGCAGCCAACACACTGCCAAGAGGGATAACATGGGTCCAGAACCTAGCACCGACTTGAATTTGGCAACAAATACCATGCCTTGTATTAGCTGCCGCAGATATGGCACAATCACTTGGAACATCCCCAAAGGACACAAAAGGGCCATTGACTTCCAGAAGTGCACTTAGGGTGGGGGTTGAGCCTCCTCTTGTCAAATTCCCTAAAGAAATCTATGGATATGGCACTACAACACTTGAGCCTGTAGCTATTGACGACAATACAATCTTACCAATGTCCCCAATTAGCATCATCTTCTGACGTGTGTATGGTATCACTCGTGCCTACAAAAAGGAAGATGTATAAAAGAAAATCAAATCAATCATATCACACCAAACAAACACATGATGTAAGTATAGGACATCTCATAGACTCTAAAAGAATTTTCCATAAGACAACAATCAAGTCTAAAGCAGAATTTTCCATAAGACAACGATCAAGTCTAAACAGAATTTTCCATAAAACAACAGACACAAAGCAGAATCAATGACAACAATCTATGGAAACAGAATTTTCCATAAGACGACAATCAAGTCTATGGGAACAGAATTTTCCTTAAGATAACAATCAAGTCTATGGAAACAGAATCAAGACAACAGCCAAGTCTACAAGCAGAATTTTCCATAAGACAACAATCAAGTCTATGGGAACAGAATTTTCCGATGTCTATGGATAGAATGACTCAAGTCTATGGGAAGAATATAAGACGACAATCAAGCAAACTATAAGACAAATTCTACCAAAAGTCTAAGAATCTCCCGTGGGTCTATGGAAATTTTCATAAGACGATCAAGTCCTGTAAGATGACAACCAAGTTAGAATCCCCGTGAAACCAAGTCTATGGCGATTCACCAAGCAAGTCATGAAATCAAAATATCTCACATGACAACAACCAAGTCTGTGAAATCAGTATTTCAAGGATCTATGGAACACATAAGTCTGTGAGAAAAGCAAGATGATATCCAAGTCTAGGAAATGCCCATCTAAGTCCAGCTTGAGATAGCGCACAACACTTCATATGACCAATCAAGTGATCTACGACGACAATCAAGCAACAGAACAACACTCCATATGATCAACTAATGCAGAAACATACAGATCAAGATGTCTCTATGGAAGTATATTTGATGTGGTATTACTCCATACAAGATAGGAAATTCAGACGTCGTGTTCAGACTCACTTCCCACACAACACCTTGGATGTACGGGACCTCCTTAGGCATAAAAATCTCACCAATAACGGGGAACCCAGCAATTGACAGGGGATCACTAGTAATATGGCTGGCCGGTATGATAAAACCGCTGGCTGCAATGATACTAAGACGAGGAATAGCTCCAAAGAGAGAAACTCCCTCCACAACATAAGCCATAGGGGCGCCAGAGCCTACGGCAGATCAACACACAACATTCAAAATATGTGTATATATATTCCCTATCTACACAACTCAAAGGAGTAGAAGTGGAATGAGACCTACTAGCAGTAGCAAACACGAGAAAGATCTCAAGTCTTACCACTACAGATCTATTCGTTATGCTACCGTAAACTACAAATTTCTCTCGGGAGGTCCACTGTAGAATTCTACATGTAACCTTAGAGCTCCAGCAAGCTCAACAAAGAGTTCAATGAAATCTATTTTCAGGGCACGATAAAGGCAAAGTCATCACTTCTGCAGTCGCTCATGGAAATTTCAACAATATAAAATTGATGATACAAAGAGATCTACTGTAATACCAGACTGAATCAATCTGCTACATTCCCTAAGCCGGAATTTCATCCGCGGTGGGACTAACACAATTAGCAGCCTTTGCTACAACACCCAAGTAGCATCTGCCACAGACATCATTCCCCAAGCCGGAATTTCATCCGCAGTGGGACTAACACAATTAGCAGCCTTTGCTACGACACCTAAGTAGCATCTGCCGTAGACATCATTCCCCAAGCTGGAATTTCATCCGCGGTGGGACTAACTCAATTAGCAGCCTTTACCACAACACCCAAGTAGCATTTGCCGCAGACATCATTCTCTGAGTCGGAATCTCATCTACGGTGAGAATAACAAAAATTTAGCAATCTGCTACAACATCCAAGTAGTTTTGCTACAACAAAATCATCATCCAATCTAGAATCTCATCTGCTGTGGGAATAACAAAAAAATTAAGTAGTCTGCCGCAACATCCAAATAGCTCATGTTGCAACAACATCGTCCCAAGCCCAAATCTCTTTCGCAGTGGACCAACATCAATCATTAGCAACCTCAATTTACTACTGCACCTTCAAAGTGTAAACTTATTCAGCAACATCAATCATCTACTGCAACTTCATCAACAAAGTCTGCTGTAACATCACAAGCAACATCTGCTGCAACTTCATCATCAAAGTCTGCTGTAACATCATCAACAGATTCTGCAGCAACTTCATCAGTAATGTGTTTGATCTGCAGCAATCAAAAATGAAATCGTCATCCAGCATAAGGAGGTCTGTACCTATATTAGCATCTCTAACTTATGCTCTTACTATAATTTTGAAGAAATGAGTTTCTTTTTATTGTTCTACTGAATGCCAATATAACAAATCATGGCCAAGCTGCCCACTATATATACACCAATATTTGGAAAGCCTTTGTGAATATATTTGGCTTCAAATAATCGGGAAACAAGAGCTTTTGTGACTCAAGAAGGCAACAATGGGCTTAAACAACGCATTCACAATGTCAACCATACATTCGAAGATGTCGAGGCTTGCTACTTGGGGGCTAAATGATCATGTGTAGCATTGATTTTATGTCATTCAAAGGCTCCAACGCTATTCCTTGGCTCATCAACTTTATTTGGCGACAAAATCTCATTTGATCAACAGCCTGCTGCAATGTCTCATTCATTCTGGCAGACTCACACAAGGTCTGCTACAATCATTTATAGCTGAGACTATCTTCAAATCTCCAAATTTAATGAAGAGTCAAGCCACAACTACTCTCTTGATTGGATTTATGTGAGAAGTTTGCTCTTCCATTTCAAACAAAATGCCAACAATACTGTAGAATATGAAGTATACCTCACCGATCTAGCTATCATGCATGAGATCATCATAATGCATTGGAAGATTGACTATGCACAAAGACATGAAGACCACTGTACAAGAGGTCTTGCAAACATGGGTTCTCAAGTCATCAATCAAAATAGATGCACCTATCACTGACTCACTGAGAAAAGAGTTTGAAGAACTCTCATCTAATCATGAAGATTGAATAACACCATTGAAGGCTAAGCTTATATCTCTTGAAGGTACGGCAGACTTAAAAGAAATCAAAGATTATGTCTTATTATCTTGAGATCTTTATGGCAGACCACCAAGGGAGTCTTAGCAAGGTGTATAAATATTCAAATCATTTGCTAGAAGTATATGAACAAACTTGCAAAGTTCACCGGAAGAACAGGTCTCTACCGCAGACTCCAGCTGCTGGTTACTCTTAAGCCCAACATGAGCAAAGAAGCAGCAAACTTCCAAAAACAAACGTCAAACTTTCAGGACCAACATGATTTTGAAGAAATTTCTTGCAACTTTTGCCTCCAATAATTGGGAAATTCTTCTTCTCTAGAGCATCTCTTGAAATTATCATGTTGCAGACTCACAAAGAGACTCTACCAATAACTCTCACCACTTGGCTATTATTGGCAACTATGAGAAACGCTACAGCAGACTACATCAAAGTGTGTCACACTTTTTACAAGTACGAGCCAACTTGATCCACGCATCTAGCAAGTCTCCAAAACATGACTACCTCAAAGTATCTTCATACATGGGGGCTAGGTCTTGCTAATTCCATCAATTCATCATTCATGAGCTCGCCAAAGTCTACTGCTGAATATCAAGCTACTGAGTCTAACCACAGACTAGTAAACAACATTACTCCACAATAAGGTGAATAAAGTTGCCACAGATCAATTAGCAATATTACTGCATAACAGTGAATGACATTGCTACAGAATCAGTGAACAACGTTATTGCAGAATGTATTAGCAATCTTTTGGTCTGAAGCTGTTGCAGAATGAATTAGCAATCTTTTGGTCTACCAGAAGCGAAGCTGTTGCAGAATGTATTAGCAATCTTTTGGTCTACCAGAAGCAAAGCTATCAAAAGCTTGGAGCCATCATCAAGATTTGTTTGCTGCCAAAAATAAGTTATGAGTTCATTTCTCAAAGTTACAATTAGATCACAACTGGTACGGTAGACCACTGAATGTCATCCAAATGTATTCACTTGCAACCTGAGGGGTTAAACTACCACAAAAAGACTATCACGATGATAAATCAAGTACATATCATTGAGCTTTGAATTCGTCTGAATCAAAGAGAGTGCTTAGGGGCTTCTATCATTTGGAGATCCATCAAAGCACATGCCTTCCACTTATCATTGAACAAATAAAGGAGTCTGCTGAAGAAACCGCATACCGTAGACACAATACCAGTATTTTCTCTACATTCCTTCACCAACTCAGCCACACGGCTTATACTAGTATCAATGCATAAGGTTGCTTCTTCAAGGCCATCCCTCACACTTTGAAGGTCCATAAGGGCATTCTTAAATTCCCAAACACTTGGGTCATCTATTCAAAGACTCACCACTCACAAAGAAGCACTAGTAGACCGAGATTCTTCACATCTTGCTACGAGCGTTGTTGTGGTAGACTTCATTCATAAGCAAATCATACGATTTGGCGTAATCCACGAGATCATATTCAAGCATCACTGCTCCACGCTTTTCTGTCTGCGAGTTAATAGGAAAATTGACGCTACAAACCAGATGCACATCCTAAGCATCATCCTATGGTAGAAGTCGAAGTTCTCATTAGACAGATGTTTTATGGGCTTACCATAGTCCACCGAAGACAACAATAGGTTTTGTTCACTTCCTCGCTTATATGTGGAACTAACACTGTTGGTCTTACAAAAACACATCTCACTCAAAGTCGTGGTAGACCCACGCAACTTATCTTTAACTCAAAGTCGTGGTAGACCCACGCACACTACATCTCACTTAAAGTCGTGGTAAACCCATGCAACTTATATTCCACTCAAAGTTGTGGCAGACCCACACATCATACATCCCCCTTCAAAGTGGTAGTAGACCTACGAACCCAAGTCCATGGAACCTTAAGACCCAACAAAATTACAATCAGCAGCATCAACGACAAATGCCAAATACATATGGTAGATACAAGAGGCAATTGTGTTTTCGGTAGACTCGAGTAAAAACACTCCCGCAGACCTGAGTTGTTCATCTCAAAGGCAGCAAAGGATCTCCACAGACTAACAACTTGCTAATTCATTACATCCTGAAGCATTTCTTATCAAAAGAATTCATGAAGCACATAATGCAAATGATCTACTATTGATCAGACTTCTCTAAGGGCCCAAGAAAATGGCTAATTCAGAAGCCGTAGACTCAGAGGGAGCAATGGCCACTATACACACAAATCAATCCAAACTTCGTGATCTGCAGGCTAAGTTACACTACTCACCCGCACCTCACATCACGTGAGGCACGGGCTCGAGGGGTTAAATGTAAAGGCCTATTTTTTCTGTCTACCGCAGACCAAGCCCAAAGCCTCAGAAATTGCTTAAGGGCCCGAAACTCACCAGGCCCAGTGATCCACGGTAGCAAGAACATAAAAGAAATGGCCACAACCATCAACCAAGCCCAAAGCCCAAAAAGTAGCCCAGCCCACTCAATTTCTAAACTCATGTCTGCTGCAATGATACCAGAACATTTAAAATAATTCAAAGTGAAGAGAGGGAAAGTTCTCATGTAAAGCTCCCATTTCCCTCCTCTTTTGACGCGGAGCTCAAGGCGTAAAAGGGGGGCTCATTTCCAAGAAGGAAGAAGCAGATTCCCAGGCTTCATAATGATGAGAGAGAGCTGGTTTTTTTCCATTAATCATGTTATTTGCCCCCCAGAAAAACGGTCTGATGCAACACCAGCTGAGACAAGAAATGATGAGAAAGATGAAAGGAGAGCTCTTTTCCAACATGAGCAACGGATCTCCAGGCCCCATAATTGTAGAAGGAAGCTGGTCCTTCTCATTGACCAGCGGTCACGGTATACACGTTCACAAAAACGTCTACCGCAACAGCATCTACCACAACAAGAGTTGAGAAAAGTGAAGTGATGGAGAAGACAAGGCAAGCAACATATCAATCAGATGCAGCACTGTTCATTGTCTTCCCCAAGAGACCAGCACAGTCCTCCATGGCTGAAACTCCTCATTGCCCAGTGGTCACGGTAGACACTACCACAAAACCGTCCACCGCAGCTCCAGATGTGACAAGAAGTCATGAAAAAGACAAAAGAGGAGCTGAAAAAGCCAAGGAAGTTGCCATGGCCACCAAGGCTGCCACCACTCAAGAGCAGCGACCACCATAGCCCAGCACTCCAGTGGTCCTTGCTCATCTTCAACATGGAACTTAGGAAGAACGGTTTGGAGGTAGGGGGATTAATTTACTGAATTTCTTTGATCTACCATAACAGAAAAAGCATTAATCTGCTGGGGAATAATGCAAAAATGGTAAGATCAAACTTGATTATGCAAAATGTGTATGAGTCAACTTAATTACCTCAACTCCCCTTGTCAAGCATTTAATGCTCACTCTCCCCAACACCAGAAATGAGAAATCAGCTGTCTGCCGCAGCCCAAATCAGGTCTGCAGCAGACAAGTCAAATCCACCATTTTTATCTCGCGGATAAACGAGAATTACCATGACTAAGAGGGTAATGGTTGAGACCACAAGATATTAACACCACTATAAAGAGGGGTGAGAAATAAGAAAGGGGGGTTGGTTGAATCTTGGTCTGAAACTAATTTCTTCATAGGAGCTGATTCACAAAACTTCAAGCTTGAAGACAACCAAAATTCTGCAGAACACTTTCTGCAGATCCGCAATAGACTGAAACATTTTCAATCTGCCACAACCAAGAGCCTACTCAACCACCAAACACCCATACCAATTAATGATATTGATTCATACACTTTTGCACAGTAAATAATCCTCTTCCTACTCCCCAAATCTCCTAAGTTCCATGGTTTGTTATATATCTTCTTACTTGTTACTTTTCATTGCAAATCCTTGTGAAAGCCAAGTTTATTGTGTTTAAATTTGATCTGCAGGATTGATGTTGTCCATCTACTGGCAAATCTATTTGTGTATTTCTTAAATGCTATTATCATTGCAAATCCATGATGAATCCAAGGTTTATTGTGATTATTTTTTATCTGTGGCGCTGGTTCTATCAGTCTACCGTGACCTTCTCTATGGGTATTGTGGCCCAGTAGATCACTGACTCATGAGTTCTATTGTTTATTACACATTTCTCATGTGTTGTTGTCACTGAATGCCCTGGTGAAAGCAAAGTTATGTGTGATTAGTTTTGATCCGCGGTACTGGTCTTGTCAGTCTACCTTGACCATTCTCTATGTATATTGCGGCCCAGCAGATCAGAAATTCCAGAAGGAAGCACCATCAGCCATTGGGCAGCCCAACAAGCCTAATGTCAAGTCTTGGGTTCAACGTCCCCATCAAATAGATCCACCCCACGTTCGACCACTCATGAGGCGACATGTGTGTTGTGTTCCACTTGGATTTTGGTCCAGTAGACTGGTTCTCATGCTTTGGCAGACACCAAATCTCAAGCTCCTTGTTCCACCATAGACCTAGACTTGGCAGACTCCAAATATGATAGATTTAAACTCAAGGGAATTGCACCATCAGCCGTTAGGCAAACCACTAGCCTAATGTCGAGTTTTGGACTCAACACCCCATCAAACAATAAAAGTCACGTTCCACCATTCACAAGGCGACCCATGGCAAATGTGGAAAAAAAAGAGCATCCACAGAAGCAAAGGCCACTCTCCAAATTGGCTATATATATTTTGATCCATGCCTCATCATCATGTATGCCAATTCCATAGAAGTCAACTTATGTTGTAAATCAATAAGTGGCTTAAAGCAAGTTTTCAAATCATGATGTTTTGCTTTAAAAGAAGAAATGGATAGTGTGATGGAGGCGTTGATAGTCCAATTTGAAAAATTGCAACTACAAGACGAGATTTGAGTGTGCGGAGCCTAGATAATGCTCAAGGAGACGATGTTCGTGGTATGAAGCAAATTGTGAAGGATAAAGAGCATAGGCTGGAAATGGTGGCGACGGATCACAGACCGAATTTTGAGACATAAGCACACCAACGCACTCAAGGTGATTATATACTAGGATTTTCATCCTAGTGAACTGTAAGTTGGTAAAATTCAATAGCGCTCTTTATTCGATTAATTTTCGGACACATGATATTGCAAAAATAATTTTTTGCTAGAATTATTATGTTTAATACATACAGTGAGTCATGATAATAGTTACATTAAATTGTACATGGTAAAGTAATATGTTATGCACATATGATGATTGACTCACCATACTCTCACATGATTAAATTCTATGAATTTGATGCCACAAATGTAACCACCAAAATGTAAGAATAGTGGGAGGATACCAAGAGTTTGGTTTTCCTAGATGACATGTAAATTTATTTTACATGCGAAAGAGACTGAGTTGATAATGTGTCCAAAGAGCAGAAGTTTTTTAGTCTCAGTGTGCATTGTAATATGCATGATGGTGGAATCACTTGATTTGATTGATACATGGCTTGTGTTTAAGTTTTAAACACAAATTCACATTTATTGTGAAGGTGGGCATCATACATGAATTAAGAAATATTTTCTAAGATAGGCTATGGTATGACAGTTTCTTGGTTAGGCAAGAAACCAAAATGTGTTGCTAAATATATCATGTGAGATGAGTACATAGCCTACAACACAATGATATATATGACTTACGTTGATGTTGTAAGTTGTGTGGTCTGTGAATGATAATGCTTTATAAATAATTTGCATTAAGGTATACCTGACAGATCATTCAATGTGCTTTGCAATGTCCACTATGTCGTTAATAAAAAGTTGGAACTAATAATTTCAGGGACAAGCACATTGATGTATAACTATATTTAAAATATAGTGGAAGAGAGGTGATAATAAGTCGACTTTATCCTCTCGGTCGAGATGGTGGCCGATCCCATGACCAAGGGATTGACTCTGAGGTAATTCAGAGTGCATGTAATAGGAATGGGACTGAGAGGTAATTCAGTCGAGTTACATGGTTCTGCAAGATCAGATAGACCTGGGGATGCCTAGGAGAACGATCAAATGCAGCTCTTGCAATGTAGAATATTGGTCAAGAATAATTGCAAGAGAATCACTAACGGGAATGGGAAGTCACAGATCACATGGTTGTAAAGTCCATTATAGTGTTGGAACCATTGAACGACATAAATCGATGCTAGTCATGGTCGTTCAGCCCCCAAGTAGTAAGCCTCGGCATCTTTAAATGTATGGTTGACATTGTGAATGGGTTGTTCAAGCCCATTGTTGCCTTCTTGAGTACAAAAGCTCTTGTTTCCCAATTATTTGAAGCAAAATATATTCATAAAGGCTTTCCAAATATTGGTGTATATATAGCGGGCAACTTGGCCATGATTTGTTATATTGGCATCCAGTAGACCAATAAAAAAAAAGAAACTCATTTCTTCAAAATAAAAGCATAAGTTAGAGATGCTAATATGGGTACAAACCTCCATATGTTGGATGATGATTTCATTTTTTGATTGCTGCAGATCAAACACATTGCTGATGAAGTTGCTGTAGAATCTGTTGATAACGTTACAGCAGACTTTGATGATGAAGTTGCAGCAGATGCTGCTTGTAATGTTACAGCAGATTTTGTTGACGAAGTTGCAGCAGATGCTGCTTGTGATGTTACAGCAGATTTTGTTGACGAAGTTGCAGCAGATGCTGCTTGTGATGTTACAGCAGACTTCGTTGATGAAGTAGCAGCAGATGCTGCAGCAAATTGATGCTGCTAATGACTGATGTTGGTCCACCGTGGATGAAATTCCAGAGTGGGGAATGATTTTGTTGTATTATAGGCTACTTGGATGTTGTAGTAGACTACTAAATTTGTTGTGTCTGCCGTGAATGAAATTCTGGCTTGTGATGATGATGACTAACGTTGGTCCACCGTGGACGAAATTCCAGAGTGAGATGATGATGACTGATATTGGTCCACTGTGGATGAAATTCCAGAATGGGATGATGATGACTGATATTGGTCCACCGTGGATGAAATTCCAGAGTGGAGAATGATTTTGTTGTAGTATAAGCTACTTGGATGTTGTAGCAGACTACTAAATTTTTGTTATTCTCACCGCGGATGAGATTCCGACTTGGGGAATGATGTTTGCGGCAGATGCTACTTGGGTGTTGTAGCAAAGGCTGCTAATTGATATAGGCTTGTTAACATTAGGATCATTGCTTAAGTTAATTACCTCAAGCTCTTCTTTGGAAGTCAGGTTCGGTTCAGCCGTGGTGGACTCTTTTCTTTTCCTTGCCGTAGACTCTGTCTGGTCTACCGCATCCTCTTCTTCAGAATTCATTACCGTGGACCGTGAATGATCCACCGTAGATCCTTCAGGATTCGTTGTGGTAGACTCTGTTTGATCCTCCGCGGCTTTTTTGGTATTCGCTGCCATGGACCTTGTCTGATCCACCGCAACTACTTGGGGATTCATTACCATAGACCGTGCATGGTCTACCGTAACCTCTTCAGAACTCATTGCTGTGGATTGTAGTTGATCCACCATGACTTTTCCAAAATTTCCAGTCTGCTGTATCAAGTGGCATGAGGGCTGCAGACCACCCTCTTCAGGTGTGGGACCCTCTTGCTGTGGGCAATCAGGCCCCACGCACCTTCATGAGCGATAGACGATGCGTCCATCGGGGAGTTGGACACGCACGCATTGTGGTGGACTCCCAGATTCAACTTCACGTCCCTTCCTTTTCTTCTTTCGTTCAAGCAGCTCCCGTAGATCAGTTTCAGGATCATCCCTGATATCTTCCCATACAGGGAGGGGTGTTCCACATGGCCTCACGATGGATGGTTCTCCCGTGGATGCTAAATCATCATAGAGAGCTGCCTCAACAAAATGAGCTTCAGTCTGGTCGAAGGGGCAGGAATTTGCAGCTATGCGGATTGGTTTGCCATTGAGTCTCCCTTTGACACATTGATGGTAAGTGGATGACACCAGTTTGTGCTTGTGCAGCCAAGGTCTACCAAGGAGCACATGATAAGGAGTTTCCATGGACTTGATTGTTTTACGGGAAATTCCATTTCCGTAGACTTGGTTGTCGTCGCTTGAAATATTCTGATTTCACAGACTTGGTTGTTGTCATGTGAAATATTTTGATTTCATAGACTTGTTTGTTGTCATATGAAACATCCTACCGCCGTAGACTTGGTTGTCGCCTCATGGGAGATTCTGTTTCCATAGACTTGGGTATTGTCTTATGAAAAAGTTTGTTTCCGTAGACTTGGCTGTTGTCTTACGGTATGACAAATTCTGCTTCCGTAGACTTGGTTGTTGTCTTACGAAAAATTCTGTCTCCGTAGACTTGGTTGTTGTCTTACTGAAAATTTTGTCTCCGTAGACTTGGTTGTTGTCTTACGGAAAATTCTGTTTCCATAGACTTGATTGTCGTCCTATGGAAAGTTTTGTTTCCATAGACTTGGTTGTCGTCCTATGGAAAGTTTTGTTTCCGTAGACTTGATTGTCGCCTTATGAAAAATTTCTGCTCCCATGGACTTGATTGTTGTCCTATGGAAAGTTTTGTTTCCGTAAACTTGGTTGTTGTCTTATGGAAAATTTTGTTTCCGTAGACTTGGTTGTTGTCTTACGGAAAATTCTGTTTCCATAGACTTGATTGTCGCCTTATGGAAAATTTCTGCTTCCATGGACTTGATTGTTGTCCTATGGAAAGTTTTGTTTCCGTAGACTTGGTTGTTGTCTTACGGAAAATTTTGTTTCCGTAGACTTGGTTGTTGTCTTACGGAAAATTCTGTTTCCATAGACTTGATTGTTGCCTTATGGAAAATTTCTGCTCCATGGACTTGATTGTTGTCTCATGGAGAAATCTTTTTCTTTGTTACCATAGACTTGATTGTTGTCTTATGGATATATATATGTATATATTTTTTGCCATAGACTTGATTGTCGTCTTATGGAAGTTTCCTTTCCCATGGACTTGGTTGTTGCCCTATGGAGGATTTCTGGTCTCATGGACTTGGTTGTCGTCCTATGAAAGATTTTCTGTTCCATGGACTTGGTTGTCATCCTATGGAAGATTTTTTTGTTCCATGGACTTGGTTGTTGTCCTATGACTTGGTTGTTGTCCTATGGAAGATTTTTTTTTTGGATTTGATTAAGTCATGGTAGTCGTTCCATAGACTTAATCTCATCATGCGTTTGCTTGTTGCAATTTTATTGCTGATTTGCTTGATTGATTTTTGTTTCTTCCTTTTTGTAGGCGTGGATGATGCCGTGCATGTGTCGGAAGAGATTGATGAAGTAGGGATCACTGGTGAGGTCACTGTTGTTAGTCCACCACGAAGGCCTACTATTGAAGCCGGTTCAAGTATTGGTGTTGGCAGCTTGTCTAGTGAAGTTGCTGACTTCTTGAAAGAGTTTGATGCGAAGGCACCCAATCCTCACCCCGAGCAGTACTTTTGGTCTTTCAACGGGCCTTTGGTGCCCTTCGGTGATTTCTGGGTTCCCAATGATTGTTCGCCTTATTTGTCGCGGCTGTCTGCGGGACACAGTGATTTTACCAAAGGCTTCAAGCTCAGCATTGGGCTTGGTGGACCCATGTTATCCCTGCTTGGTAGCGTGTTGGCTGCCATGGACGAATCCAGCCTTGAAGATGTGACCAAAACTCAGATTCTTGCGTGGAGGAGTGTGATTCAAGACCTCATGGATGTTGGCTTTGATTTGGGGTTCATGATTGAGCGTCTGCGGCAGACGGCCCAGTGTTTGTTTGGCAAAAGGATTGCGGATGAGATAAAAGCACTTCAGCACCAGATTGCCCTTCTACAAGACTCCTTGGCTGAGCTGACTGCTTATCAGGATGAAATGATGTCCACGGGAAGGATGGTTCTCAGGTCTGAACGCAGTGGATCATTCCTTGACAGCCTTCCCGATTGACCTTTGTAGTTTTCATACTTATCCTTTTGTGATGACTATGTTTTAGTCTTATTCTCAAACACTTGTATGTATGTTTTGTGGTGGCCAAGTTTTGGCTTTTCTTTTTGGACAAATGACCAAGTTTTGGTCTCTTTCTTTTTTTTTGGACAAATGACCAGGTTTTGGTCTCTTTGAATGCTCATGTTCATACTTTATTCAATCATGATATATCTAATCTATTGCCTTTTTGTAAGAAAAATCTTGAGCATGTGATAATTCTTTGATTTCTTGGCAAAATATAGATATTGCATGTCATGATTTGTTAATAATACAACATGGTTCAAATTGTTCCAAAACAAAAGATTCCAAATGCTTGGCTAATAAAAGTGCAATCTTACGAGTAATAACGCTTCAGCCATTTTCCGTTGATGGGATCCACCAGAGTCGTGCCATCTGCGGTGGATAGCTTATAATAGTCACTATCATATGCTTCGCGGATCAGGTATGGCCCCTCCCAGTTTGATGCTGACTTGGATGGCGAAGGGACCTCTCCTCACATGGTCCACTATTCTTAGGACCATCTGGCCCTTGGCAAAATTCTAGTCTGCAGCGTCTTTTCATAGGTGCTGGCAGGCTTTTGATGGTACCGTGGACTACGAACTTGGGCCAGCTATGTTCTAGCCCCCAAGTGTGGAAGAGTCATGTTCTGTAGACTGGTGGATTTCTTATGTGGCATGGTTGTAGCCTTGAGATTCTGCTTCAGCATAGGAATTAACTACTGAGTTTTGTCTGGTAGACCTTTTAGGCGGCATGATTGTAGCCCCCAAGTGCTGTGGATCAGCTTCAAGATGATGGAACGAGGGAAGATTTGCAACTCAACTCCCCAGTGGAGTCGCCAAAATGTGGATGCACAAAATTTTTGCACCGAATGGGCCACGTATCAATCCACGGACGGGCTGAACACGGGCTGAGTTTGTGTGTGTGGGGGATGTTGAGCCCAAAACTCTACTCCAAGTGTGGTAGACCACTTAGAGGCTAATGGTGCATTTCCCTCTAGTATTCTTCAGTCCACCAGACTGCAATGCTCACGTAGGAGGTTACGGTGGACCAATGAAACCAATGCCGCAGATCAAAATGAGCTGATAATCTTACTTCCACCAGAACATTCAGCAACCACAAATACAGTTGTAATAATAAATGTGGAGCATATTACAGATTCACTTATAAATAGAATCAATCTCATGGGCTGAGACTTAGTACAATAAACTCAACCCTTTAAGAATTCATAATCAGTGAGAGCAAATGCCATGCACATGACAAGTAGTAAAAGAGAAAGTCAAGAGTTAGTGCCGTGGACCAAGAGGCTAAACATGATACACTTGACTTCTTCAATGGCTTGCAAAAAGTAGCAGCAGATCAAAGAAATGTAATAATCATAGAACTTAGGAGATTTGGGAGTAGGAAGAGAACCATTTACTGTGCAAAACGTACATGAGTCAGTACTGAGTGTTTGGTTGAGTGTTTGATGTAGGAATTTTCTGTTGTGGCAGACTAAAAGTGACTTTTTAGTCTACCGTGGACCTACGGGAAGTGTCCCGTGGACTGCTGTTGGCTATTGTATCCTTCTGGAGCTTTTGAAGTCAGCTCTAATGGAGAATAATTTTCAGTCTAAGGATTTCTGATCCAGCCAACCAACCCTTCTCTTCCTTCTTCTCACCCCTATTTATAGTGGTGTTTATATCTAATGGTTTTATTTGTTATCCTCTTCATCATGAGAATCATTGTTTAACCAAGAGATAAAGGGGCGGAGATCTGACAGAGTTTAATTTTTTGGGGCTGAGCTGATGGTTTTTTGTCTGCCGCAGGATCTGATTTGATCTGCGGCGGACGGCGGGTTTTCAGGCCATTTATGAGGATGGATGTGATAAGCATTTAATGCTTGATGATGGCCTGAAACATTTAAGATGACTTGACTCACGCACGTTTTGCATTAATTAGATTTGAGCTTACCGTTTTTGGTATTTTTCCCCCAGCAGATCAATACCATTTCTGTTACGGCAGATCAAATAAAATTGGAGTAAATTGGTTCCCCTACCTCCAAACCTTGCTTCCTAAGTTCCATGATGTGGAGGAGCAAGGACCACCGGAGTGCTGGGCTGTGGTGGTCGTTGTCCTTGAGTCGTGGTGGCCATGGCAGATTTCTCAAGTCTTTTTTAGCCTTGATTATCATTTTTTTGTTTGAGCTGGTGCTGCCGTGGACTACCTTTGTGACCAAGTCCACCGTAACCAGTGGGCAAAGGAGAATAACCAGCTGGCCTTTCATCATTACCCACTTTCAGATGGTACTGATTTGGGCGGCCATGGGAGATTTCTTGGTCTTTTCAGCCTTGCCTCATCTTCTTCGTCACACCTCTTCGTCATTGGACGCAGCTGGTGCCGCCGCAGATCGTTTTTTTGGTGACTGAGTTTGCTGTGGACCGCTGGACAACTCGCCGTGGACCACTGGGTGGTGTGGAGGACCAGCTCTCTTCCACATTTTCTGGGCTTTGGCTGATGCTGCGGTGGATCATCTTCTTCTGGATATTTACCATGTCTGATGGTTAATGAAGAAGACCAACTCTTAGTGTAATGATTAAACTTTGGAAATGTGATTCTTCCTTGGAAATGTCTCCCTTCAGCACCTCGAGCACCGCGCCAAGGGAGGAGGGAAAAATGATGCTTGAAGGCCATTCTCCCTCTCATTTTCAAATTATTTCAGAATTCCTTTGTGCGGCAGACTGGAATTTGATGACCAGGTGGGCTGGGCTTTCCTCTCCTCTTTTGGACTTTGGGCTCGGTGGATTGCTTTTGGGCCATTTCTCTTTGTGTTTTGTCTACCGTGGATCACTGAGCTTGTTGAGCTTTGGATTTCTGGTAGATCACTGAGGTGTTGGACTCGGTCTACCGTGGACCGAAAAAATAGGCCTCTACAAACATCAGACATAGTGACTTCACATTCTCTTCTGAGATTGAGGATTTGATTACGTAACCTAAACAGATCACGCATACGACAGCATCATGGGCTCCAATCCTACTCCTTTCACCCCGGGCATTAAATACTTTGGCAGAATAAGAGCAGACAAGTAAAAAGGTATTGCGGCGCAACCCCTCTCTAAACCCCTCTCTACTGATGTGATCACGAAACACATAATAGTATCTTTACGTTCTTCTCCTGCTTCTGCTTCATCTCGATCTTTACGTTCTTCTTCTCCTATATCAATGAGTTTACTTTCTTTAGATAGAGTATCAATACGATGCATGAGGCGTTTTATCTTGGGACTTAACTTCATTCCAAGAAATATATAATTGAAATACAAACCAAATCTATTCAACAACATTTCTGAAGATGTCATCATCAAAGTGTCCATCATATCCACTAGGCCTTTCCAAACATTCTATATGCTCCTACACAGCAAACATCAGTCTCAATTCCCTTTCTAACAATCTCAGCTGGAGCCAGTATTGTGACTCACGTCTTTCATCTAATTCATCAATAAGCACCTCAATAATTCTCGCAACAACAACCTCTGCCATGGTCACTCCAAAGAATTATTAATGCAAACTAAGTTTGGATGGGAAACCAAAAACTGAAAAGAAAGAAAAATAAAATCAACCCGACTCAGCCATTTCAGTTGAGTGAGTGGAATG
Source organism: Fagus sylvatica (assembly GCA_907173295.1). Lineage (NCBI taxonomy): Eukaryota > Viridiplantae > Streptophyta > Magnoliopsida > Fagales > Fagaceae > Fagus > Fagus sylvatica. The sequence continues at coordinate 22,670,896 of OU015765.1, read as the reverse complement.
AAATATTCCAGTACTTGAGAGCATTCACATGCTGTGTTTTTAAGTCTTGGCCAAATTTTACAGTAAAAGGTCACCTTTTTGTATTGGAAAATGTTTATGTGACTCTGTCCTTTTTCAGTAGTCTTGTTTCTTACATAACACTAGTGGGCTAATAAAAAGCACTGGCACTAATAAAAACTTTTTCACATATCACTGTTGCCCATGTACATTCCGATGATCATCATAAAACTAACGTCTTTTATTAAAAAAAACAGAACCTTTTTTTTTTTTTTTTTTTTTTTTAAATCGTAAAAACAAGTACTTTGTGGTTTAAATATTTTTGTTTCTAATATTGTTGTTGTTGTACTTGTTTTTGGGGTAAAGTAAAATTTACATCCGCTAAGTTAGTTCAATTGTCATTTCAGTACATTAAGTTTAAAAATTATCATTTCAGTCCGGTAACTTTCATACCGTGATCTTTTAAGTACTTCTGTCTACTTTTGTTAAAAATGTCCAAGAGGAGGAAAGACTTGGATTGGTATCTTGAGATACATATATTATAGTAAGAATAAGAAGAGACTGAGTTTTCTTTGCCAAGGAAGCTAGAAGCTGTTTGGGTGGAAAAGAACCAGAGCTCCATGAACAAGTTTGGGCACAAGGATGTAGAGAGATTGAAACAATCAACTAGTGAGCCTTGTGAAAATTCTATTGGAAATGATGCTGGATCTACTTCCAGCAAAGTTGCAAAAAAAAAAAAAAAAAAAACGGCTATTGAGTTTTTGTACTTTCAGATTATAGATTCTATTAATCCAACACCTTTCCAAAAGTCAAGAAGGGTGTTAGAACTTAGAATAGTTAGTGCTTGGTTTGAGTTTAGTTTATATTCTAAACTGTACAAGGTGGTTCTAGTTCCATGTAAAATGGCTATCGATCCTAATAGGTGGAACTATACGTGCCTCAACCATTATGAGGCTGAGAAATATGTTGTTGCCACAAATTGATGAAGAAGCATAAGAACAACTCCTTGTAGATGCACAAAATTTCTGCACCGGATGGGCCACGTATTAATCCACGGACGGGCTAAACACGGGCTGAGTTTGTGTGTGGGGGATGTTGAGCCCAAAACTCTACACCAAGTGCGGTAGACCACTTGATGGCTGATGGTGCATTTCCTTCTAGTGCTCCCTGATCCACCAGGCTGCAATGCTCACACAGAGAGTTACGGTGGACTAATGAAACCAATGCCGCAAATCAAAATGGACTGATAATTTTGGATTCTTGCTTCCACCAGAACATTCAATAATCACAACAACAGTGGTAACAACACATGTGGAGTATATTACAGACTTCCTTACAAACAAATAAAATCAATCTCATAGATTGAGATTTTAGTACAGTAAACTGAACTCTTCAAGAATTCATAACAAGTGACAACAAATGCCATGCACATGACAAGTAGTAAAAAGGTCAAGAGTTAGTGCCGTGGACCAAGAGGCTGGGCACAATGCACTTAGTTCTCTCTATGACTTGCAAAAAAGGAGGTGCAGCTTAAAGAAATGTAGTAATCACAGAACTTAGGAGATTTGGGAGTAGGATGAGAATCATTTACTGTGCAAAACGTACATGAGTCAGTAGTGAGAGTTGGGTTAAGTGTTTGATGTAAGTTTTCTGTTGTGGCAGACTAAAAGTACTTTTAGTCTGCCGTGGACCTACGGGAAGTGTCCCGTGGATTGTTGTTGGTTAACTGTATTTCTGGAGCTTCTGGAGTCAGCTCTAATGGAGAAGTTAATTTCAGCCTGAGGATTTTTTTATCAGCCAACCAACCCCTTCTCTTTTCTTCTCACCCCTATTTATAGTGGTGTTTATGTCTAATGGTTTGATTCGTTATCCTCTTCATCATGAGAATCATTGTTTAACAAGAGATAAAGGGGCGGAGATCTGACAAAGTTTAATTTTTGGGGCTGAGCTGATGGTTTTTTGTCTGCCGCAGATCTGATTTGATCTACGGCGGACGGCGGATTTTCAGGCCATTTATAAGGATGGAGGTGATAAGCATTTAATGCTTGATGATGGGCTGAAGCATTTAAGATGACTTGACTCACATACGTTTTGCATTAATTAGATTTGATCTTACCATTTTTGGTATTTTTCCCCAACAGATCAATACCTTTTCTGTTGCGGCAAATCAAATAAAATTTGAGTAAATTAATTCCCCTACCTCCAAACCGTGCTTCCTAAGTTCCATGATGTGGAGGAGCAAGGACCGCCATAGTGCTGGGCTGTGGTGGTCGTTGCTCTCAAGTGGTGGTTGCCTTGGTGGCTATGGCAGACTCCACAAGCCTTTTCAGCCTTTGATTGTTGCTTTTGTTTCAGCTGGTGATGTTGTGGATCATTCTATGACGAAGTCTATTGTGACCAGTGGACAAAGGAGATGGCCAGCTTGCCTTTCATCATTACTCACTTCAGCTGGTAGTGATTTAGGCGGCCATGGGAGATTTCTTGGTCTTTTCGGACCTTATATCATCCCCTTCGTCATCTGCTGCAACTGGTGCTGCCGCCGCAGATCGTTCTGTGACTGAATTTGCTGTGGACCGCTGGGTAATTCGCCGTGGACCACTGGGTAACTCGCCGTGGACCACTGGGCACCGCGGAGGACCAGCTTCCTCCATTTGGTCAGTGCTGCGGTAGATCATTTTCTTCTGAGTATTTTCCATGTCTGATGGTTAATGAAGAAGACCAGTTCTTCAATGTAATGATTTAGTTTTGAAAATATGCCCCTTCAGCGCTTTGAGCACCGTGCCAAGAGAGGAGGGAAAAATGGCTTTTCCAAGACAGCCATTTTCCCTCTTCTTTTTGAATCAATTTTTGAACCTTGCCCTGGCAGACCTAAGTCTGATGACCAGATGGGCTGGGCTTCCCTTCCTCTTTTGGGCTTTGGACTTAGCTGATGGTTTTTTTGGCCCTTTCTTTCCACGTTTTATCTACCGTGGGCTACTGGGCTTGCTGGGCTTTGGACCTCTGGTGGATCACTGAGGTATTGGACTCGGTCTACCGTGGACCGAAAAAATGGGCCTCTACACTCCTTATTGCATAGGTAGCAGCACATGGTTGAAGATTTTATGAATGAGGTGTTTCAATGGGATGTGGTCAAGCATGGTAGTGTTGATGTTATACAAGCATTAATTAGTCCTAGAGCCACTTGCTTTTGGTCAAGTGGACAGAGTGTATATGTGTTTTGGGGTATTAAATAAGCTATCTTTCCATTTCTCGTTCTTCTAACTCTTAATCATGTTATAAAAGCAGTAGTACTAGTGGCAACAGATTTCTTGGCTCTGCAGATCTGAATCCTTCTCATCCTTGCTTGAGCAGCCATGGCCTTATTGAAAAGCTTGTTAGCCATATCCAAAAAACCATCTTGGTTGAGTAGTGGATCACCAGAGAAGGAGCAGCACTGAAGACGAAGCTGGGACTGGGGAGTTAGACAAAACAAACTCTATGTACGTCTTCTTCTTCTTCTTTTTTTTTCGGGTGTCTTTTTATCCACTTTCTTCATTTCTCTTCCACATATATCCACTTTTTGAGACTCCCGAGATCGAGATCTCTTTCAGGTTTTTTAGTTTGTTGTTAATCAAGCATCCGTTCGACAGTATTATTTTTTTTGTGTGTGTGTGCTAAATAAGTTGTTTTTAGATTTTTTTTTTTTTTTTTTTTGTCTCAAATTTTCGGAAAATAAGTTAATACTAAGCGGACACCAAGACTGTGGACTTTAGGATTAATTATACGAGTCCAAGTCCATACTTAACAGTAGGGTGCACAAGTGATTGCAAAATCATAACCTAATCGGTCGATAAGATCATAATCAATCTAGTGAAAATTGATGACGTGACTTTGAAGAAAAGTAAGATCTAACAGAAATATAAAAGTGGTTTGGCACTATGACCCATGTTCATGGTTAAAATACTTAAAAGTCTACATTGTGACTATTTTGATTGAACAATATTACAAGTGATTATTTTCTGTATTTTTCAATAGAATGATATGCCCTTTATACAGGCAACATAGTTAGAATTATTCATTAAATCACACATGGATCAAGGAAGCAAGATTCATGTACTTGATTTATGCTCATTAAATCATACATGAATCCATTGATTCATAGAATTATCATATGAATACCTTGATTCATTGTATTATCTTCAATATTTCCCCTCAAACTCAAGGTATAGCTTGACGAAAGTTTGAGTTTGGCTACTAAGAAGGGAAGACGGCTACAAAGATTGAAAAGCTCGGATCTTGGCTTGGTGGCTCACATCGTGAATTTATGATTGGCTCGGATCTTAGCTTAGAGGTGCGATGGCTTGGCTTGGATCTCCGCTTAGAGGCTCGACGGCTCGGCTTGGATCACTGCTCAGAGGCATGATGGCTTGGCTTGGATCACTCCTCAGAGGCATGATGGCTTGGCTTGGATCATCGCTCAGAGGCATGATGGCTTGGCTTGGATCTTCGCTCAAAGGCACAATGGTTTTGGCTTGGATCTTCGCTCAGAGGCACGATGGCTTGGCTTGGATCTACTCGAAGTGGAGTGTTTTTTTTTTTCTTTGATCTCGTTATGAAGGACTGATCGGGGTGATCAGATTGGTGAAAAAATTGAGATCTTATGATGGCAAAAGTTTTAGTTGGATGTTGTGACAAACAGTGCAGAAGCAGAAATGATCAATGTGACTCGTGAGAGCTCAAGGGCTCTTATACCATAAAGAAAAGTAGGATCTAATAGAAATATAAAAGTGGTTCGGCACTATAACCTATGTCCATGGTTAAAATACTTAAAAGTCTACATTGTGACTATATTAATTGAACAATATCACAAGTGATTATTTATGTATTTTTCAATAGAATGATATGCCCTTTATATAGGCAACATAATTAGAATTATTCATTAAATTACACATGGATCAAGGAAGAATGATTCATGTACTTGATTTATTACTTCTTGAAGATATGCCTAGTCTTTTACAAGCTGTAGATGTTGCAAGTCAATTACTAGTACCTTGGGCAATTGCCTTCACTGTGTAGCCCTTTTTCATTCATGATATTTTACTCTTTCTTTTGGCCTGGTCTTGCTAATTGAGCTAGTTTTAAGCGTTGAAAGTTGGCAAGTTTCATATGATCATATTTCTGCTTCATATAAACATATAATTTTCAATTGGATTTGTAGCCTGATGAGTGATGACACCTACCCATTTCCGGAACACGTTTGATACACTGTAATTGGAATAAGTATTACAAGGAATAAAAGAAGTTGTAATGTAATAACTATTACCATTTATCTGTTTGGTGACAGCACATGAATAGAACTTTGAATCTATATTCTATATTTTACTACAACATAATTAATATACGAGTATTGCTTATTATACAAGTATTATATATATATATATATAAAGAAATAGAGACTTGTGTGTAGAGAGAGAGAGAGAGAGATTTAAAAAAAAAATGTAGTCAACTATGGTTTTTGGAATTTTTAAATTTTTTTTTTAAGTTATTACGTGATCTAAAAAATAGTTATTACGGTCATTTTGATAAGGAATGACTATTCCTCATTTTAAAGAATAGTCATTCCTAATGAATAACTATTCCCTGTAATGAAAGCGTAATCAAACAACCAAATAGTCATTCCTTAAGAATAGTTATTACATTACAAGACTTAGTTCCAGTGTTGCAATGACTTTATTGGAAAAATAAAATAAAATAAAAGGCAAAGATGATCTCATTGTGAGAAGAAGTTGGTAGCGAGACGAAGGAGTTGGAACCAACATTTTTAAATGTCAACATTGGGTGTACCTATTGTAGTACATAAAATATGAAATAAAATGGCAGAAATACACTTTTGGTCCCTGTATTTAGGGGGTGTTTTCAATTTGGTCCTAGTGTTTTAATTTCATTCGATTGGGTCCCTGTGTTTTTAAGACGTTTTCAATTTTACCCTTGGAATCAACGCCGTTAGAAATCTGCCTACGTGGCAGACGGAATTGCTGACATGGCTAATTGTGACATTTAAAAATAATAAAAAATAATTTAATTAAGCCACGTCAGCATTTATTTTTATTATTTTTTTCTTTTCTTTTATTTTTTCTTTTTCTATTTTTCCTTTCTCTTTTCTTTTTTCTTTTCTCTCTCCTCTCTTCTTCTTCCTCTCCAGATTTCTTTGGAGCTTCTAGAACCCTCCCTCTCTCTCTCTCTCTGCTCAAACAAAGCCACCGCAACTCTTCAAGCTTCGCCGTTCACCACACTCTCTCTCTACACAGACCGTAACGATAAAGCCCAACATATTGATTTTCCAATTTTTTATTCCCGTTTCTCTCTCTCTTTAAGTCAGACCAGATCTGGTCTCTCTCTCTCTCTCCCAAGCTCGCATGATCTTCAATCGGAGCAGATTTACCAGTCGTCCTCCAAAGGCGCCGATCTTCACCAACGTTTGAAAGAGAGGAGTTCACGGTACCGATCAACATGCTTTTTGTGTCGATCTTCACTCGAGTTTGTTGATGGGTTTGCGCTGATCTTCACTCGAATTTATTCATGGGTTTGTGCCGATCTTCACTTGAGTTTGCTGATAGGTTTGCACCAATTTTCACTCGGGTTTGCTTTTTCCGCCGATCAACAAATTATGTTTGTTTTGTTTCAATTTTTCCCCAAATCTCTTAATAGATGTTAATTTGATGATGGGTTTGCTTCGATTTTTAATTTGATTGATGTTGTAATTGAAGATTGGTAGTTTTGTGTGGAGATTAAGAGTTTTCTGTGGAGTTTTATGTAGAGTTTTTTGTTGAGCTGCTGACAAATAAAGAGGTAAGAAACAGAGAGGGGATGGGGGAGAAGACAAGCGTTTCACTGATTTTTTTTTTTTTTTTTTCTTTTTCTTTTTCTGCAAAGTCTGTTCTGCAATGGGAGATGGATTTGGGGTTTTTTGGATTTTAGTTGTGAGCTATGTGGTGGCCGGAGTAATCGATTTGGGGTTTTTTTTTTTTGATTTGTGGGTATGGATTTTGGGTGAAGCAGATCCGGTGGTGATGGGTTTCAGTTTCTTGATGGGTTGTGGAGTTTTGAAGGCAGATGGAGTTGTGATGGGTTTTAGTTTGCTGATGAGATAAAATTCAATGAATTTGATGAGATAAAACTCAATGGGTTTCGGTTTCTTGATGGTGTTGTAATGGGCGGTGCGCGGTGGTGATGGCTGTTTGTGGCGGGTGTAGGTGTGTTGGTGCTGTCGATTATAAAATGAATTTAAGATGGGTGCCGCCGGCGAGGTTGGCTGTTTCTTCGGCCTAAAAGCTTGAAGAGTTGCGGTGGCTTTGTTTGAGCAGAGAGAGAGAGAGGGAGGGTTCTAGAAGCTCCAAAGAAATCTGGGGAGGAAGAAGAAGAGAGGAGAGAGAAAAGAAAAAAGAAAAGAGAAAGGAAAAATAGAAAAAGAAAATAATAAAATAATAAAAATAAATGCTGACATGGCTTAATTAAATTATTTTTTATTATTTTTAAATGACACAATTAGTCATGTCAGCAATTCCGTCTGCCACGTAGGCAAATTTCTAACGGCGTTAACTCCAAAGGTAAAATTGAAAACGTCTTAAAAACACAAGGACCCAATCGAATGAAATTAAAACACTAGGACCAAATTGAAAACACCCCCTAAATACAGGGACCAAAAGTGTATTTCTGCCAAATAAAATTAACAGAATAATAATCAATATTTTAAATTTTACCCAAAAAGGCATATTATAGTAGGATTACGTAAGAGCTACGTATAACAATCTTTGTTTAACCCAAATAATTTAAAGAAGTTTAAAATGAGTTTTAAAAAATACAATAATATCTTATAATAATTAAGACTAAAAACATATTACACAAATTTTTAAAAAATAACTTTGGCATATTTAGTTCTTTTATATAAATAGTGAATTTACATTACAATTTTTTAGCGATTTCTGTGTAATATAGATGATTAAAGAAATTTTATATAAAATTGAAAAATAAATAAATAAATGAGTGATTGAAACATGCTATTGTTTCTTTTTCATAAATTTTCTTTCCTTTTCTTAACAAAGTTATAAAATAAATTTTGAAAAAAAAAAAAAGAACAAAAAATGGATTTTTTTGGTCCTTCCTAAAAAATGGTTTGACTTGTGAGAAACCCAACCCACTGTTTTAACGGATCAAGTTTAGGTTAACCCATTTTTCACGAGTCCAAAAATCTTTTACCTAGATCCATTTTTTATCCAACCCTAAGGGGGTTGGCCTAATAGTTCCTAAGGTCTTATGAGATCTATGAGATCCTAAGTTTGAAACCTCTAGCCAGCTTATTAGGACCACCCCTAAGGGATTCTTCCTTGTAATTACCTGGTATATGTGCATGGGATGGGAAGACTATATATACCTAAAGGAATAGTAAGAGATTCAAAGAACACTAGATACCCTTGTTAGCATTTGGACCCCTAGAGCACGTGTCGATCGATACTCCAAGCCCCAAACCGACACTAACACCCAGAATTCAAATTTTCATCCATTTTGGTGCCTTTTCTTGATTTTATGAAAATATTCACTTACACAAGCATGCACGACTTTTGTTTGTCATAATGGGCTAGAAAGTCTTCTAGACTCTTTCCCTCAAGCCTTCTCATCCACTATAATAAAGGAGGAGTCCACCCTTTGAAAGCACACCAACATAGAGAGAAACTCTAAGCATCGACACATTCACACCGACGGCCACTGTTAGAAGGTATTGAAAGCTCTAGGACTAAGATAGAAATAGGGTTGCTATAACTCAAGTTCAAACAACTTTCACTACTCCTTTTTGAGAGTTTATGTTTGAACTTTGAGACTGATTAGATTAAAAACTTTGAGACTAGAGATAGAAACAGGTTGTTAGAACTTATAGTTCGAACAAGTTCTGTTACTCCCTTTAGGAGTTTCTCATTCAAGTCCTTTCGAGAAAGTTCAAGTGTACAAGTCGTTGTTCCGCCGGTTCCTCAAAGATCAAGAAGTGATCCAAAAAAAGAAGTAAAAATCAAAAGAGGAGGTGCTGCCCAAATCTCCAAAAATCTCCAAGAACACGAAGAACGCTTGAAGAGGTTGTGGAGTAAACAGGAGCGGATCCACCTTGTGACCAGGATGGATATGAGCCCACCCTCCAATTAAAATATATATATATATATATATAGGGTTAACTGCAACGATCATCTAAGAGCATTCGCATTAGAGTTGTCAATTGGTCGAAAAACACAAAAAATAAGAAAAAGGCAGCAAAAACCGGAAACATCAGCCTCCCTATTTCATTTAAAATGCGCATTGATGAACAGTGGCTCGCCCAAACGAGGGAGCACTGTTCATCGCTCGGGGCATAAAAAAAGAATTGTTTCTCTCTCTTGCAAGCTGTCTACTGCGCCAATAATAACGGAAAACACAATAACAACAACAACAACAACAACAAAAACAAAAATACAGTAACAGATTTAAATCTTCAATACCCAAAAAAAAAAATGATGAACAATAAAAGAAAAAAGAAAAAAAAATGAGAAAGAAAGAAGAAAAAAAATGAAGGGGGAGACGCTGAAGTGGGAGACGCTGAGAAAGAAAGAAGAAAAAAAAATAAAGGGGGAGAGCTGGGGAGACGCTGGAGACGCTGCTGAGAAAGAAAAGAAAGAGTCAAGAAAGAGAAAGAAGAAAGGGAGAGTAGAAAAAGTGGGAGGGGTACGTGGGTGATGGGAAAAAAAAGGAGAAAAAAAAAAGAAAAAAGAAAAAGAGGGAAGGGGTACGTGGGTGATGGGGAAAAAAAGGAGAAAAAAAAAGAAAAAAGAAAAAGAGGGGAGGTGTACGTGGGTGGAGGAGAAAAAAGGAAAGGAAAAAAGAAAAAATAAAAAAAGAAAAGAGGGGGAATAGTGTATAGAAGGAGGGTAGAGAAAAATGAGAAAAGTTGGTATTTTGAAAGTTGTGAAAAAATAAATAAAATAATAAGAATATATTAAAAAATAGAATAGTAAAGTTAGAATAGGGAGTCTGATACAGTGGTGCTTTAGCTAAACTGCAAAAGTGGGTTTTTTAGAACCCATTTGAGGAAAAACAAGGAGTCTCGTGCGAATGCTCTAACATCACTTTTTTGCATTTTGTCAGCAGCATTATAGTAAAAAGTTATATCTGTAATGTCACAAGTGCCCTTACACTATCTTAAATTTTCACAATATATCCGGCCTTCCCATCATTCCACAAAGAGAAGAGAAAATCCTGATGTGAACGTGTGTGTTTGTTGGGTTAGTAACTTATTATAGAAAAGGGTATTATAGAGAATTTGGAAAAATTAAACATGGCTCTCTGACCCATGTGATGGCACAGTATTTCAAGGTGAAAGGGACTATTTATTTTTTTTTTAAAGAAATAAAAGGGGCTGTATTAATTCTCCTAGGACCCAAAAAAAAAACTGTTAATTCTACATTTATTAATGATTTCAATAATTAATGTAAAAAAATCAATTATTGATTGAAAATATCATTATGGGGGTGTAATATTATTAAAAAAATATAGATTTTATGAAGTGCTCATCCTTAATTTCGTTTTTTTTTAAAAAAATTTCTAGATATATAAATATATCAAAATTACTAAACAACAAAAACCCAAATAAAAAAAAAAAAAAAAAAACAAAAAAAAAAAAATAAAAAAAATCTAAAAAGTATCCACCCTAAATTGAGTTTTTGACTCCACCCCAAAAAGTAAACCTATGTTACATGCAGGTATAAATCCTTCGCACTTTTAAATTTGAGTTAGGTCCTTTAGGCATTTTAGCATTTGTCCAAACCAATGCGACAAGGCCCACAACTAAATTTCATTCCCTTCGATGGTTGGGCTTTGTGCCCTATGGGGCAGTTGGTTGCAAGAGGCCTTGATTCGCCCGCAAAGAATTTTGTGATCTTGGTTGCTTATCTGGCCATTTTGTTCATGAGTTTGAGCCTTTTCGGCTTGCCATGTAGTTTGCCAAAAAAACATGGAACAACTAACTTAAATAACAAATAGACATCAGTAAAGATGGAAGAAAAGAAAAAATTACACTGACATCTCTAAGTTTATAGCTATATTACACTCATCAAAGTCGATTTAAAAAAAAAAAACTCTGCTCCTAAAATGATTAAAATAATTTACACTCTACTCCAAAAAATGGGGTGGAGTGTGAATATTTTGGAAATTTTGGAACGGAACAACGTCATTTGTTACAAATAGGATGTAACGAGTCTAGTTTCGCCAAGTATTGAAGGTGTTAGTATAATTTACTCAAAATAAATAAATAAAATTTTTTTTTTCAACAAATCAAAAACTTAAAAACAAATAAAACAAAATTATAATATAGTTCAACAATCAGACTTCAAAAGTTTGTCAAGCATTTCTGAATTGTGTCAATGGCTAGTGAGGACAAGAAAATCAATCACCTATCAACTTGTTTATAGGGAGCTTATATTTGTGCTTACTCTTCTAGTTTCTACTACAACTACAAAGCAGACATTTTCAACCATGAATATTGTCAAAACAAGGCTTTGCAACAAAGTAGAAAATGATTTTTTAACAGATTCCTTGATTTTATACATTGAAAAGGAAATTGCGACGTTTAGTATAGATTTAATTATAAATGATTTCAGTAATTTAAAAACGTTTTGACTTTTATTTTTTTTAGATAATTGCATTGTAATATATTAAGAAATAGTTATTTTATCGTTTTAGTTGTT
>OU015765.1:22470379-22659058 GCA_907173295.1 Fagus sylvatica | reverse complement strand
TTAGATTAGAATTATGCAGTATCTTCTCTGTGTCTCTGTGCAACGTGTCTTTAAAACTTTCCACTTTATAGACTTGAAGTACACACAAACAAACACACACTCTCTCTCTTTAGTACCAACAAGTATCTTCTCTGTGTCTCTGTGCAACGTGTCCTAAATAAGCCTTAACCTTCAAGTTCAAGTTCAACCACTCTACTGACTCCCCTAGAGATAGAGAGAGAGAGAGAAAATGGGGGTGGACTTGAGATTAAAATTTGGTCCAATAGTCTATGGAGCAATATTCTTCAGGATTCATATATGGTCCAATAGTCTTAGACGGCCGAGATTAAAATTTGTTTTTTTAATTTTTTATTTTGACAGTAAAAAAAACAACCTTTCTATATTTTTTAGTATTTATTTGGACGACAAAGAAGAAAAGTTGAAAAAACAATTTTCAATCTCTATTATGTAAAACTATTGAAACTATTGCATCCAATCTCAATCCAATTATTCTAAGAAAATCCTTAAAAGGATTATTAGAATCTTCTAGAATTTCAATTATAGTTTATCACATCATCAATAATTAAATATTTATCAAAATGGTGATACCTAACGTTTTTCTAAATATCAATGATGTGGTAAAATCTAATCTATTCATTTCAAAATGAATAAGATTTTATCAACTTTACATTATAGTTACCTAAGAACTAATAATTGGTAACTTTTTTCCTCATTAAAACGCAGTCCTCCTTGGCTCCTTCTTCACAGAACCTTTACCTTTCTTTTCTCGCCCTTTTAGAGCTTCTTTTCTTGTAGTCATATTATATGTGTGATTATGTAGAAATAACTAATTGTAATTTCCATTTACATGTATCATAATTTTCAAGCTTCATGGAAGAAGTTAATGGTAAGATGTAATCACTAATAACTTCCATGATGTGAACAACATGTGTCATAGTCTGCAAGCCATTTGAAATAGTTATTTTTCTAAAATTAAACCACCCAAGTAGTTATTGATGGTGGTTATTTGATGGAAATGGCCACCCCTTTTGACTATTAATAAAAAGTTTATTATTCAAAAAAAGGTTACCTCTAGACCCGTGTACATCAAAAGAGATCAAGAGATATCAAAAGAGTGTTCAAAAGTATGATTAAAAGTGTGTTCAATAATAAGTTTGTAAGTGTTCTAGTTTTATTTGTACTTTGTAAACTTTAATGCAAATGTCTATGTATTTATCTTGTTTGATCAAGAATGTTACTTCATCCTATTATTTGTACTTTGTAAACTTTAATGCAAATGCAAATGTCCATAAGTCTCATGTTATTTGGTGGCATCTTAACCCACGTTCAATATAAGATAATACTAAGATGTTACAAATTCCAATTCTATCAAAACTATAAGATACTCAAACTTCTGCTAGCACAAAATGTAGATGCCCATACAATAAAGAGAAACGAATTTGGTTCTAAAAGAATTAAGGGCCTAAAATTCTGTGACTCACGTTATGGAAATTATCTGTCAATACCAATTAACAAAGTAAACCCAACAATAATAATGAATCCAACCAATGGAAAATGGGCCAAACCTTAACTTGAACAGAAAGTCCACTTCACTAATTCAAAATCCTATTGCTTATAAGACCTACATCCACAAAATTACTACAGCTTGTTGAATTGATTTAGGACCATTTTAACAGAACATATAACCCTTAAATAATCTTTTCTGTTCTCATACTCACGAATTTTCTCAAGGATTCCATAAACAATCATGAACACTGCAAACTCATGTGGGTTCTTTTGAATTATAACCTAAACCACATAGAGTCTACTATCACTACAAACTCATTAAGACTATAGTTTAAATTCCACAAAGTTAAAACAACCTAACTCCATAAGTCTACAAAATCTTCTGACTCCACAAAGTTTACAAAAATAACCTGAACTTAAATCTTTAGAATCATAACCTGAGTTTTACAAAATCTAGAATCACCTGGCTCTGATACCACTTTATTGTCACGCCCCGAACAAAGCATGAGCTTGCACGTCACGGCCGCACACAAGCTTTGCCTTAAATGTGCCATCACTTACAAAGTACATTACTAGCACCAAATGAAATTGAAATCTCCAACAAAATAATCCACTAATCAAGGATGTATCAAATAATTAAATTTCATAACATCACTAATCCAAAATTTTCTTAAACAAAGGTCTCTCACAAAATCACAAAAATAGCAATCATGATACGCTTGATAATCTTGTCTAACTTTCTTCCCACACTACTCCCTTGCAACGTTTGCGCTAACTAATCCTCAGAATCTGAAATGGGGAAATAAATGGGGGGTGAGCTGGGAGGCCCAGTAAATAACTAATATCCTTATCCAGTCGGATTAAACACACATTAGTTAAAAACAAATATACATAGGTAATACAAAATTCTCAAATGATTGTTTTGATAAAGCATTTGGTTTAGTTCACAAAATAAAATATATTATTTTATTTGCAAACAGTAAATTCAACATATTCAGAAATAAATACAGATACAGATATAGTTTCAAATACAGATATAGATTCAAATACAGATTCAGATTCAAATACAGATTCAAATTCAGATTCAAATTTGGATACAGATATAGATATAATACATATACTAAACAGTCTTTAGTGACTACAGCCACGTTATCCTTGTGACAAGGCCCAAAAACCACACATAGGTCGGTGGCAAACCCCAGAATGAAACTAGTTTCGGTACCAACGTATAATCCCCATTGGTGGGGCCCAGAACATAGTCAGACTGAGAGTTTTCAAATATCAAAACACATTTAAAATATATTTGAATTCCAAAACATAGCGATTTTCAAACCTTATTCAAATTATGTACCAAAAACAAATCAGTTTAACAAATAGGCTTTATAAAGATTCTTGTAACATACAATCACATGTTTGATCCGAATTTTTGAAGTAAACAATATTTTATAAATACAATGATTTTTCTGATATTTCGAAACAAAGTTGATTTTGGCATAATAGAATAATAAACTATAATAATAAGTTCGCAAATAAGAATATTTAATATATAAAATTGAGAAAATACTAGTTAAGGATAAAGGTTACTTACCTTTAGCAAGCAAGAAATCTCTTAATACTCTCTATCTCTTCTTTTCAAAATTCACAAACCAGAACCTAAATTAATTGTATAATGATCAAAATCCATTAATTAACATAAACAATGCTATTTACTCTTGATATACAAAATTAAAGCCTAACATTATTCTTTCCCACTATTACTATTTATTTTATATCTTCTCTCAATGAGTACAGCCTTCACAATTTTATTTCTTGCAGGAGCCTACGTTAGCCTCTCACTTCTTCACATCAGTAGCCTACTAGTAGGCATATGAACTTTATTTATTTTGTTTCTTTTCCTTTCACTGCATGTACAATATTAACCCATACTTCACATTTTTTTTGCTAAAACCCATACTTCACGTTAAAGACTAGGACTTGGTTATCTTTTATATTTTTTTCTTTTTGTTTCTTTTTCTTTGACTGCATGTACAGCAGTGTACATCAAGTCATTACTTTCACGTTAATAGACTAGGACTTAGTGGTTATCTTTTTTATATATATATATATTTTTCTTTCTTTCTTTTTTCTTTTACTGCTGCATGTACAGTGGCCATCAATCTCTATCACGTCAAACCTATACTCATGCCTAGTCTAGGAAATCAAACAGTAAATATAGATATGGTATTCATAGTTCCTAAGCAGCAATTCTACTACGTATTGCTCCTAAATTTGCTGATTCAGACTATGATATTCATCTAGTAATTAAATCTAAAAGAAAAGTTTTTATGCTCTTACCTTAAAGAATTCTCTTTTATTTTTCTTGAAACCCTTCAAATCTTGCCGTCAAAGAGTGTCTATAGGTATTGAATAAAGTTTATAGCTCTATTTATACCCTAATATTGCTAGGGTTAGGGCTTATATTATTTTCTAGAAACTCCTTAAAATAATAAATTATTTACTATTTACCCCACAGTTAAAATTGATTAGATTACCCACCTAAAGCAAACTCTTTTTTTTTTTTTTTTTTAATTTTTTTTATCCTTTGGGACCGGGTATTACAAAAACCCACTGAAAGATGAAGCATAGTTGCAGCATCCAGTCCTCCTTGTACTTGTTCTAGCCTTGGGTTTTGTGATAATGGACCCATTTCACATGGGTCCAGTAGGAGGACATGATTTTAGGCCTGTGAAGCACGACATTGCACCATACAAGCAAGTCATGGTGAATTGGCCTAGAGACAATCAAAGCCGGTTAGGACTTGGAGAACTGGTGTTTGAAGATGAAGTCTTTGGGCCTGAATCATTGGAGTTCGATAATTTGGGGCGTGGCCCTTACACTGGATTAGCCGATGGACGCGTTGTTAGATGGATGGGTGAAAATGTTGGTTGGGAGACATTTGCACTTGTAACAAGAAATTGGTGAGTCTCACTAGTGACTTAAAAATAGTGTTCATACATCTATATGGGACACTTCAGTGCAAAAACAGTTTTAAGTCCCTTTATATGTTCTATGTAGCATTTTTTGGCTATGTTGCCCTGATTTGGCAGCCCTTGTTAGACATATTTAATGCTTACAAGCAATTTATTATTGATTATACCCTTAATACATTCTAATTGTATGTGGCCCTTAAAAGGCCAGAGAAGCTTTGTGCTAAAGGAATTGACTCAACCACATCTAAGCAATGGAAGCAGGAGAAAAAGTGTGGCCGTCCCCTTGGCCTAAGGTTCCACAAAGAGAGTGGAGATTTGTACATAGCTGATTCTTATTACGGCCTTCTGGTTGTTGGACCTGGAGGAGGACTTGCAAGGCCTCTGGCAACCCATGTAGAAGGGAAGCCTATACTCTTTGCTAATGACCTTGACATTCATAAAAATGGATCCATCTTCTTCACAGACACTAGCAAAAGATAAAATAGAGTGTAAGTGTACAAGTGCATATATTAAGACCATTTGAATTAATAAGACATTCTTCAATATGCCAAAACATGAAAGCTTCTTTTTTTTTTTTTGTTATTATATCCCACTTTGTTAAGTTATGCATGGAGGTAAAAACGAGGACAATTTTTGTTTATTTATTTATTTAACCCAAGTAATTTAACACTAAAAACATCTTACACGAATTTAAATGAAACATTTTTGTTATCGTGAATTTAGCTCTTTTATTTAGTGAATTTACATGTTTTTGTCATATTTAGCTCTCATTAGCACTTGTATCCCCATAGCACATACTGATCGACACTTCGAGGCCCCAAATTGGCACTTGCACCCATAACTATAGTTTGAACAACTTTTGCTACTCCTTGTTTAGAGTTTTTCTTTGAACTCCAAGATTGATTAGATTGAAAGCTATGAGATTAGAGATAGAGAGGGGTTGCTAGAACATATAGTTCCAACAACTTCAACTACTCCCTTTTGAAGTTTCTCATTCGCATCCTTTTAGGAGAGTTTAAGAGTACAAGTCGTTGTTCTACATGCTCCTCGAAGATTAAGAAGTGATCCAAGGAGGAAGTTGAAATCAAGAAAGGAGGTCTTTCACAAATGTCCAAAAATCGTGTTTTAAAAACACAATTAAAAAAAATAAAAACAAGATTCTTGAATAACTTTAAAACGTTAGCAATATAAAAAATAATTATTAAAATAATGTTATTTTTACAAATTTTGCCAACAAAAGATATGGCAAAGAGAATCTATTGGCTCACGGGGGCCACTTTATATGCATGAATGTAAGTTACAAATGAAAGCAGCACAGCAGAAACAATTAAAACAGGGTATACGACATGCCGCTCCCAGGTATTACAGAAAAACGACACGTCGTCCTCACTAGTAATATTTAGTTATTTACCACATGTAGTTCAAGTAGTTAGTAGAGTTTGTTATTTTAGATTTTACTGTTAACAACGGCTACTTAATTTTTCTGTTTTGCTTCTGTTACTTTTAGTTACTCAGTTTAGCTTGTTTTCTTCTATGTAATAGCTATAATTACAGATTTTGATGTACAGAAGAATCTAATGAAATTTGCCTCAGTCTTTCATTTTCATTCTCCTCTAATTCTTGATACAACTCGAAATTGTAGATTACTAAACATTACCAAAGCATGGCTTCTTTTGGATAATATCGATCACATAGTTTTTCGTCAAGTTTCATATAGAGCTTCATGAGAAATAAAGATAATTGCCAAATCTCTCTTTTTGACTACTCTAGTTACAATTCCTTGTAATCACTAATATAGGCCAAATCAACGTAGTACTCGCTCAATGTGAGACTCAGTACATGCCAACGCAACATATACTCATATAATCTAGGTATCATAATCTCTCCTACTTAAATTCCTATGTCATTGTAAGGGACCAGTAGACAATAGGAAATCATGTCTAGTTGCTAGACTTTAATACGGTCTGAACTAAATGTATCCAGTTTTTCAAATAGATAGTACCAAATCACAAACAGCAAATGGAGTGTCCATTTGATCTGATCTTTGAATAAGGCCAAATCCACTCTCTATTATGAGTAACAGCCGACACTTTGAATTTCATTAGAGAAATTGAGAACTTCACTGTCCAAGTCCGCACCATTTGGACCACATAATTACTTATGCAAAATTTTATGGCAGAAGAATTGAAATTTCCAAGGTATTTATTTTTTTTTTCATTTTTTATTGACTTTTATTAGAGACAGTGGCTCGACACATGCAGGCACTGCACTTATAATTTCTAAGCAAGATTCAAGAGTCCTGCCAATTCCACAGTACTATGCATTTTAATATTCAACTGCACTGAAAGAAAAATTTATTGTTTGTACTCTGAGTGATAAGATGAAGCAGTGAAGGAAAAACTTCTACTTATCTTTAGGATCGATTCAAATGGTGTTTCACAGTGCAAACAATGCTTCCATGTCTTTGTTGATGGTGGTGCTTGGAAGCTTGCTACAACAGCAAGACACTTGAATCTACAGCCTATAATCCCTTCTATAGAGAATAGAAACAAAGGAAAGTGATGGAGAATGTTTTTCTTCTATTCATTACACTTACACACGCATAGAAACAAAGGAAAGTGATGGAGAATGTTTTTCTTCTATTCATTACACTTACACACGCACATACATTGGTTATATGATGTAGGCACTCGGGTAGAAGGGATTGTGTTTAGGAATGAGATTGGAATGAGAGTCAATTTGAGTAGTAACTAAGCAGCATAAAGCCTCTGCATAGAGAAATCTATGTCTAAAGAAATAACACAAAGGCTAACAATTCTCATTCACAAAATATCAACAACTAAAACTGAATTTACAAAGGCAAGGCCATGCATTATATAGCATGCCTCGGGTACAATCTGATTAGCTGCTGGATGCAGCCCTATGATTGGCTATCCTATGCTAAAAGCCCATTGGCTGAACTATTAACAATCCCTATCAAACTAACCAACTCAGCCAAGCCTTCCTATTGGCTGCACATGGCCTAAATCTAATAGATTACAAGAAAGACCAAGTACTAGGTTGTTAGGCTTTTGAGACAGCAAGTACAAGGTTGTCTCAAAACTTATTAGTTATTACAGGCCTAAAACAGAAATGAAAATACTAGCCCAAAATTTCTAACAAAAGCAGAATTTTCAAAAGGACATGAAAAAATAAATCTGGAAGCACTGGTTTCATAAGAACAACATCACAACCATCACATTAAAAATAAAAATAAAAACCACCAACACCATCTCCATTCTCCAACAACATTAAGAAGCAACAGACAACAATAAAAATAAATAAAAAAACCACAAGATGGTCAAGGAATGATATGGCTGCAGCCAAGCCTGCTCATGGATCAACCCCTGGCATAAAACATTACATGAAAGGAAGAGCTAACATCTGATAGTAACCTTGGAGTGAGCTTGACATCCTCCACAATTTTTCTGAATTTCCCATCCCTCATATCAGCATTGACCTTACCATCTCATCTAGTCATTTGCCCCTAAAACAACTAGACTTATTGGCATTTATTTTGCAGAAGTTTTTCATCTTCTGGAAGCACAAGAAACTTGAATAAAAAGCAGAAAAAGGTCTCTAGATACAAGATGCAGGGGCGAATTTCCAACAATTATGATATGTAATGTGTGATACCCCAAATTCTGATAAGTGTGTGTTTGCTGAGTCCCACATCGGGCAATTATTGGGTCGAACTGGGCTTTATTAACAATTACAAGGAGCCCCAATTGTAATTTGACTAGTCCTTTTGGGGTATAAGTGCAGATGTGGCTAGCGCTTTCCTTGGGTTGTTACAAATGGTATCAGAGCCAACCCAGTAATCCCGTGTGGGCTCGGATATATGGGCCCTAACGAGGACGTTAGGGATTTAAGTTGGGGAGATTGTGATACCCCAAATTCTGATAAGTGTGTGTTTGCTGAGTCCCACATCGGGCAATTATTGGGTCGAACTGGGCTTTATTAACAATTACAAGGAGCCCCAATTGTAACTTGACTAGTCCTTTTGGGGTATAAGTGCAGATGTGGCTAGCGCTTTCTTTGGGTTGTTACAAATGGTATCAGAGCCAACCCAGTAATCCCGTGTGGGCTCGGATATATGGGCCCTAACGAGGACGTTAGGGATTTAAGTGGGGGAGATTGTGATACCCCAAATTCTGATAAGTGTGTGTTTGCTGAGTCCCACATCAGGCAATTATTGGGTCGAACTGGGCTTTATTAACAATTACAAGGAGCCCCAATTGTAACCTGACTAGTCCTTTTGGGGTATAAGTGTAGATGTGGCTAGCGTTTATAGAGGTCTTCCCTAGGTTATAATCCTATAGACGTTATGATTTGGTTTGATTCTTAGGAAGTACTATTGCTAAATTGTGAGTGGGGTAGGAAATAGTATTGGGACGCTTTCTGTAATGCTTATGATACATTTTATGTTATTTGAGAAACCTCAACTCTAAAATCGAACGAAAATTTTGTGTTTTGACTATTAATTATAGGTTTAGATGGCACCCCATAAGAGGAAAGCTGCAAACATCCCTGAAAACACTGATGGTACTGGCGTTGACAACCAGGGACAACAAACCGATATGTTCCAACTGATGCAGACTTTGATTGGGGTAGTGCAGCAGCAAACCACTACCGGAAATAATGTGGCAAGGATGATGGAGCAATGCCAAGGACATCGGAGCAACATGGCTGAATTTAAGAGGCTAACTCCACCATCTTTTGAGGGGTCCACTGAACCCCTGGTAGCTAAAAAGTGGCTGACTGAGATGGAGAAGGCATTCAAGGTGCTAAAGTGTGCTGAGGAAGAAAAGGTGAATTATGCCACTTACATGCTGCAAGGTGACGCATATGATTGGTGGCGAATGGAAGAGGATAAACACAATCATAACTTGAACTTCATAAATTCTTCAGAATCATAACCTGACTTTGATACCACTTAATTGTCACGCCCCGAACCCAAAGCATGAGCCCGACACGTGACAATCGCCGCACACCCATAAGGCGTACCTTACAAGTGTGCCAGGCCTTACAAACAGATTCTAAAAATAATATCCTTGAATTAAAATCTCCAAAATAATCCACTAATCAAGGATGTATCAAATAATTAAATTACATAACATCACTAATCCAAAATTTTCTTAAACAAAGGTCTCTCACAAATCACAAAAATAGCAATCGTGATACGCTTGATAATCTTGTCTAACTTTCTTCCCACACTACTCCCTTGCAACGTTTGCGCTAACTAATCCTCAGAATCTGAAATGGGGAAATAAATGGGGGGTGAGCTGGGAGGCCCAGTAAATAACCAATATCCTTATCCAGTCGGATCAAACACACATTTGTTAAAAACAGATATACATAGGTAATACAAAATTCTCAAATGATTGTTTTGATAAAGCATTTGGTTTAGTTCACAAAATAAAATATATTATTTTATTTGCAAACAGTAAATTCAACATATTCAGAAATAAATACAGATACAGATATAGTTTCAAATACAAATATAGATTCAAATACAGACAGATTCAGATTCAAATACAGATTCAAATTCAGATTCAGATTCGGATACAGATATAGATATAATACATATACTAAACAGTCTTTAGTGACTACGGCCACATTATCCTTGTGACAAGGCCCAAAAACCACACATAGGTCGGTGGCAAACCCCAGAATGAAACTAGTTTCGGTACCAACGTATAATCCCCATTGGCGGGGCCCAGAACATAGTCAGACTGAGAGTTTTCAAATATCAAAACACATTTCAAAATATATTTGAATTCCAAAACATAGTGATTTTCAAACCTTATTCAAATTATGTACAAAAACAAATCAGTTTAACAAATAAGCTGTATAAAGATTCTTGTAACATATAATCACATGTTTGATCCGAATTTTTGAAGTAAACAATACTTTACAAATACAATGATTTTTCTGATATTTCGAAACAAAGTTGATTTTGGCATAATAGAATAATATAAACTATAATAATAAGTTCGCAAATAAGAACATTTAATATATAGAATTGAGAAAATACTAGTTAAGGATAAAGGTTACTTACTCATAACAAACTCATAAGATTGAATACTTTTCTCAAAGCAATCCCTTTAAGATCCACAAATCCCAATACCAAACTCTAAATATCAAATACCATATACTAGAGAATTGTATGATTTCTGAAGAAAAATTTCTACATACGATCAATGTCAGACCACAAACTGGATCACTCTGTCACTCACAAAACCAAAGCAAAGTAGTCGCACCTTAAAAACAAATTCAAGGCCCCCGTAGTACCTCTTAAAGTTGTAATTATCCTAATATCACTGCAATACCTCTCAAAGGTTCTCATCCTAATATGCCAAAGAGAATTGACTATAGCTATATATATATATATATGTAAGCCGTGCACATTCAAAACAAGGTTATAGGGTTACTTGTTAGGTTGGATTCCAATACCGAATACATGAGAGCAAAAGTCGGCAATATTAGACTATCAGTTCAGCTAAAACTCTGCCAAGGCCAATATAATTCTAATAGGTATCTATTTCATGTAAAAGAAAATTACTAAGTTGCCCCACTCTTATTTTATTTTTATTTTTATTTTGGAATGGGTATTACAATCTCCCCCACTTATTAGAATTCAGTCCTCTGAATTCATTCCAAACCATACAAATCCATCACGCTTCCACTGCACTACTCTATTTGCCACAATTTGTAACCGTCTAAAGAATTTCTTTAATCATCTATCATAGTATAAGAACCATTAAGTTACAAAAATCCTTTAGTTACGTATAACTTTGGTCTAAGTAATTCTTTTAATTCCTTTCATACAAAATAAGCATTGCATGACTTATTTTCATAAACAACCTAATAACCAAATAATTCATCAATGACTAGTTTCAAATCAATTAAACGCTAATGGAGTCTCCAAAGTATAACGAAAGGAAATTCACAATTTGAGGTTTACCATAAATTACAAAACTTTGACATTCATTTAATTCTTTATCTCAAAATTAAGTAGTGTCAATATTCTCTTATAAGTCCAAAACTATTTCGCAATACATCCATATACTTTTTCCAACTCAAAGTTTATTACAAAATGTCCAAAGTCTCCTTAGATATTCAATTTAGCATTAATTCAGCCCTTGTCATAAAATACCTCAACAATATAAACTATATTTTGCAATTAAACTAAATTTAAATCACCTTTAACTTCTAGATATTCAAATTAGATAATATTGGGGCTTAACTCCATAAACAAATCGATTTCCTCATAATATAAAATTATAGTCTCCAAGTGTACATTGGCTAGAAAGAACAATATCCATAAACTGAGTCAAACCTTGATGTAGATCAGGTAAATAAATAGCCCAAATTTTTACCTTACTTGAAAGTAAGCCTAACAACCTCAATCTTTGAAAATCTCCTGACATATAATTTCTAGAGGGAGTCACTAGAATCTTGTAAGCTTGCTACGTAAATCTATCCACAAAAATTATCTTATCGGGAATTTGGTCCAATAACCCAAACTTATGTACTATAAAAGTAATTAAGTCCTAAATATGTCAATGTGAAATCTAAGTCGCCAAAGTTTATCATACCTTATTATCATGAACAAATTAAAAATGTTATTGTCTTTCAATCAAACTTAAGAAACAACATCCTATCAAAATTCATGCCCCTAGTTAATAATACCACTAACCATTGCATCCTACACCATTTGTAAAATCACAATTTGTCTCCAGTTGAAAGATTCAATCCATTAACTTCATATCAACTAAAAATCACAAATGTGGTATTCCAACTTTAATCCTTACAATGTTGAACAATTTCCATGCCTTAAAAATAAAAATCAAGAACTCAACTTTTAAATAGCGGAATATATTCCATAACAGGTATTAACTACCTCTCATAATTAAATTGATACTAATTCTCCAAGTCAAGCCTTTTGCATTCTACAAAACCTATAACATCACAGTATTCATTATATTGTCAGATTCAATTCACCAAGTTCATATCACCTCAAATCAAGAAATCACATTGTAATAATACAATACTAACCTATAGAAATGCATACGATTTCCATTCCATTATTGTGTGTCATTGGGAATGTCCATATGTCTCATATTACATGGTGACATCTTAACCTATGATCAATATAAAATAATACTAGAATGTTACAGATTTCACTTATGTCAAAACTAATAAGAGACTGAAACTTCTGATAGCACAAAACATGATCCCAAAATGCTAAATATCAAGTTGTCTCTCAATTGTCCATCGATACATACAAATCAAACCTAACCAACAATGATCTAAACTCAATGAAAATCAAACTTTAACATAAAAACCCAATAAAATCCAACATATTCAAACTCTATTGCTTGTAAGACCTTGGAAATTACATCTGAATATACTTTTAGGAGAGCAACAACCACAAATTATTTTTTTCTTTATCATACTATGAATTGTCTACGACTCCATATAGATTGAAACTGACCATAAGGACTATCAAATCATATCCTAAGCTCCATTAAGTCTATAGAATCATAAACTAAATTCCACAAAGTTTACAAATCAAAACCTAACTCCACAAGGTCTACAAAATCATAACCTGACTCCACAAAGTTTACAGAATCATAACCTGAACTTCATAAATTCTTCAGAATCATAACCTGACTTTGATACCACTTAATTGTCACGCCCCGAACCCAAAGCATGAGCTCGACACGAGACAATCGCCGCACACCCAAGGAAAGCGCTAGCCACATCTGCGCTTATACCCCAAAAGGACTAGTCAGGTTACAATTGGGGCTCCTTGCAATTGTTAATAAAGCCCAGTTCGACCCAATAATTGTCCAATGTGGGACTCAGCAAACACACACACTTATCAGAATTTGGGGCATCACATAATGAATCGCAGCGTTGATTCCTTCAAAACAAAAGAAATGCAACACTAACTCAGTAATTGATTAATAAGAGCAATGACTAGAAGTCTAGCATGAATAGATATTCTTGAAAAGATTACTAGCTTGCAAATTAACAGTAAGAAAATCAAAATATAAATTACAAGGTTCACAATGCTACAGGTAAAAGCAAAGGAATATGTACCAATTAAAACTGGAGGTCCCTCAGGGTTCAATGATAACATGGCGCACATGTTCTATTTTTCCCCAATCCTTACTGTTACTATCCTTAATCCGTTCTGTGAACTCCCTTGGCATCTTAGACAGTTTCAATTCTTGGAGAGTCTTAACATGCTGCAATCCATCAGGAAGCTTATGTAGATTTGCACATGATCTGATCTCTAAATCTTTGAGACGAGACAGTGCTCCTTCCTCCACAGTCCAGTCCTCCAGTTTCTCTAGCATCCATAGCTTAAGAACTCAAAGCTGAGGAAAGCCATTTTGAGGGCAGCACATATTCTTCCCTGCATAAGATTCAGAGAATAACTGAAGAATCCTCAGTTTTGGAAGCTTATCTAACTTTTGCATTGGATCTTCAGTTAGTTCTGAAGCTGACAAGGTAAGCTCAATGAGGTTCTTTGGAAATTCAGAGATGACAGATGAAGCCTTTAATCTTCCAAGAAAATATACATTGGAGAGATTTTTATGGCCTAACAAAGTGTTTAAGTGTAGATCCCAAGGTTGCTTGTTTTCATCATGCGATTTCAGCCTCAGAGATTGAAGATGTTCTAGTTTATCAATCCAGTCAGCCACTGCTTTCAGTTGCAATGTCATTGCATACTTATGATATGACATACACCGGCATGCCACACCCAATTTTCTGAGATTGATTAACGTGTCCAAGCCATCCTTCACTAGACTTTTCTCATCCATAAATGCTCCCCAAAAGGTTTGAAGGTCTGTTAAAGAGGCACCACTTTGTCAAGGCCCAAATCTACTGCGATAACTCTCACTCAAATACAAGTGCCTCAATCGTTGCATCTTCCAAAGAGAACGAGGGAGAGTACTGATGTAAGTGTGCTTCACATCCAGTGTTTGGAGTTTCAACAAGTTGCTTATGGATGATGGATGATGGTAAGTCCATCTCAAGCCAAGGTACCTTAATAAAACTAGCTTACTTAGTACCTTTGGCAATTGAGGTCTGAATGTTAGGTTTAGAGAGGGCAGTACAGAGAGATAGAGAGAATAAACTGTGTATTCAGTATTCTAATTAAACATGTACAGTTAAGAGAATATATATAGGCCTAAACTAAGAACAATATAGTAAATACATAGTAAACCCTAGGAAACCCTAGACTAGTACAATAACAAATGGTATATACATATTAACATCCCCCCTCAAACTCAAGGTGGTCTGACAGAAGCCATCTTGAGTTTGGAAACAAGATCACGAAAACGACCAGGAGGAAAAGTCTTCGTAAAGATGTCAGCAGTCTGATCAGAAGAGCTAACTGGAAGAAGATGTAGGATGCCAGCAGACAGATGATGACGCACAAGATGACAATCAATCTTAATATGCTTGGTGCGCTCATGGAAAACATCATTATGCGCAATCTGAATAGCACTACGGTTGTCACAATGTATGATAGTCGGTGAAGAATGTGTAAGACCCATATCTTCCAACAGCCAGCGAAGAGCAAGAAGTTCAGAAGTAGTATCAGCCAGAGCACGGTATTCTGCCTCAGTGCTAGAGCGAGACACAATATGTTGTTTCTTACTGCGCCAAGAAATAAGAGAGTCTCCCAAAAAGAAACAAAATCCAGTAGTAGAGCGACAGTCAGTAGGATCCCCAGCCCAATCAGCATCAGAATAAGCACAGAGGTCAAGGGTGGAGTGAGCAGAGAAGTGAAGTCCGTGAAACATAGTACCCTTGATATAGCGAAGAATGTGAATCACTGCAGCATAGTGTGTAGAATGGGGAGCAGATAAGAATTGACTCACCAAATGAACAGCATGAGCAATATCAGGGCGGGTTACAGTGAGATAGACTAAGCTGCCAACAAGCTGACGATAGAGAGTGGCATCACTGAGAGGTGTGCCATCCAAGGGAGTAAGGCGAGCATTCATCTCAAGGGGTGTAGAAACAACTTTAGTGTCAGTTAGGCCAGCACGAGATAACAAGTCAGAGGCATACTTAGCCTGAGAGAGATAATAACCAATGGAATCAGAAGAGACCTCAAGGCCTAGGAAGTAGATCAGATGACCAAGATCCTTCATTTCAAATTGTTGGTGGAGAAATAGCTTGAAATCAGAAATGCCAGAGTGATCATCCCCAGTAACGATCATGTCATCAACATATAGTAGAAGAAAAATCATACCCTTATCAGATCGGCGGATAAATAATGCTGTATCATGAGAACTAGATGAGAAGCCAAACTGATGTACAATACTGCTAAACTTGGCAAATAGGCTCGAGGAGCTTGCTTAAGACCATATAGAGCGCGACAAAGGAGGCAAAATTTGTCAGGACAGTCTGAATAACCTGGAGGTGCCTGCATATAAACTTCTTCAGTGAGATCACTATTTAAAAAAGCATTCTTAACATCCATCTGAAAAAGAGGCCACTGGTGAACTGCAGCAATAGCAAGAAGACTGCGAACAGAGGTAATACAAGCAATAGAAGCAAAAGTCTCCTCATAGTCAATCCCATATTCCTGAGCATATCCCTTGGCAACAAGACGAGCCTTATACCGTTCAATAGAGCCATCAGATTTGGTCTTGATCTTGTAGACCCATTTGCAGCCAATGGCAGATTTACCATGAGGCAAATCAACCAAGTCCCAAGTATGAGTATTCTCCAAAGCCTGAAGTTCCTCTGTCATTGCTTGCTACCAAAGAGGGTTAGTACAGGCCTCACGATAGGTGTGAGGCTCATGAAGGGAAAGTACAGCTGAAAAACAAGAATAATCACTCAAATGAGCAGGAGCTGCTCTTACCCGGTCAGAGCGACGAAGGGGGAGGAGAGGAGTCTGATCAGTGACAGGATCCACGGGCGGTGCAGGTTCTTAAGGCGAAGCCGGAGAGTTAGCAGAAGGAGCAGCAAGAGGAAGGTCAGGAGTTTGATCAAGGACAGGATCCACAGCTAGTGGAGGTGCTAAAGGAGAAACCGGAGAATCAGCAGGAGATATAAGAAACAAAGGTAGTGATGGATTAGTAAAAAAGGAAGGGATGAAACAAGTTGTAAACTTAGAAAGGGAATTAAACATGGTATGTTTCCAAAAAACAACATGACGAGAAATGCGAAGACGTTGAGAGATAGGGTCCCAACAACGATAACCTTTGTGTTCAATCCCATACCCAAGAAAACAACATAGATGAGATCGAGGTTCTAATTTGGAATGTTCGTGTGGCTGAAGTAAAACAAAGCATGCACAACCAAAGACACGAAGAGAAGAATAGGAAGCTGGAGTACCATAGAGACGTTCAAAGGGAGTCACATTTTGGAGAGCTGAAGATGGAAGACGGTTGATGGTGTAGACAGCAGTGAGGGCGGCTTCCCCCCAAAAACGTTCAGGACATGAAGCAGAAATGAGGAAAGCCCTAACAGAGTCAAGTATGTGGCGGTGTTTGCTTTCAACCCTACCATTTTGCTGAGATGTTCCTGCACAAGAACGCTGAATAATGATGCCTTGTGTGTGAATGAAATCAAGGAATTGAGAATCTCTATATTCCATAGCATTATCAGTGCGGAAGATTTTAATGGTTTTTGAAAACTGTGTGGAGATCATTTAGGCAAAAGTGCGATAGATTTGAGCTAATGCAGTGCGATTGTGCGTAAGGTAGATCCATGTATATCGAGAGAAATCATCAACAAATATGACAAAGTATTTAGATCCACCTACAGTAGCAGTGGGGCTAGGTCCCCAAATATCAGAGTGAATCAAGTCAAAAGAGGCATGAGAAAAAGAGTCACTATTATTAAAAGATAAAGCTGGTTGTTTGGCCAACTGACAAGATACACAGTCAACTGAATCATGTTTGACTTGACCCAAAAAACCACTAGAAATTAAAGTGCGAAGTTTTTGAACTGACACATGACCTAAACGTAAATGCCAAAGACTCAAAGGAAAAACAGAAGCAGTATGAGCAACATGAGACGGAGGGGGTGTCGATGTGGAAGGTAGGTGAAGTGAAGTGAGCTCGAACATCCGTCCCACTCTACGGCCTGTCCCAAGAACCTGATTCGTCCGAGGATCCTGCACACGACAACCAGAAGAACCAAACCACAAGTCAAAACCAAGTTCACATAATTGACCAACAGAGATGAGATTAAGAGTGAGGTTGGGAATAAGATATGTGTCAGATAGAGACAGTGTAGAGGTGGAAACAGAACCCAGTATGACTAGCAGCAAGGTGCGAGCCATTAGGAGTTTGAATAAGAGGAGCATGAGTAGTAGGAATAATAGAAGAAAATAGCTAAAAATCAAGAGACATATGATTACAACAGGCAGAATCAAAATACCAAGTATTACCTGAGACAGCAGAGGAAACCTTATCAGAGGAGGACAAAAATTGTTTGACCATGGTAAAGACCATTGGTCCTAACTCACTAACCGGGATAGATGAGAGAGAGGGATCAGAGGGTGAGTCTTTAGCAGCAGCAGCAGCAGCAACAGAGGGATTAACAGGCCTTGTAAGAATGCCTGATTGACCTGGCTTGGGAGGCTTGGTAGGGCAGTTGTAGAGAATGTGACCAATCTTGTGACAATACCGACATTGGATGGTCTGGCATTCAGCCAAAAGATGTCCCTGCTTATGACAGTTCTTGCAATATTTCGGACCATTCCTAGATGAGTAAGAGCTTGAAGAACGTGCAGCAGTAGCAAGGACTGCATCTAGGTGATGGGGTTAAAGAGTGTGAAGACGGGTCTCATGAGAGAGAAGCTGACTCATAGCAAATTCCAGAGTAGGGAGAGGGACCTGCTGAAGCAAAGTAGCATGAACTGGTTCAAACTCAGATGTCAAGGCCATCAGGAACTGGATAAGATGAAACTGATCTCGTTTGGTAGCTAAGATTGTTGCATCTGCAGGATCCTTGACAATATGGGTAGACTGCTCCATCTGATCCTAAATAGACTGCATACTAGAAAGGAACTCATTGATCGGTTGCCTGGGCGTTTGTTTCATATTGACATGAAGACCCCTAAGTTGATACTCGTGAGAGAGGCCAGTAGTAGTATAATGACGACTCAGAAGATCCCAAACATCCTTAGCATTTTCATAACGACCAAATTGTTGATGAATAGAAGGTACAGTAGAGTGGCGAAACCAGGTAATGATTTGGTGATTCTTGCAATCCCAATCTTCAAGACGATCAGCAAATTTTGTGTCTTCTTCATCCTTAGAACGAACAGGAGCTTGGATTTCACCTATGACATAGCGCCATAAACGATGGCCTTTGAGGAAGCTGCACATGTCTTGGGACCACAGAACATAATTGTGTCCATTGAGAATGGTGGTAACAGTCTTGGAAGTTCATTTTTATCCATTGGAAATACCTGAAAAGAACAAATGAGAAAAACAAAAAAAATGGGTAAGCTTTTTTTTTTTTTTTCAGCTAGAGCTGACGTCAGCAATAGGTAGGGCTGACGTCAGCTGTGAGTGCGGGCGCGGGGGCGGGTCGACTCGCGGGTCGCAGGTCACGGGTCAGGTCGCGTGGAGCTGGGAATAAAATCACGCCGGAAGCTTCACCGGCGCGTGAAGGCGCGTGGAAGGTTGTCTGGCTGTGAAATTTCAGCTGTAGATTCGTCTTGAAGAGATGAAGCAAGTGGTGCCTTGCACAAGACAGACGGAGCAGCCTAACGGCGGCGGCGGAGAGAGGAACCGGCAGGTTTGTCGGAGACAGACGAGGCGCGTGGCGACGCGTGGGGAAGTTTCTGGCGATGAAATTTTTTAGGTTTTGTATATCGTGTTCTGACGATCAGAGTAGTAGGTGGCACAGGATGAACAGAGGTCTCTGGAAGCAATGGCAGGAGAGGAGAGGCACGGCTGTTTCTGGAGAGAAAAATTGTTTTCAGATAGGGCTACGGGTGTTTTTTAAGAATCATAATGCCAAAAAATTAATTTGGCTCTGATACCATGTTAGGTTTAGAGAGGGAAGTACAGAGAGACAGAAAGAATAAACTGTGTATTCAGTATTCTGATTAAACATGTACAGTTAAGAGAATATATATAGGCCTAAACTAGGGACAGTATAGTAAATACATAGTAAATCCTAGGAAACCCTAGACTAGTACAATAACAAATGGTATATACATATTAACACTGAAAACACGTTCAAGATCAAGCACCCGCAGCAATAGGAAGCACTTGCAGGAAATGCTCCGATCAAGAAAGTTTCCTGCCTCTTCCCCAGGCTGGGTTCCTTCTCGATCATCAAAGGACAAAAATAATAAGGATTTTTTGTAATAGTCTTGCAGAGTATAAGTGTCAGTGTCATCACCGTGAATATGATTAAAGCTGGCGTCATTGTTATTGTAACGATCAACGATCCAACACTTCAACTGAATGGTTGAAGATGATTTGTTAACTGTGTTAGCTTTTAACAAGAGTTTCCGCAATGCACCAGGAAGACGACAGGTTCTGACTTTACCATTTGCTTCTTCTTTGTTACTTGAACCATGTTTTGATCTATCAGCTCCATTAGATACGTCTCAGCAAAATGTTCAGGAGATTCGTCACCCGTTCCTAGTCTCAAAAACCCCTCAGCAACCCACAGCGTGATTAATCTTCTTGCAGAGATCTCAAATTCTTCAGGGAATAATAGGAACTAATGTAGACATACTTTCAATTATAGGGATAATTCCCTACTGGCCTTTTTAAGGATTTCTGACCAAGGTTCTGTGTCTTCTTTCTTGTTTAGCAGCCTTGACCATTCCTCATTGTTTTGACCTTTCTCCGGCAATAGTTTTCCCTTATTTACGATTGCCAGTGGCAAACTGAAGGTATAAGAGTGATCACACCATAATAAGTGTGGACACTCATATACTATAGCCTAGCCTTTTGGTGGTTGGCTATTCCCTTGAGAAGAGAGAATCGTCAGATAACTACTAATAACTGTTTAGTGGTTATTGACGGTTACTGGGAGTTGAACAATTGTAGGAGAATTATTCTCCAATGCCCAAGTGTTGTACCTGTTGACAATTCTATTATATATAGGATTGTTACATTCAACACAATTAAGATAATGAATCATACGTTGCATTCTCTCTCTATCTCAAGTGATAAACACCCTTACGGGAATCCACTAGTTTTCTATTGTTTTCTGTTTTATGTTTTCCTTCAGTGGTATCAGAGCAAGGTTCTTAACACAATTTCTCTAATAAGAATTGTGTTAACCATGGTTTTGTATGAGAGAAAAAGGGAGTTAACTATCTCACGCATGGTGGAAGAAAAACCTTCACTGTCATGGATATTTACGAAATTGCCACACTAAATAGGTGTAACGCATGCCAATAATGACCCACGAAGTGAAGTGGTGTAAAGACTCAGATCGAGACCACAAGGAATCGTGGGGAGCCCAAGCACGTGGATTAGGTGGTCTTGAATCCCATGAATTGGCAGATCTTCAAGTTTCAAACCGACACTTGGAAGATATAAAATTCCATGGCAATTTTGCGGCATTTGGACCATGGAGAGAGAAAGAAACTATGATAAAATGGAGATTAATAATGCATGGGCGGCCAATATCTTGCCATGATATTGAGTTTTTTGAAGCGTTTTGGCGTGGAACAAGAAGAACAGACATTGACAAAACTTATATAGCGTTATTGTCATCCAGCAGTGAAGACGAAAAAGAAAAAGAGACACCGTTTCGTATAGAAAAAGTACATGGTAACTATGTCTCTAAACCCATAGAATACTAACTTTATGTAAAGTTAAGTCTTCAAACTTGTTATGTTTAGAAACAAGTACAACCACCAGAATAACTTTGAGTAAAGAAGCTGTAGAGGCCTATTTTTTCTGTCTACCGCAGACCAAGCCCAAAGCCTCAGAAACTTGCTTAAGGGCCCGAAACTCACCAGGCCCAGTGATCCACGGTAGCAAGAACATAAAAGAAATGGCCCCAACCATCAACCAAGCCCAAAGCCCAAAAAGAAGCCCAGCCCACTCAATTTCTAAACTCATGTCTGCTGTAATGATACCAGAACATTTAAAATAATTCAAAGTGAAGAGAGGGAAAGTTCCCACGTAAAGCTCCCATTTCCCTCCTCTTTTGATGCGGAGCTCAAGGCGTAAAAGGGGGGCTCATTTCCAAGAAGGAAGAAGCAGATTCCCAGGCTTCATAATGATGAGAGAGAGTTGGTTTTTTCCATTAACCAGCAGTCATGGTATTTGCCCCCCAGAAAAAATGGTCTACGGCAGCACCAGCTGAGACAAGAAATGATGAGAAAGATGAAAGGAGAGCTCTTTTCCAAGATGAGCAACGGATCTCCAGGCCCCATAATTGCAGAAGGAAGCTGGTCCTTCTCATTGACCAGCGGTCACAGTATACACGTTCACAAAAACGTCTACCGCAACAGCATCTACCGCAACAAGAGTTGAGAAAAGTGAAGTGATGGAGAAGACAAGACAAGCAACATATCAATCAGATGCAGCACTGTTCATTGTCTTCCCCAAGAGACCAGCACAGTCCTCCATGGCTGAAACTCCTCATTGCCCAGTGGTCACGGTAGACATTACCACAAAACCGTCTACCGCAGCTCCAAATGTAACAAGAAGTCATGAAAAAGACAAAAGAGGAGCTGAAAAAGCCAAGGAAGTTGCCATGGCCACCAAGGCTGCCACCACTCAAGAGTAGCGACCACCATAGCCCAGCACTCCGGTGGTCCTTGCTCATCTTCAACATGGAACTTAGGAAGAACGGTTTGGAGGTAGGGGGATTAATTTACTGAATTTCTTTGATCTACCATAACAGAAAAAGCATTAATCTGCTGGGGAATAATGCAAAAATGGTAAGATCAAACTTGATTATGCAAAATGTGTATGAGTCAACTTAATTACCTCAACTCCCCTTGTCAAGCATTTAATGCTCACTCTCCCCAACACCAGAAATGAGAAATCAGCTGTCTACCGCAGCCCAAATCAGGTCTGCAGCAGACAAGTCAAATCCACCATTTTTATCCCGCGGATAAACGGGAATTACCATGACTAAGAGGGTAATGGTTGAGACCACAAGATATTAACACCACTATAAAGAGGGGTGAGAAATAAGAAAGGGGGGTTGGTTGAATCTTGGTCTGAAACTAATTTCTTCATAGGAGCTGATTCACAAAGCTTCAAGCTTGAAGACAACCAAAATTTTGCAGAACACTTTCTGTAGATCCGCGGTAGACTGAAACATTTTCAGTCTGCCACAGCCAAGAGCCTACTCAACCACCAAACACTTATACCAATTAATGATATTGATTCATACACTTTTGCACAGTAAATAATCCTCTTCCTACTCCCCAAATATCCTAAGTTCCATGGTTTGTTATATATCTTCTTACATGTTACTTTTCATTGCAAATCCTTGTGAAAGCCAAGTTTATTGTGTTTAAATTTGATCTGCTGGATTGATGTTGTCCATCTACTGGAAAATCTATTGTGTATTTCTTAAATGCTATTATCATTGCAAATCCATGATGAATCCAAGGTTTATTGTGATTATTTTTTATCTGTGGCGCTGGTTCTGTCAGTCTACCGTGACCTTCTCTATGGGTATTGTGGCCCGGTGGATCACTGACTCATGAGTTCTATTGTTTATTACACATTTCTCATGTGTTGTTGTCACTGAATGCCCTGGTGAAAGCAAAGTTATGTGTGATTAGTTTTGATTCGCAGTACTGGCCTTGTCAGTCTACTGTGACCATTCTCTATGTATATTGCGGCCCAGCAGATCAGAAATTCCAGAAGGAAGCACCATCAGCCATTGGGCAGCCCAACAAGCCTAATGTCAAGTCTTGGGTTCAACGTCCCCATCAAATAGATCCACCCCACGTTCGACCACTCATGAGGCGACATGTGTGTTGTGTTCCACTTGGATTTTGGTCCGGTAGACTGGTTCTCATGCTCTGGCAGACACCAAATCTCAAGCTCCTTGTTCCACCATAGACCTAGACTTGGCAGACTCCAAATGTGATAGATTTAAACTCAAGGGAATTGCACCATCAGCCGTTAGGCAAACCACTAGCCTAATGTCGAGTTTTGGACTCAACACCCCATTAAACAATAAAAGTCACGTTCCACCATTCACAAGGCGACCCGTGGCAAATGTGGAAAAAAAAGAGCATCCACATTTTGGCGACTCCACTGGGGAGTTGAGTTGTAATTTTCCCTCGCTTTATCTTTTGAAGCTGATCTACGGTGTTTGGGCTGCAACCATGCCACATAAGAAATCTACCAGTCTACAGAACATGACTCTTCCACACCTGGGGGCTAGTTCTTAACTCCATGGCCCTTCCACACTTGGGGGCTAGAACATAGCTAGCCCAAGTTCGTAGTCTACGGTACCATCAAAAACTTGTCAACGCCTATGAAAAGACGTTGCAGACCAGAATTTTGCCAAGGGCCGGATGGTCCTAAGAACAGTAGACCATGTGAGGAGAAGTCTCCCTTCGCCATCCAAGTTAGCACCAAACTGGGAGGGGCCATACCTAATCCGTGAAATTTATGATAATGGTTATTACAAATTAGCCACGGCAGATGGTACCACCCTGGCAGACCCCATCAACGGGAAGTGGCTGAAGCGTTATCACCCGTAAGATACACTTTTACTTACTAAGTATTTTGTATCTTTTTTGTCTTAGAACAATTTGAATTCATATGCTGTTTGAAGAATAATGATGCACAATATCTATATTTTGTCAAAAAGCAAAATATTTCCACTTGATCCTTTTTAAAAAAAAATCACACAAGTGATAGACTAGCTACACCACGGTCGAATTCACATGATTAATTTGACATAAACAAAATACGAGCATAAATGTCCAAAAGAAAGACCAAAACTCGGTCATTCCCAAAACATGAGTATAAATGTTTGAAAATAAGGCTGGAACACGGTCATTACAAAAAAAATGAATACGATAAACATAGAAGTCAGCGGATAAGATTGTCAAAAAGTGATTTGCTGCGCTCAAACTCGAGAACTATCACTCCCGTAGATACCATCTCCTCATGATAAGTTGTCAACACAGCCAGAGAATCTTGCAAAAGGGCAATCTGATGCTGTAGAACTTGTATTTCATTTGAGATTTTCTTGCCAAAAAAATGTTGGGCCATCTGCCGTAGGTGCCCGATCATGAATTTCAGGTCAAACCCAACCTCCATGAGGTCTTGGATAACACCTTTCCATGCTAAAAATCTGAACCTTAGTCACGCTACCAAGATCAGATTTGTCCATGGCAGCCAACACACTGCCTAAGAGGGATAACATGGGTCCACCGAACCTAGCACCGAGCTTGAATTTGGCAACAAAGTTACCATGCCTTGTAGTTAGCTGCCGCAGATATGGCACACTATCACTTGGAACCCAAAAGTCCCCAAAGGACACAAAAGGGCCATTGAACTTCCAGAAGTGCCACTTAGGGTGGGGGTTGAGCCTCCTCTTGTCAAATTCCCTAAAGAAATCAACAATCTCATCGGATATGGCACTAGCTCCAACACTTGAGCCTGTCCTAGCTATTGACCTTGGTGGTAGACTAGCAACTACAATCTTACAAATGATCCCCACATTAGCATCATCTTCTGACGTGTGTATGGTATCACTCGTGCCTACAAAAAGGAAGATGTATAAAAGAAAATCAAATCAATCAATGGGATCACACCAAACAAACACATGATGCGAATAAGTCTATAGGACATCTCATACGACTTGATCAAATCTAAAAGAATTTTCCATAAGACAACAATCAAGTCTACGGAAGCAGAATTTTCCATAAGACAACGATCAAGTCTATGGAAACAGAATTTTCCATAAAACAACAGTCAAGTCTACGAAAGCAGAATTTTCCATATGACGACAATCAAGTCTATGGGAACAGAATTTTCCTTAAGATAACAATCAAGTCTATGGAAACAGAATTTTCCGTAAGACAACAGCCAAGTCTACGGAAGCAGAATTTTCCATAAGACAACAATCAAGTCTATGGGAACAGAATTTTCCGTAAAACGACAATCAAGTCTATGGGAATAGAATTTTCCGTAAAACAACAATCAAGTCTATGGGAACAGAATTTTCCATAAGACGACAATCAAGTATATGGGAACAAACTTTTCATAAGACGACAATCAAGTCTATGGAAGTAAAATTTTCTGTAAGATGACAACCAAGTCTACGGAAACAGAATCTCCCGTGGGGCAACAGCCAAGTCTATGGCGATAGAATATTTCATATGACAACAAACAAGTCTATGAAATCAAAATATTTCACATGACAACAACCAAGTCTGTGAAATTAGAATATTTCAAGTGACGACAACCAAGTCTATTTCATAAGATGACGATCAAGTCTAAAAAAAAGAAAAAAAATTCTATAAGATGACAACCAAGTCTACGGAAACAGAATCTCCCGTGGGGCAACAGCCAAGTCTATGGCGATAGAATATTTCATATGACAACAAACAAGTCTGTGAAATCAAAATATTTCACATGACAACAACCAAGTCTGTGAAATTAGAATATTTCAAGTGACGACAACCAAGTCTATGGAACGAAAATTTTCATAAGATGACGATCAAGTCTATGAAAAAAAAAAAAAATTTCTGTAAGATGACAACCAAGTCTACGGAAACAGAATCTCCCGTGAGGCAACAACCAAGTCTATGGCGATAGAATATTTCATAAGACAACAAGCAAGTCTATGAAATCAAAATATCTCACATGACAACAACCAAGTCTGTGAAATCAGAATATTTCAAGTGACGGCAACCAAGTCTATGGAACGAAAATTTTCATAAGATGACAATCAAGTCTATGAAAGTAAAATTTTTCTGTAAGATGATATCCAAGTCTACGGAAATGGAATTTCCCATAAAACGACTAAGTCCATGGAAATAGAATTCCTTCCATGAGATAGCAACCAAAAATATATGGAACACAACACTTCATATGACAACAATCAAGTCTATGGAATAACAGAGTTACGACGACAATCAAGTCAACAGAACAACACTCCATATGATGTTAATCAAGTCTATGGAATGGCAGAAACATGACACAATCAAGTCTATCAAGACGTCTCACACAATATGGTCAAGTCCATGGTGCATTTGATGTGGTATGACTAAGTCTGAAGAATATTGCATACAATTACCAAAAGAAGGGGGTAGGAAATTCAGACTCACCTATATTGTCCAAGTGTTCACCACCAGCGGATGTGGTTGCCGCAGAAGCACTAGTGCCTTCAGCTTGCGCGCCATGATCTACGGCGCTGTCAACAATGCTACAGACC
This sequence comes from Fagus sylvatica, assembly GCA_907173295.1. NCBI lineage: Eukaryota > Viridiplantae > Streptophyta > Magnoliopsida > Fagales > Fagaceae > Fagus > Fagus sylvatica. The sequence continues at coordinate 22,632,146 of OU015765.1, read as the reverse complement.
TCTGGAGTAACTCCCAAGTCCGTCGCAGACTCACTTCCCACAAAACCTTATGTACGGACCTCCTTAGGCATAAAAATCTCACCAATAACGGGGAACCCAGCAATTGACAGGGGATCACTAGTAATATGGCTGGCCGGTATGATAAAACCGCTGGCTGCAATGATACTAAGACGAGGAATAGCTCCAAAGAGAGAAACTCCCTCCACAACATAAGCCATAGGGGCGCCAGAGCCTACGGCAGATCAACACACAACATTCAAAATATGTGTATATATATTCCCTATCTACACAACTCAAAGGAGTAGAAGTGGAATGAGACCTACTAGCAGTAGCAAACACGAGAAAGATCTCAAGTCTTACCATTACAGATCTATTCGTTATGCTACCGTAGACTACAAATTTCTCTCGGGAGGTCCACCCTAGAATTCTACATGTAACCTTAGAGCTCCAGCAAGCTCAACAAAGAGTTCAATGAAATCTATTTTCAGGGCACGATAAAGGCAAAGTCATCACTTCTGCAGTCGCTCATGGAAATTTCAACAATATAAAATTGATGATACAAAGAGATCTACTGTAATACCAAACTGAATCAATCTGCTACATTCCCAAAGCCGGAATTTCATCCGCGGTGGGACTAACACAATTAACAGCCTTTGCCACAACACCAAAGTAGCATCTGCCGTAGACATCATTCCCCAAGCTGGAATTTCATCTGGGACTAACCAATTAGCAGCCTTTACCACAACACCCATAGCATTTGCCGCAGACATCATTCCTTGAGTCGGAATCTCATCTGCGGTGAGAATAACAAAAATTTAGCAATCTGCTACAACATCCAAGTAGTTTTGTTACAACAAAATCATCATCCAATCTAGAATCTCATCTGCGGTGGGAATAACAAAAAATTTAAGTAGTCTGCCGCAACATCCAAATAGCTCATGTTGCAACAACATCGTCCCAAGCCGAAATCTCTTTCGCGGTGGACCAACATCAATCATTAGCAGCCTCAATTTACTACTGCACCTTCAAAGTGTAAACTTATTCAGCAACATCAATCATCTACTGCAACTATAGTTACTTACTGAGCCTCCCAGCTCACCCCCCTTTTCTTTCCCATTTCAGATTCTGAGAATTAACTGGCTCGGACGTTACAGGGGAGTTGTGTGAGAAGGACTGCTAGGCATGAACAATATTATTATTTCTTATTGTTGATTTGGGACTTTATGATAGACTTTTGTTTATTAGGATTTGGAATAGTAATGCATGGATGTAATTCATTTGAACTTACTGGTTAATATGTCTATTTGGAAATTTGTACATCAAGTGAACTTACTGGTTAATATGTTTATTTGGAGATTTTAGACCAAGGATATCATTCTTTTTAGAATTTGTTAGTAAGGCCTGGCACACTTGTAAGGCACGCCTTATAGGTGCGCGGCCGTTGTCACGTGTCGAACTCATTTTTTGGGTTCGGGACGTTACATAACTGCTAATAATTGTTTAGTGGTTATTGATGGTTACTGGGAGTTGAGCAATTGTAGGAGAATTATTCTCCAATGCCCAAGTGTTGTACCTGTTGACAATTCTATTATATATAGGATTGTTACATTCAACACAATTAAGACAATGAATCATACGTTGCATTCTCTCTCTCTCAAGTGATAAACACCCTTAAGGGAATCCACCGGTTTTCTTTTGTTTTCTGTTTTATGTTTTCCTTCACAAACCATTGCAGCTCATCACGATTTCTCTTTCGAGTTTTTCTAGTTCTTGGGGGACATCGTCCATACCCAAAGAATTTTTAAATAATGTCCAACTCTCATCAGTACTTCGCAATTGTAGTTTGTACTGAAAGATTCTTGAGACAGCATGCAGAGTTACAGACATGTCCTGCTCCCATTTGATTCATGTGGGAAAGCGTCTTTGAGATCATCCCAGACTCCGGCCATGTGGATATTATCCAAAACTATGAGGTACCTCTTTTCTCTCAAGAAATTCCAAAGCATTTGCTTCAATTCGTCTTTAATGCTCCGCTTTCCTTTAAGTACTTGAGGTCCTTCTACTTTTTCCCATATGTCTTGCAGAATATCTTTAGCAGTAGGCTCTTGAGAAAATAGAGGAACCCAAGCATGGGTATGAAATGGACAGCATTATCGTTGTAGATTGATTCTGCAAGAGTTGTCTTACCCGAGCCTGCCATTCCCACAATCAAAATGACACAGCAACCTGGTTCATTAAGTGTGAGGAGCCTTTCCTTTATTTCAAATACATGGTCCTCAAAGCCAATGACAACAGATTCTTCAGAATATTGAGATGGAGGCCTTCTCTGATATCTCCTTTGAGTCATGGAGTTGGATATATGCTTCCACACGTTCAATGCCATATGCTATCCTTCTCTCTGTAATTTCTTGAATTTTTTTCTTGATCATAGAGATCTCCTGCACAACCTTGTTTTCAGCTTTCATATTTTTGAGTATTGATGCATCCCTCGTGTTCTCATGGGTGCCAATGATAGCCTTTGCTTCATGAGCAATGTCTCTCATTTCCTTCTCCTAGAACTTGAGTCTCGAATCTGGTTCCATAATCACTTCAACATCTTCGAGAAATGCTTTAATCAGTTCCATCTCTGTTTTGATTGATTCAACTTGCTCTTTGGTATAAAATCTTCGAACATTATCGGATGTAGATGGTCTGGTACCAATCAAAGCATTCATTTAGCTTGATTCAGCTCTGAATGATTTGACTAGTTCCTCTCCAATCTCGCCCTGCTGCAAACAGACTGTTTGAGCTTTATCCAACTGGTTATCAACATTTTGAACAATAACATCAGACATAGTGACTTCACATTCTCTTCTGAGATTGAGGATTTGATTACGTAACCTAAACAGATCACGCATACGACAGCATCATGGGCTCCAATCCTACTCCTTTCACCCCGGGCATTAAATACTTTGGCAGAATAAGAGCAGACAAGTAAAAAGGTATTGCGGTGCAACCCCTCTCTACTGATGTGATCACGAAACACATAATAGTATCTTTACATTCTTCTCCTGCTTCTGCTTCATCTCGATCTTTACGTTCTTCTTCTCCTATATCAATGAGTTTACTTTCTTTAGATAGAGTATCAATACGATGCATGAGGCGTTTTATCTTGGGACTTAACTTCATTCCAAGAAATATATAATTGAAATACAAACCAAATCTATTCAACAACATTTCTGAAGATGTCATCATCAAAGTGTCCATCATATCCACTAGGCCTTTCCAAACATTCTATATGCTCCTACACAGCAAACATCAGTCTCAATTCCCTTTCTAACAATCTCAGCTGGAGCCAGTATTGTGACTCACGTCTTTCATCTAATTCATCAATAAGCACCTCAATAATTCTCGCAACAACAACTAAGGATGGCAACAAACCCGCGACCCGCGGGTACCCGCCCCGCCCCGCCCCGTTTATGTAATAAGGTATCGGGTCAGGTTTTTTTTATCCAAACGGGTTTTTTATCGGGTTTTATTCGGGTTTTTAACGGGTCGGGTTTTATTGAAAAACCCGAATCTGACCCGAACTATTTAAAAAAAAAAAAACCTTTCCTTCTACAAACCCGAACCTCTCAGTCTCTCTCTTCTCCGATCTGACCCGCCCCGCCCCGCCCCGTCGAGCCTCTCTCTGCGTCTCTGAGTCTCTCCGATCATACCCTACCGTCGAGACTTCTCCGATCTGTTCACCTCATCGGACGATTTCTCGGTGCATTGAGGCTGGTCTCGGTGGTCACACTTCACAGATCTACAACTGGCTCCTCTGCTCCTCTCCGATCGTTCACTGGAAGATCTGGTATATTTCTTCACAGACCCAATTTCTTTTAATTTTTATATCATGATTTGGTTATTGTTATTGTTTGGTATCTGGGTTTTTGTTGGTTTTGAAAAAAAGATTGTGTGTAGGAAAAAATGGCTATATCTCCTAGGTGTTCGACCAAAGTCCTCTAAGAGGATCTTTGATTTCCTCTGTTTTTAATTTTTTTGTTGTGGGTAGTAGTAGTAATTGCATCTGGACAGTCAGATTTTAGCTTGTAGTGATTTCCTTTAAGCAGTTATTTGAGGCCAATATATATTAGATACGAAGTATTTGAGATAATTGACTGATAGTAATTCTTGGAATAGAATGTGTGCAATGGTTACATTGTGACACAGCTTGGTAAGTACTGCCCTTAAAAGCCCAGAGTTCAAGAATTATTATAGAAAACAATCAAATATTTGAAAAAAAGGTAAAGAAGACTTAATCTGACAATCATTTACAGAGAAGACAAGCTCACTTTAGTTTAGATACACTTTGTTGCATATGCTCCCTAGATTACTCAAGTTTACAACTCAAGTTTTCTTTATTTACAAGACAAAAAGGCGTTTGTCAATCATTTTTCCAGGGCATAGTCACCTATGAAATGGCATGTACAGGGTTCTTGCTATAAAGAAGGTGCCCTTGACAGTTTATTAAGGATAATCCTATCAAAATTGTATAATAGGTTAGATCTCAAACTTCTTACGGTGCAAGACACACAAGGGATGACTTGCTTGTAAGCCAAAGACCTGAAGCATCTGAACTGCATGGAACTTAAGCTTTTGGGATTGCAGGACCAACTAATTAGATAGTCAATTCTTTTTTCTTTTCTTTTTTTAATAGAGATAGTCAATTCTAAATGCAACATCATTATCACATCGATATTAAACATCTCATTTGATGAACTCAAGTAAATCTTTCACCGTCTTATCTAACATTGGAAGATCAGTAAATCTTTCATTGTCTTAACTAGTCATCCTACAATTAGCCATGTGAAGGTACACGAAGTTTCTGTTGAATACTCATATTTGTTATGCAGGTAGAAGTACACACAGGGTCTAAAGGTCTAAATATTCAAATTTTGAATTTTTTTTCTGAACAAAGTGCCTGTGTGTCCATGAACTGATGCAACTATATTTTGAACTTGGCCTTAAACATCCAGATTTGTTTATGATTTAAGATTGAATTCAAATGCCTACTTGTACAAATGGTCTCCAAGCCTGTACATCTTTCTGCTCTTATATAGAGATATTCAACCTTCTTACAGCTTATAGGATTCCCTCTAATACCCAACAGAAGGCTTGTACAGTACTGAAACTTTCAATTAGTTCAAAATTTCTTCTAGCACCTTACCTGTCATTACATATTCTGGAGCAGCATAGCCATAAGTTCCAACAACCCTAGTAGAGACATGTGTTTTGTCTCCTCTTGGCCCGGCTTTGGCTAGACCAAAATCTGAAAGCTTTGCATTATACTCCTATAGAAGACAATACATATTAAGTATTAACAGCTCAGTGTAACAAAAATCTAAACTTCATCATTCACTAATGTCATTATTCACATACCGAATCAAGCAATATGCTTAGGCCTAACCATGGCAAATGTCTTTTAAGTGGGCTGGTCTAGAGCTCCAAAGTTTGCAAGGACAAACTTTGAGGACCAATAATTCCACTTCACTTCGAATATATTTATTAGTCACATTGGAACTATGTATATGATTAATAATTCCCCTGCATTTCTAATCAGTGGTATTATCCCTTTAGAATAGAAATCTCTCTTGAAGAGGTGTGTCGTCATACTTTAACTAAGCATGGGTTTCTAAATGTCACTATGTCTTGTATTTGAAGATTTGAACTATTATTTACCAAGGCAAGAGCTTGAATTTTTATGTACACTAGCTGATGCAAAGTAGCAAATTTCTTAGTTTCAAGTTGTCTTATGTATATATGTAATCCCATATTTCCACTTTTTTGTAAAAGCAATATATGCTTGTTTTTTATTGTATCTTTTGGCAAAATACAATCAGCATGGAATCACTAATTATCTCATGTCTTGGTGTTGGTTATTATATTGTTGCTTGCATGATTTCTCGATAAGTCCTATACTCATTTACTTTGATATTGTGTATGTAGAGATATGTCTAACATTGGGAGATTGTTGAATCCACACCATAGCCGTCTTCATCCAAGAACCTTAGAAGCATTGATGTGTGCACAAAGTTGGTTATGGAGTGAACTTAAAGGTAAGCAATTTTATTTGTTTCATGAAATCATGATTGTATTATTGATTCTTTTGTGAATATGTAATGAGGTTTATTTTGTGTTGTGTTATTATTTTTTATTGTAGGTTCTTCACCCATGCCAGAAGATGCCAGAAGATGCCACAATTCAAAACATTCTTGAGGACTATGATGATCATGAAGAGGAGGAAAGTGGTGCCATGGAGCTTGCGGACTAATTGAAATGAGTTGTTGCTTTTTGAAAGTTTTTGTGTTATTAAATTTTGGGGTATTGAATTCTTTGCATGGACAAACAAATTGTTGTAATATTGAGGTAATGTCAGGGATGTGGAATTTGGGGGTATTGAATTCTTTGCATGACTAGACAAACAAAGTATATGACCCAATTTACTATGCTCACTTTGTCTCTTTGGCCCAATTTGAGGTCCATTCTGATGAAGCCAAAATTTGACATTTCCATAATATAGTATATGGTGAATCTGAAGTTGTTTGCTGCCTTCGTAAATATAGTAGTTTTTATGTGTAAGACAGGACAATAATTTTGAGATGAATGTATACCATTACAATTTTCAAGGATGGTAGTGACTTGAGCAAGAAAAGCACTGAAAACTTTTGAGAAACAGTTATGAATTGATGGTGCAGTGTCTCAATTGTACTAGCTAGCTGTTATGTGCTTGTATCATACTTAATTCTCAGTAGCAGAGTCTCAGCAGCTACACGCTCTCTCTCTTCGACATAGCAATAGCAACAGCGTAGATACTCTCTGAAATACTTTCTGTTCTTGATTTTTTGGTTGTGAACAGAAACTTCTTACTCTGCTATCAAAGTTGTATGTATTGTTGTTAAGGCATAATTTTGAAACCTTTCCCAAATTCCTAATCTTATTAAAGTATGACTGCTGGGCCATAACCATTTAAGACCAACCTATGTCTAGTTTTTAAGCTTTCAGCCCAAAGGCCCTAAACTTGACTGATGTCTAGTGGCTGGAACCTCACCTTCTGGCTTCTGGGCTTCAGCCCATTGCATAAAATTTAATGAAAAAAAAAAAAAAAAAAAAGAATTGGGTCGGGTACCCGTCGGGTCGGGTTAAACGGGTACCCGTTGAAACAAACGGGGCGGGGCAGTAAACGGGTTTTTTGGGGCGGGTCTCTAAACGGGGCGGGTCGGGTCGAAACCCGACCCATTGCCATCCTTAACAACAACCTCTGCCATGGTCACTCCAAAGAATTATTAATGCAAACTAAGTTTGGGTGGGAAAACCAAAAACTGAAAAGAAAGAAAAATAAAATCAACCCGACTCAGCCATTTCAGTTGAGTGAGTGGAATGAAATATTCCAGTACTTGAGAGCATTCACATGCTGTGTTTTAAAGTCTTGGCCAAATTTTACAATAAAAGGTCACCTTTTTTTATTGGAAAATGTTTATGTGACTCTGTCCTTTTTCAATAGTCTTGTTTCTTACATAACACTAGTGGGCTAATAAAAAGCACTGGCACTAATAAAAACTTTTTCACATATCACTGTTGCCCATGTACATTCCGATGATCATCATAAAACTAACGTCTTTTATTAAAAAAAACAGAACCTTTTTTTTTTTTTTTTTTTTTAAATCGTAAAAACAAGTACTTTGTGGTTTAAATATTTTTGTTTCTAATATTGTTGTTGTTGTACTTGTTTTTGGGGTAAAGTAAAATTTACATCCGCTAAGTTAGTTCATTAAGTTTAAAAATTAATTGTAACTTTCATTTCAGTACTTTTGTTAAAAATTCCAAGAGGAGGAAAGAAGTATCTTTAAAAATTATAAGAAGAGACAGTTTTCTTTGCCAAGGAAGCAGCTGTTTGGGTGGAAAAGAACCGGTGAACAAGTTTGGGCACAAGGATGTAGAGAGATTGAAACAATCATACTTGTGAAAATTCTATTGGAAATGATGTGATCTCCAGCAAAGTTTAAGTTTTTGTACTTCTGTCTACTCAAGAAGGGTTTGTTAAAAGTGCTTGGTTTGATGTCCAAGAGTTCCATGAGCTATCGATCCTAATAGGTGGACTTGGCCTCAACCATTATGAGGCTGGAAATATGTTGTTGCCACAAATTGATGAAGAGATAAGAACACTCCTTGTATGCACAAAATTGCACCGGATGGGCCAGTATTAATACGGACGGGCTAAACACGGGCTGAGTTTGTGTGTGGGGATGTTGAGCCCAAAACTCTACACCAAAGACCACTTGATGGCTGATGGTGTTTTCTTCCCTGCCAAGGAAGCTAGAAGCTGCCGCAGTCAAAATGGACTGATAATTTTGGATTCTTGCTTCCACCAGAACATTCAATAATCACAAAAAGAACCATGTGGAGTATATTACAGACTTCCTTACAAACAAATAAAATCTCCATAGATGATTTTAACAGTAAAGTTTGAATTCATAACAAGGCACAAGCACATGATGTAGAGAGATGGACCAAGAGGCTGAAAGTTCTCTCAATCAAAAAAGGAGGTGCACTAAAGAAAGTGTAATCACAGCCTTGTGAAAATTCAGTAGTGAGAGTTGGGTTAAGTGTTTGATGTAAGTTTTCTGTTTGGAAATGATGCTGGATCTACTTCCAGCTAATGGAAAGTTCAGCCTGAATTTTTTTAAAAAACCCCTTCTCTTTTCTTCTCACCCCTAAAGTGGTGTTTATGTCTAATGGTTTGAATCCTCTTCAATGAGAATCATTGCTAAAGGGGCGGAGATTGACAAAGTTTAATTTTTGTACTGATGGTTTTTTTTGCCGCATCTGATTATACGGCGGACGGCGGATTCAGGCCATTTATAAGGATGGAGGTGATAAGCATTTAATGCTTGATGATGGGCTGAACATTTAAGATGACTGACTCACATCGTTTTGCATTAATTAGATTTGATCTTACCATTTTTGGTATTTTTCCCCAAGATCAAACCTTTTCTGTTGGGCAAATCAAATAAAATTTGAGTAAATTAATTCCCCTACCTCCAAACCGTGCTTCCTAAGTTCCATGATTGGAGGAGCAAGACCGCCATAGTGCTGGGCTGTGGTGGTCGTTGTTAGTGGTGGTTGCCTTGGTGCTGGCAGACTCCACAAGCCTTTTCAGCCTTTGATTGTTGCTTTTGTTTCAGCTGGTATGTTGTGGATCATTTTGACGAAGTCTATTGACCAGTGGACAAAGGAATGGCCACTGCCTTTCATCATTACTCACTTCAGCTGGTGGATTTAGGCGGCCTGGGAGAGTTCCATGTAACTGGTGCTGCCGCCGCAATCGTTCTGGCTGAATTTGCTGTGGACCGCTGGGTAATCGCCTGGACCACTGGGTAACTCGCCGTGGACCACTGGGCACCGCGGAGGAAGCTTCCTCCATTTGGTAGTGCTGCGGTAGATCATTTTCTTCTGAGTATTTTCCATGTCTGATGGTTAATGAAGAAGACCAGTTCTTCAATGTAATGATTTATGAAAATATGCCCCTTCAGCGCTTTGGCACCTGCCAAGAGAGGAGAAATGGCTTTTCCAAGACAGCCATTTTCCCTCTTCTTTTTGAATCAATTTTTGAACCTTGCCCTGGCAGACCTAAGTCTGATGACAATGGGCTGGGCTTCCCTTCCTCTTTTGGGCTTTGGATTGATGGTTTTTTTGGCCCTTTCTTTCCACGTTTTATCTACCGTGGGCTACTGGGCTTGCTGGGCTTTGGACCTCTGGTGGATCACTGAGGTATTGGACTCGGTCTACCGTGGACCGAAAAAATGGGCCTCTACACTCCTTATTGCATAGGTAGCAGCACATGGTTGAAGATTTTATGAATGAGGTGTTTCAATGGGATGTGGTCAAGCATGGTAGTGTTGATGTTATACAAGCATTAATTAGTCCTAGAGCCACTTGCTTTTGGTCAAGTGGACAGAGTGTATATGTGTTTTGGGGTATTAAATAAGCTATCTTTCCATTTCTCGTTCTTCTAACTCTTAATCATGTTATAAAAGCAGTAGTACTAGTGGCAACAGATTTCTTGGCTCTGCAGATCTGAATCCTTCTCATCCTTGCTTGAGCAGCCATGGCCTTATTGAAAAGCTTGTTAGCCATATCCAAAAAACCATCTTGGTTGAGTAGTGGATCACCAGAGAAGGAGCAGCACTGAAGACGAAGCTAGGACTGGGAGAGTTAGACAAAACAAACTCTATGTACGTCTTCTTCTTCTTCTTTTTTCGGGTGTCTTTTTATCCACTTTCTTCATTTCTCTTCCACATATATCCACTTTTTGAGACTCCCGAGATCGGGATCTCTTTCAGGTTTTTTAGTTTGTTGTTAATCAAGCATCCGTTCGACAGTATTATTTTTTTTGTGTGTGTGTGCTAAATAAGTTGTTTTTAGATTTTTTTTTTTTTTTTTTTTTGTCTCAAATTTTCGGAAAATAAGTTAATACTAAGCGGACACCAAGACTGTGGACTTTAGGATTAATTATATGGGTCCAAGTCCATACTTAACAGTAGGGTGCACAAGTGATTGCAAAATCATAACCTAATTGGTCGATAAGATCATAATCAATCTAGTGGAAAATTGATGACGTGACTTTGAAGAAAAGATCTAACAGAAATATAAAAGTGGTTTGGCACTATGACCCATGTTCATGGTTAAGTTAAAAGTCTACATTGTGACTATTTTGATTGAACAATATTACAAGTGATTATTTTCTGTATTTTTCAATAGAATGATATGCCCTTTATACAGGCAACATAGTTAGAATTATTCATTAAATCACACATGGATCATGGAAGCAAGATTCATGTACTTGATTTATGCTCATTAAATCATACATGAATCCATTGATTCATAGAATTATCATATGAATACCTTGATTCATTGTATTATCTTCAATATTTCCCCTCAAACTCAAGGTATAGCTTGACGAAAGTTTGAGTTTGGCTACTAAGAAGGGAACACGGCTACAAAGATTGAAAAGCTCAGATCTTGGCTTGGTGGCTCACATTGTGAATTTATGATTGGCTCGGATCTCAGCTTAGAGGTGCGATGGCTTGGCTTGGATTTCCGTTTAGAGGCTCGACGGCTCGGCTTGGATCACTGCTCAGAGGCATGATGGCTTGGCTTGGATCACTCCTCAGAGGCATGATGGCTTGGCTTGGATCTTCGCTCGAGGCACGATGGTTTTGGCTTGGATCTTCGCTCAGAGGCACGATGGCTTGGCTTGGATCTACTCGAAGTGGAGTGTTTTTTTTTTTCTTTGATCTCGTTATGAAGGACTGATCGGGGTGATCAGATTGGTGAAAAAAATTGAGATCTTGTGATGGCAAAAGTTTTAGTTGGATGTTGTGACAAACGGTGCGGAAGCAGAAATGATCAATGTGACTCGTGAGAGCTCAAGGGCTCTTATACCATAAAGAAAAGTAGGATCTAATAGAAATATAAAAGTGGTTCGGCACTATAACCTATGTCCATGGTTAAAATATTTAAAAGTCTACATTGTGACTATATTAATTGAACAATATCACAAGTGATTATTTATGTATTTTTCAATAGAATGATATGCCCTTTATATAGGCAACATAATTAGAATTATTCATTAAATTACACATGGATCAAGGAAGAATGATTCATGTACTTGATTTATTACTTCTTGAAGATATGCCTAGTCTTTTACAAGCTGTAGATGTTGCAAGTCAATTACTAGTACCTTGGGCAATTGCCTTCACTGTGTAGCCCTTTTTCATTCATGATATTTTACTCTTTCTTTTGGCCTGGTCTTGCTAATTGAGCTAGTTTTAAGCTTTGAAAGTTGGCAAGTTTCATATGATCATATTTCTGCTTCATATAAACATATAATTTTCAATTGGATTTGTAGCCTGATGAGTGATGACACCTACCCATTTCCGGGACACGTTTGATACACTGTAATGGTTATTACACTGTAATTGGAATAAGTATTACAAAGAATAAAAGAAGTTGTAATGTAATAACTATTATCATTTATCTGTTTGGTGACAGCACATGAATAGAACTTTGAATCTATATTCTATATTTTACTACAACATAATTAATATACGAGTATTGCTTATTATACAAGTATTATATATATATATATATAAAGAAATAGAGACTTGTGTGTAGAGAGAGAGAGAGATTTAAAAAAAAAATGTAGTCAACTATGGTTTTTGGAATTTTTAAATTTTTTTTTTAAGTTATTACGTGATCTAAAAAATAGTTATTACGGTCATTTTGATAAGGAATGACTATTCCTCATTTTAAAGAATAGTCATTCCTAATGAATAACTATTCCCTGTAATGAAAGCGTAATCAAACAACCAAATAGTCATTCCTTAAGAATAGTTATTACATTACAAGACTTAGTTCCAGTGTTGCAATGACTTTATTGGAAAAATAAAATAAAATAAAAGGCAAAGATGATCTCATTGTGAGAAGAAGTTGGTAGCGAGACGAAGGAGTTGGAATCCAACATTTTTAAATGTCAACATTGGGTGTACCTATTGTAGTACATAAAATATGAAATAAAATGGCAGAAACTACACTTTTGGATCCCTGTATTTAGGGGGTGTTTTCAATTTGGTCCTAGTGTTTTAATTTCATTCGATTGGATCCCTGTGTTTTTAAGACGTTTTCAATTTTACCCTTGGAATCAACGCCGTTAGAAATCTGCCTACGTGGCAGACGGAATTGCTGACATGGCTAATTGTGTGACATTTAAAAATAATAAAAAATAATTTAATTAAGCCACGTCAGCATTTATTTTTATTATTTTTTTCTTTTCTTTTATTTTTTCTTTTTCTATTTTTCCTTTCTCTTTTCTTTTTTCTTTTCTCTCTCCTCTCTTCTTCTTCCTCCCCAGATTTCTTTGGAGCTTCTAGAACCCTCCCTCTCTCTCTCTCTCTGCTCAAACAAAGCCACCGCAACTCTTCAAGCTTCGCCGTTCACCACACTCTCTCTCTACACAGACCGTAACGATAAAGCCCAACATATTGATTTTCCAATTTTTTATTCCCGTTTCTCTCTCTCTTTAAGTCAGACCAGATCTGGTCTCTCTCTCTCTCTCCCAAGCTCGCATGATCTTCAATCGGAGCAGATTTACCAGTCGTCCTCCAAAGGCGCCGATCTTCACCAACGTTTGAAAGAGAGGAGTTCACGGTACCGATCAACATGCTTTTTGTGTCGATCTTCACTCGAGTTTGTTGATGGGTTTGCGCTGATCTTCACTCGAATTTATTCATGGGTTTGTGCCGATCTTCACTTGAGTTTGCTGATAGGTTTGCACCAATTTTCACTCGGGTTTGCTTTTTCCGCCGATCAACAAATTATGTTTGTTTTGTTTCAATTTTTCCCCAAATCTCTTAATAGATGTTAATTTGATGATGGGTTTGCTTCGATTTTTAATTTGATTGATGTTGTAATTGAAGATTGGGTAGTTTTGTGTGGAGATTAAGAGTTTTCTGTGGAGTTTTATGCAGAGTTTTTTGTTGAGCTGCTGACAAATAAAGAGGTAAGAAACAGAGAGGGGATGGGGGAGAAGACAAGCGTTTCCACTGATGTTCACTTTTTTTTTTTTTTTTTTTTCTTTTTCTGCAAAGTCTGTTCTGCAATGGGAGATGGATTTGGGGTTTTTTGGATTTTAGTTGTGAGCTATGTGGTGGCCGGAGTAATCGATTTGGGGTTTTTTTTTTTTGATTTGTGGGTATGGATTTTGGGTGAAGCAGATCCGGTGGTGATGGGTTTCAGTTTCTTGATGGGTTGTGGAGTTTTGAAGGCAGATGGAGTTGTGATGGGTTTTAGTTTGCTGATGAGATAAAATTCAATGAATTTGATGAGATAAAACTCAATGGGTTTCGGTTTCTTGATGGTGTTGTAATGGGCGGTGCGCGGTGGTGATGGCTGTTTGTGGCGGGTGTAGGTGTGTTGGTGCTGTCGATTATAAAATGAATTTAAGATGGGTGCCGCCGGCGAGGTTGGCTGTTTCTTCGGCCTAAAAGCTTGAAGAGTTGCGGTGGCTTTGTTTGAGCAGAGAGAGAGAGAGAGGGAGGGTTCTAGAAGCTCCAAAGAAATCTGGGGAGGAAGAAGAAGAGAGGAGAGAGAAAAGAAAAAAGAAAAGAGAAAGGAAAAATAGAAAAAGAAAAAAATAATAAAAATAAATGCTGACGTGGCTTAATTAAATTATTTTTTATTATTTTTAAATGACACAATTAGTCATGTCAGCAATTCCGTCTGCCACGTAGGCAGATTTCTAACGGCGTTAACTCCAAGGGTAAAATTGAAAACGTCTTAAAAACACAAGGACCCAATCGAATGAAATTAAAACACTAGGACCAAATTGAAAACACCCCCTAAATACAGGGACCAAAAGTGTATTTCTGCCAAATAAAATTAACAGAATAATAATCAATATTTTAAATTTTACCCAAAAAGGCATATTATAGTAGGATTACGTAAGAGCTACGTATAACAATCTTTGTTTAACCCAAATAATTTAAAGAAGTTTAAAATGAGTTTTAAAAAATACAATAATATCTTATAATAATTAAGACTAAAAACATATTACACAAATTTTTAAAAAATAACTTTGGCATATTTAGTTCTTTTATATAAATAGTGAATTTAGACATTACAATTTTTTAGCGATTTCTGTGTAATATAGATGATTAAAGAAATTTTATATAAAATTGAAAAATAAATAAATAAATGAGTGATTGAAACATGCTATTGTTTCTTTTTCATAAATTTTCTTTCCTTTTCTTAACAAAGTTATAAAATAAATTTTGAAAAAAAAAGAACAAAAAATGGATTTTTTTGGTCCTTCCTAAAAAATGGTTTGACTTGTGAGAAACCCAACCCACCGTTTTAACGGATCAAGTTTAGGTTAACCCATTTTTCACGAGTCCAAAAATCTTTTACCTAGATCCATTTTTTATCCAACCCTAAGGGGGTTGGCCTAATAGTTCCTAAGGTCTTATGAGATCTATGAGATCCTAAGTTTGAAACCTCTAGCCAGCTTATTAGGACCACCCCTAAGGGATTCTTCCTTGTAATTACCTGGTATATGTGCATGGGATGGGAAGACTATATATACCTAAAGGAATAGTAAGAGATTCAAAGAACACTAGATACCCTTGTTAGCATTTGGACCCCTAGAGCACGTGTCGATCGATACTCCAAGCCCCAAACCGACACTAACACCCAGAATTCAAATTTTCATCCATTTTGGTGCCTTTTCTTGATTTTATGAAAATATTCACTTACACAAGCATGCACGACTTTTGTTTGTCATAATGGGCTAGAAAGTCTTCTAGACTCTTTCCCTCAAGCCTTCTCATCCACTATAATAAAGGAGGAGTCCACCCTTTGAAAGCACACCAACATAGAGAGAAACTCTAAGCATCGACACATTCACACCGACGGCCACTGTTAGAAGGTATTGAAAGCTCTAGGACTAAGATAGAAATAGGGTTGCTATAACTCAAGTTCAAACAACTTTCACTACTCCTTTTTGAGAGTTTATGTTTGAACTTTGAGACTGATTAGATTAAAAACTTTGAGACTAGAGATAGAAACAGGTTGTTAGAACTTATAGTTCGAACAAGTTCTGTTACTCCCTTTAGGAGTTTCTCATTCAAGTCCTTTCGAGAAAGTTCAAGTGTACAAGTCGTTGTTCCGCCGGTTCCTCAAAGATCAAGAAGTGATCCAAAAAAAGAAGTAAAAATCAAAAGAGGAGGTGCTGCCCAAATCTCCAAAAATCTCCAAGAACACGCTTGAAGAGGTTGTGGAGTAAACAGGAGCGGATCCACCTTGTGACCAGGATGGATATGAGCCCACCCTCCAATTAAAATATATATATAGGGTTAACTGCAACGATCATCTAACATCACTTTTTTGCATTTTGTCAGCAGCATTATAGTAAAAGTTATATCGGTAATGTCACAAGTGCCCTTACAATTTTCACAATATATCCGGCTTCCCATCATTCCACAAAGAGAAGAGAAAATACTGATGTGAACGTGTGTGTTTGTTGGGTTAGTAACTTATTATAGAAAAGGGTATTATAGAGAATTTGGAAAAATTAAACATGGCTCTCTGACCCATGTGATGGCACAGTATTTCAAGGTGAAAGGGACTTTTATTTTTTTTTTAAAGAAATAAAAGGGGCTGTATTAATTCTCCTAGGACCCAAAAAAAAAACTGTTAATTCTACATTTATTAATGATTTCAATAATTAATGTAAAAAGTTGCATCAATTATTGATTGAAAATATCATTATGGGGATGTGGAAATATTATTAGCTAAAAAAATATATAGATTTTATGAAGTGCTCATCTTAATTTCGTTTTTTTTTTTTTTTTTTTTAAATTCTAATATATAAATATATCAAAATTACTAAACAAACAAACAAACAAACAAATAAAAAAAATCTAAAAAGTATCCACCCTAAATTGAGTTTTTGACTCCACCCCAAAAAGTAAACCTATGTTACATGCAGGTATAAATCCTTCGCACTTTTAAATTTGAGTTAGGTCCTTTAGGCATTTTAGCATTTGTCCAAACCAATGCGACAAGGCCCACAACTAAATTTCATTCCCTTCGATGGTTGGGCTTTGTGCCCTATGGGGCAGTTGGTTGCAAGAGGCCTTGATTCGCCCGCAAAGAATTTTGTGATCTTGGTTGCTTATCTGGCCATTTTGTTCATGAGTTTGAGCCTTTTCGGCTTGCCATGTAGTTTGCCAAAAAAACATGGAACAACTACTTAAATAACAAATAGACATCAGTAAAGATGGAAGAAAAGAAAAAATTACACTGACATCTCTAAGTTTATAGCTATATTACACTCATCAAAGTCGATTTAAAAAAAAAAAACTCTGCTCCTAAAATGATTAAAATAATTTACACTCTACTCCAAAAAATGGGGTGGAGTGTGAATATTTTGGAAATTTTGGAACGGAACAACGTCATTTGTTACAAATAGGATGTAACGAGTCTAGTTTCGCCAAGTATTGAAGGTGTTAGTATAATTTACTCAAAATAAATAAATAATTTTTTTTTCAACAAATCAAAAACTTAAAAACAAATAAAACAAAATTATAATATAGTTCAACAATCAGACTTCAAAAGTTTGTCAAGCATTTCTGAATTGTGTCAATGGCTAGTGAGGACAAGAAAATCAATCACCTATCAACTTGTTTATAGGGAGCTTATATTTGTGCTTACTCTTCTAGTTTCTACTACAACTACAAAGCAGACATTTTCAACCATGAATATTGTCAAAACAAGGCTTTGCAACAAAGTAGAAAATGATTTTTTAACAGATTCCTTGATTTTATACATTGAAAAGGAAATTGCGACGTTTAGTATAGATTTAATTATAAATGATTTCAGTAATTTAAAAACGTTTTGACTTTTATTTTTTTTAGATAATTGCATTGTAATATATTAAGAAATAGTTATTTTATCGTTTTAGTTGTTGATATTTTGTGAATACTAAATGGATATTATTTTTTATTTTCACTAAAAAAAAAAATAGTTTATAGACTGGCCCAACTCATGTAAAATCTTGAGACCATCCCTGCTCACCGGGGCTTTTCCTATGCATGAATGTCCTATCTGCTTCTTTTCGCCAAAGCGGACTTCATTGAGTGGAAAAGCTGGCACAACTTCTTACGAAGTTACAAAACCATGAGAGAATGAAAGCAGCACTGCACAACAGTAAAAGCCAGTTCAAGCCAGCGATTCCTTACAGCAGCATTTCAACAAACAGATTGAGAGCAGAAACAAGAAACAGGGAATACGACATGCCGTTCTCAATATTACAGACAATCTCACTAGGAATATCTACGACATGTAGCTCAACTACCAATCGATTTGTCGCTTTTGTTAATAAGCCACAGGTTAGTGGCACACGTGTATGTAATTGATTAGTTACAAGTAGTTAGTAGAGGTTGTTATTTTGGTTTCTACTGTTACAACAGCTACTTAACTTAATTTTTCAGTTTTGCTTCCGTTGCTGTTAGTCAGTTTAGCTTATTTTTCTTCTCTGTTATAGCTATAAATAAAGATGTTGATGTATAAAAGATTAATGAAAATTGCCTCAGTATTCTTCACGAATCGTAAAGATAATTTCCAAATCTCTCATTTTTAGACATTGAGTAACATTTAGGCATGCACCAACACTTGACTAATTTAAAATTCCTCGTAATCACTTATATAGGCCAAATCAACGTTGTACTCGCTCAATGTGAGACAGTACACGCCAACGCAACATATATTCATATAATCTAGTATCACGATCTCTCCTACTTAAATCCCTATGTCATTGTGAGGCACCGGTTGACAATAGGAAATCATGCCCTTCTAGCATATCAAGTTTGAAAAAATAGAATAGTTGCTAGACTTTATATGGTCTAGTTTTTCAAATAGATAGTACCAAATCACAGACAGCAAATGGAGTGTCCATTTGATCTGATCCTGCATGAGGCCAAATCCACTCTCCATTATGAGTAACAGCTGACACTTTCAAATTTTTGTTAGAGCAGATTCAACAGCAAGGCTCTCAACATAGTAGAAAAATTGAGAACTTCATTGTCCAAGCCCACACCCTTTGGACCACATATTTACTTCTGCAAAATTTTATGGCAGAAGAGTTGAAATTTCCAGGGTATTTTTTCATTTGTTATATTTTTTATTTTATTTTTATTTGATTGAGAATTATTAGAGACCAGTGGCTAGACATATGTAGGCACTGCACGTATAATTTCCAAGCAAGATTCAAGATTCCTGCCATTTCCACAGTACTATGCAATTTAATATTTAACTGCACTGAAAGAAAAACCTATTGTTTGTACTCTCAGAGATAAGATGAAGCAGTGAAGGAAAAACTTGTACATATCTTTAGGACTGGTTTCATAATAACATCATAACGATCACATTAAGAAAATAACAATAATAACAAACTCCACCGCCACCATCTCAATTCTTTAACAACAACATGAAGACGCAAATGACAACAATAAAAAAAGCAGAAATCACAAGAGGGTCAAGGAATGATATGGCTGCAGCCAAGCCTGCTCATGGTGATACCCCTGGCAACATTACATGAAGGAAGAGCTAACATCTGATAGTAACCTTGGAGTGAGTGAGCTTGACATCCTCCACAATGTTTCTTGACTTCCCATCCCTTATATGAGCATTGGCCTTACCATCTCATCTGCCCCCAAAACAACTTAGACTTATTGGCATTTATTTTGCAGAAGTTTATCATCTTCTGGAAACACAAGAAACTTGAATAAAAGGCAGAAAAGGTCTCTGGATACAGGATGCAGTGATGAATTTCCCATCGTTATGATATGTAATGAATCGCAGCATTGATTCCTTCAAAACAAAAGAAATGGAACACTAACTCAGTACTTGATTAATAAGAGCAATGGCTAGCACGCATAAATAATCTTGAAAAGATTACTAGCTTGCAAATTAACAGTAAGAAAATCAAAATATAAATTATAAGGTTCGCAATGCTACTGGTAAAAGCAAAGGAATACGTACTAATTAAAACTGGAGGTCTCTAAGGGTTCAGTGCTAAGTGCTAACATGGCGCACATGTTCTATTTCGCCCCGATCCTCACTGTTACTGTCCTCAATCCCTTCTGTGAACTCCCTTGGCAAGTCCGACAATTCTAATTCATGGATCTGATTCTTAACATGCTGCAATCCATCGGGAAGCTTATGCAGAAGTGGACATGATCTGACCTCTAAAAAACTGAGCTGAGACAGTGCTCCTTCCTCCACTATCCAGTCCTTCAGTTTCTTTAGCTTCCATAGTTTAAGAACTTGAAGCTCAAGAAAGCTGTTTTGAGGGCAGCACATTTTCTCTCCTACATAAGATTCAGAGAATAACTGAAGAATCCTCAGTTTTTTAAGGTTAACCAACCGTTGCATTGGATCTTCAGTTAGTGCTGATGCTGACAAGGTAAGCTCAATGAGGTTCTCTGGAAATTCAGAGATGACAGATGGAGTTTTTATCCTTCCAAGAAGATATACACTAGAGAGATTTTTGTGGTCTAAGAAAGAGTGTAAGTGTAGATCCCAAGGTTGATTGTTTTCATCATGCGATTTCAACCTTAAAGACTGAAGTTGTCGTAAACCATGAATCCAGTAAGCCACTGCTTCCAGTTGCCGTGTCATTGCATCCTGATTTGACATACACCGGCATGCCACACCCAATTTTCTAAGATTGACCAACGTGTCCAATCCACCCCTCACTGGACTTTTCTCATCCACAAATGCACCCCATAAAGTTTGAAGGTCTGTTAAAGAGGCACCACTTCGTCGAGGCCTAAATCTACTGCGATAACTTTCACTTAAATACAAGTGCCGCAGTCGTTGCATCTTCCAAATAGAAGGAGGGAGAGTACTGATGTAAGTGTGCTTCACATCCAGTGTTTGGAGTTTCAGCAAGTTGCTTATGGATGATGGCAGTGACTCTAGGTAAGTCCATCTCAAGCCAAGGTACCTTAATAAAGCCATCTCATTCAGTACCTTTGGCAATTGAGGTCTAAAAACATGTTCAAGATCAAGAACCCGCAGCAATAGGAAGCACCTGCAGGAAATGCACCGATCAAGAAAGTTTCCTACCTCTTCCCCAGGCTGGCTTCCTTCTCGAACATCAAAGGACAAAAAAGATAAGGATTTTCTGTAAAACTGTTTCAGAGTAGAAGTGTCAGTGTCATCACCGTGAATATGATTAAAGCTGGCATCTGTGTTACTGTAATGATCAACGATCCAATAGTTCGAATGAATGCTTGAAGATGATTCGGAAGCTGTGTTAGCTTCTGACAATAGTTTCCGCCATGCATCAGGAAGACGACAAGTTCTGACTTTACCATTTTGCTTCGTCTTTGTTACTTGAACCATGTTCTGATCTATCAGCTCCTGCAGATACTGCTCAGCTAAATGTTCGGGAGATTCGTCACCCCTACCTCTCAAAAACCCTTCAGCAACCCACAACGTGGTTAATCTTCTTGCAGGGATGTCAAAGTCTTCTGGGAATAATAGGAAATAATGTAGACATCGTTTCAATTTTGAGGGCAATTTTGTCAAATTCAGGGATTTATCAGATTTTTCAGAATATTGAGGTGGAGGCCTTCTCCTTCTTTGATTTATTCCTTTAGTCATGGAGTTGGATGCTTCAACATGTTCAATGCCATACACTATCCTTCTCTCTGTAAATCCCTGAGTTTTTTTCTTGATTGTAGAGATCTTCCGCACAACCTTGGAATCAGCTTTCGGAATTTTGAGTATGGATGCAAGCCTATTGAAGATGCTCTTTATCCTATTTCTCTTAATCATAGAAATTGTATACCTTAATTCAGACGTATAAATGATATCGTCTGCTTCATGAGCAATGTCTCGCATTTCCTCCTCCCAGAACTTGAGTATTGCATCTGGCTCCTCAATTGCTTCAACATCTTTGAGAAAAGCATAAATCAGTTTCAGCTCTCTTCCCATTGATTCAACTTCCTTTATGTCTCTTCTCTTCTCATTCTGATGTAAAGATCTTTCAACACTGGAATCTCTGGAATAAGATCTTTCAACACTTGCAGATGTAGATGGTCTGGTATCAATCAAAGCATTCATTCGGCTAGATTCAGCTGCAATTGATTTAACTTCCTCTTCAATCTCGCCCTCGCCCATATATCTTCTTGTCTTTGTGTGCTGCTGCGAGGAGCCTGGTTGAGCTTCCTCCAAGTTGTCATCATCATCTTCAACAATAGTATGATGAGACATAGATGCTGCGGTTCCTTGTAGGTCTTGAACCCTAGAACAGTGACCCCTTTTTCCTTCAAATGTCCCAATGTCATAAGTAGTCTTTCTTTCAGACATAGCATGAAACTCACTGCTAATTTCCTCTATCTTCTCTGCTATAAGGAACAGGAGCTTCAATTCCTTGAGAAGCAACAGAGGCCTCGTTAAACCTCCCTTGATTTTTTCTGGATGTGATTGAATGCAAGTATTGAGAGCATCTACCTTGCTAGCAAGGTCTCCCATTTGCTTCAACCAAACCTCCACCCTCTTACTTTGGTCTTCCATGCCCTCAACATCCTTTAATAAAGCACGCATTAGCCTCAAATCTCTCCAGATTGACTCAAGTTCAAAAGCCCTTGAACTTGATGGCTTCAACCCTTCTCTTTCATCAGATACTCCCATTCCATATATCCACCTTCTGCCATATGCATATTGGATCCTGCTCCTGACCCTCTTCATCTTCGTCTTAAGCTCTAAATCTGCACGAAGAAAAGTAGGAGCTTTGAGCTTTGCCCACCCCTTTATCTGCTGCTGTCTTTTGCTTACGAAGGAAGTGAGGAATTCATTTGCAGGAATACAAATTTCCCTCACCCACTCCATCCAAACATTCTCCCTTTCATCTAACTCTCTAACAGCTTCCATATCTTTCAGAAGATCACATAAAATGTCCTCCTTTACTTGCTTAACCTCCCTGATGGCAAACTGATCGAAAAGAAACTTTTGACTTAGCACCAAATTAACCTGCTCTAAGAAAGAAGAAATGATGGTGGTCGTCTCTGATTTCACGTTCTCCTCTCTTGACGTAGTGACTTCACATTCTCTTCCTCCCCAATCTTTTCTGACATTGAAGATTTGATTTCGTATCCAAAGCAGATCACCTATGGCTATGCCAGGTTTTACGGGCTCCAGTCGTAACAACGTGGGAATTGAAAACATTGGGCGAGATTCCCCGAAGAGGACTTTACTTCGTTTAGAGAAAGTATCGATACGAAGCATGCGGCGTTTTATCTTGAAACTTAACATCAATTCAAGAAATAAATCACTGAAACACAAGCCATATCTCTTCAAGATTCTTGATGTCTTCATGAAAGTGTCGATCATATCCTCTACGGAGCGAACAACATTCCTTCCCTCGTTTGCCCAGCGATTCAGATATTCACTCGGTTCTTCCAAAGAGTCTATATGTTCCGACACAGCAAGTATAAGCCTCAATTCCCTTTCTAGCAATCCCAGCTGAAACTGGAGCTGGGGTTTTAGTTTTAGATTTCCTTCCCCATAGAATAATTCCGATGCAAGCGAATCCAGAAGCGCACCGACAACACCCCCCAAACCCGCCCCAACGATCTCCATGATGGTATTCCAAAGAATGCAAAACTAAATTGGGTGGAAAACTTAGAGCTGAAAAGGAAGAAAAAGGTCAGCGTAACAGGCCGTTTGGTAATAGTAATTTTAGGGAGATAGAAAATGGAACATACTCAAGGGATGTTCTGTGCTCTTTCCTCCCACTCCCACCACACAAATTTTGATTCGTCTGAAATCCGAAACCCGAAATTCTCAATGAATGTCCTTTTTAGTTATACAAAATTTTATCCATCTCCCTTTTGCATCGAATATATAAGACTTCTAACAATTGAGTCATGGAATAAGATATTTTAGGGTTAAATATGCTCCTAATATTTACTTAAGTTGTACATTTAATTCCGAATATTTTAAACGGATAGAAATAATCCACAACGTTTCAAAATCACCCTTCCTCTCTCTCTCTTTTAAACCATGTTTGAAGCATTTTATACATATACATAGCTAGGCCCATATACACCATAATCATAATCATCGATAAAATTTGTAGAGCGTCAGATCATGTTATGTTCATTAATATGAGTGTACTGTCAATGCATCAGAAAGAATTCATACCAATGCCAAAGAATCAGTGATCCCAAGAAGGACAAGGTGGGTTTAGGATTTGAATATGTGAAGGAAGACTTGCTAAAAAAGTAAAATACCACCTATTTTATATCTTCTCGTTATCATTACACTTGTATTAGTATCCAAACAACTCCAATTTGAGCTGTAAACAATATGAGTAGTAGTAATATATAAATCGAATATATATATATATATATATATATATATATATATATATATATATGATAATAGTAACCATTTTCTGATGAATATAGTATTTTCTACAGACTCAAGAATGAATCATATAAACCCAGTTGTTAGAAAGAATGGACTCCAGCAACCTTCTATCATCTTCTTTAATTTTAATTAAATTCATGATGGGACTCACCACTTCTGTGAGAGGAGAGAGTACGTATTTAATGTACTCCCAGAGTACCTAATAATTTTCCAATTTCCAGATTTTTACTTTCTTACGCAAGTGGCAAGCCAGAAGCTAACACATGACAAGATTTAAAGACCCCCTTGTGAAAATAATAAACAGAGAGAGAGACATACATGATTTTAATTTTAGGGTTTAATTTACTTTAGGTAATTAGGTTTTTTAATCAGAATTGAGTTGAGTGGGTTAGGTAGCTTTTATTTGATTTTAAACTGGTATGCCATTTCAGATCCTAAATGTAAATGAAAAAAAAAAAAATGCACCTCAATTAAAATTTGGCCATGTCATCAATCCGTTAGTTACGTATATACAAAGTTAACGGAAACTAACAAAATAACTAATGGTGCACGATTTTAAAACGTTAGAGACTATTTCTACCCGTTTTAAACGTTAGGGACCAAACGTGCAACTTACATAAACGTTAGGGACCAACAGTGTATTTAACCCAATATTTTAATACCAGTATAGGTTTTGGGATTACCATATATATGAGCTAGGATCTTTTTTATTTTTGAGAAAAAATATATGAGCTAGGATCAATTTACACTTGATGTAACTCTAAGCAATATTACATCACTTAATGATTTTTTATTAAATTAATATTTTGGGAATCTCACCATTAGATTACATGTTCTCTATCTATTATACATATTTATATTAATAAACTTAATTAAAACTATAGCTGAGGCTTCTTTTTTTTTTTTTTTTTTTTTTTTGCTTTCTCCAAATCTTGCCATGTCAAAATCTCTGCTCTCGCACAATTCCACCTCACCGTCAACTGTACATCTATGCTCTCTCTCACGCACGTCTCTTCATCCCCTATTTCCCTATTTTCTCTCTAAAGCACGATGAATTATTACATCCACCGGGTGGATGTCCTCCCTACTCACATATGGCCCCACTCATGGGTTCCACACAGGGCCCATAAGTTGTGTGAATAGTGAGGACATCCACCCGATGAATGTAATAATTTCTCACTCATCTCACCCTCTTTCCCTATTTTCTCTCTCTTCCTCGCCCCCTTGTCTCCCTAATAAACCCCAGGCATTAGGAGTCCCCACTTCCTTCACGTGTTACCCTAGAATTTATTTTTCTATCCGTTACACTCAAATTCCCTTTGCGCTTCTTTGTTCCATCCAGACATCCACTATTCCTACGTTTCCTATTCTGAAATCAACAACCTTCTCTCTCATCATTCTTTATTTAAGCTTCTCAACCAAGAAGACTCATTTGCTCAACCACACCAAGGTAATTAAGGTGAGTTTTTCCCCCATTTTTTTTTTTAGAATAAGCGAACTTCTCTTGAAATTTCACTATGACTTGTTTAAAATATGATCGACGCATAAGATGAACCTCAAGCCGAATGGTACAAGTATGAAATAAATCATGATTTTGTTTGTTTTATTTTTTGTTATTTAAAAAAAAAAAAAAAAAAAAGAGAGAGAGAGATGGAATCAAATAATTTTCATTTTTCTGATATTCCATGTATGAAGGCACGTGTGGAATCATGAATTAAATCATGATCTAACCCTTGATTTTAGGAACAAGAAATCAGGAACTAAAGTTTGGTTGCATAATAGTTTGGGTTTCTATTTTTATTTTTTAAAGTCTTCAGTTCACTTTTTATAGTAGTTTTATTTTTAATCTACCATTTTAGTGACAAACAAACTCAATTATACTCATCATTTTCCATCTCATTTTTTTCCTCTTTTTTTTTTTTCCTGAGATTTTTCTTATGGTATTTGTTTATCCACAATTTTACCTCTTTGACAGTTTTTGATGGGGGGTGATCGGATATGGATGTCAAGAACTACCTAAGAGTACATTATAATGTTAATTTCTACTCTCTCTTTTTCAATCTTGCCAACTTGGGATAATTGATCATTTATTCAATTGTAATGCTTAATTTGTCTTGGGAGTCATTTTTGGGTTGATTCAAGTTGCAAAACTTTCTTTTCATTCAAATTTTGGAATCTGCACATCATATGTTTGACAAAATGTATCACTCACTGTTTTATTATTTTAAGTCAATTTAATGGTGTATGCCTCTTTGTTTTATTTACCATCTCTCTTTTTTTTTCTTTTTTCTTTTTTCTTTTTCTTATGTGCTTTTAGGCTTACTAGGAGATCAACCTAATAATAACCTTAACTTAAGACTTAAGGCTTCGTTTGGGAGTTTAGAGGGGAATGGAATGGAATGGAATGAATAAATTATAAGGGAATGGAATAGAATGGAATGAATTTAATGAATGAAATGAAATGGAATGAAATGAAAATAAGTAATCTTGTTTGGATGTTTTAAAATAGAGGAATTGAATGGAATAGAATGTAAGTAACCTTGTTTGGGAGTAATATTAGAAGGAATGGAAATGAATCATTTTATAATAACATTACTATAATACCCTTTATTTTTATAAAATGTATGATTAATCTATAAAATAATACTATAGAATTACCACACCATATATGACACCTTGTGGTGTCACAATAATATTATAGAAATATCATGGGAGTTTATTTCTATTTTTCTGGCCCTTACTAATAGAGAAAGAAACCAGTATAGGACAACAAATGGTATAAAATCTGCTTAATTATAAACAAGCACAAAATCTAAGCAATATAAACTAAAATATAATCCCAATAAATGGAAATTCGAAATTCATTGCCAACAAATTGACATAGTTAAAGGTCCATGCATGGTCATTTAGAAATACAATATTATAGAAATACCATGTGAACTGAGGAAAATAAAAGGTCAAATCTATAAGGGTAATTTAGAATTTTACAAAAATACTAAGGGCATTTTGGGACGTTTGGTGAAAAAATCATTAAACCTAAACTCATTCCTTCCTATTCCTCCCAATTTTGGGGGAATGAAAATTTGGGATTTGGAAGGAATAGGGAGGAATGAGAGTTTCATTCCATTTCCTTCACTTAAACTCCCAAACAAGGGAATGAACTTTTCATTCCCTCCTACTTAAACTTCTAAACAGGGGAAAGAAGAGAATATTCTTAAAATATTCTCTTTTTTTTTACAATCCATTCTATTCCTTTCTCCCCTCTCAAACGGAGTGTAAGAGTCAATCCCAATTCTATGATATTTATAGCAAATGGTATGGGTTAGCTATTGAAAACAACACCAAATCAAATTAGTATTACCCTCTCTATAAACTAGTATTATCTTCACAAAATTGAAATAAAATTAATATTTAAAAAAGAAGTCCACGTTTAATTTTGTATTGCTTTTGATTGAATTTGTGGGGTTTGTGGTATGGGATTTTGTGTTTGGGTTAAATCAGATTGGGTTTTCTGTTTGTGACTTTATGTTGTGCTTTCATTCAACCAAAAAGTGTATGTTAAAGATTTCTTATATTATATATATATATAAATATATTTAATATGACACCAACATGACTGTTGTGTGAAGGTTTGATGTATGCATCATGCTTAGTTCTCCAAACTCATGAAACACTTAAGTTATCAAGTTATTGTTGGACAAGTTTATTTATGAGAATTTTAATTATGGACTGCTCTTATATGGTATAAAAGTAATAAGCTTTCTGATACTGCTATGGATGATAGGATATTTAGAGAATGGGGAATTACACTAGAGAGAGATAATTATGAGAAAGACAAGTTTAATTTGTTGAAGTGGAAGTGTTGTGCAAAACACATGAGGTAGTGCTCCTTATAGACTAAAAGAAGATTATTAAGAAATCAAACTTTGGATTTGAAAATATAAGAAGGTACACATAAGGCAAGAGAGTAAGGCTTCCATTGAATTAATTATTTTTTCAATTGACAATAGTCGGGTGGATGATATAGTTACATGAAATCAAGTTGTGCCTTGGCAAATAACAATCTTATGTAATGAAAGACCGTTGAGGCTTCCTGGCTCAAGGAATGCAGACATTTGTATTTTGGACATAAAAAAGGTGGTCAAAAACTTTTTTTTTTCATATAATACTAATTGTAGTGGTTAGTAGTATTTTTGTACGCTATTAATCCTACTCTTCTATGTACTTTCTTTACCCTATAACCTAAAAAAACAAGATTTATAGAAAGTTTATAGAAAATGTCCATGATTATATTCAAAGGGCTTAAAGATATTTGGTCAAAGGTTGGAAATTATCTTATTTTCAAGGTTTGTAATCATGTTTGTATTGATACATTGATTTTTGATGGTTTAAATGTAAATCTTATTTCGAAAATAGATTTTGTGGGTGTGTTTAGTAAGTTTTTTAACTAAATAATATTTTTTTTTCTCTTACCTTTTTAAAACTGCGTAGGTTAGCCATTAGTGGTTGATTATTATGTAATGTGTAGCAAAGTGTTTAATCTTTTTGTTATATATGTGTTTCTTGCTATTCACAAATAAATTGTCATAGGCTTTGAATGCAATGATTTTGAAGAGTTTTTTTTCTTTAAAATTGTTACCTATTGATTTGATGCTAGATCATGTATACAATGCTTTTGTATAAATGTAGGTGAAGAATTATCATGTATTATTAGATGAAATAAATAGTCATTTAAATTCAAGTGCTCTTTTTTGTTCTTTGGAATTAATAACAAATTCTAACAACTTAGAATTGAGATTCTCTTTTTACTTTTTTATAGTTTCTTATTAACATTACGATGTTCACGCAAAATTAAAAAGTTATTATATATATATATATATATATAATATATATATATATATATATATATATATATATATATATATATATATATATATATATATGGGTTTGCAACTAGTATTCTTAATATGCATGCCAAATTTGGTGCTAATCGAATGTTATTTACTATTAGGTAAATTTATCTTTTATGCATAAGTTTAAAATATGCAAAAACTTGAAATTTAGACATTTGATAAATGATATAATTATTGATTTCTGATCATCTTAAAAATTTGCAAATATGGAGGGTATAATAAGAAAGTTTAATCCAACGGTGAATTTGTCTAAGTACAATTACTTTGTGAATTAATTTATGCTACATAGTGAATAATAAGGAACATTTAGATTGGCCTTGATTTGGATAAAAAGAAAAAAAGAAGTATACTAATTTAAAGATGTTAATGTAAATTTAAGAGGAAAAAAAAACATACGGAAATTCTTTGGTCCTGTTTGCTTATATCCCATTTTTGTAAAAGTGGCATCTTAATTTGAGTAACATGTATGTCATTTTTGTAATTCTATATTATTTGGGGTAATTCATGTCATTTTGGTTCAATCTCCATAAGTTAATATCTATGCATGGTTTTAAAAACCAGACCGGATCAGTCGGTTCAACCGGTTCAACTGAGGACCGGTGCCTAGTTCAGTCCAGTTCTCTTTAAAAAGCGAAATTTAAGAAAAAGTAAGGAAAAATCGGGAATCGCCGGTTCAACCAACAAAACCAAGAACCAGACCGGTCCAACCGGTTTGACCACTTTTTTATATTAAATTTTTTTATTTAAAAAATAATACTTATATGTTAGGTTTATATTAAAGTTAACCCAACATTAAATGTTTGGCTCACACAAAAGGCAACCCAACATTAAATGTTAAATGTTTGACTCACTCAAAAGGCAACTCAACATTAAATGTTTGGCTCACACAAGGCAACCCAACATTTAGCATTAAATATTTGGCTTACACAAGGCAACCCAACATTTAATTAATGAATGGTAGGCTCACAAATTAATATATCCCACCCTCATATTTAAAATTCTGGGTAGAATGTTGTAGTATTTATAGAGGAGAAAGTGTATCATTCTCTTTTCTTTTTCCAATGTAGGACAATGAAGAAGTTTTCTCATAAGACAACAAGTCCCACATTGAAAAAACAACAAGTCTTCAAATAGCAAATACTATTTATAACTACATCAAAATACAAAACTAATTAGCATATTAAAATTTAAAGACTTAAAATTTAAATTAGAGCATTCAAATTTTAAACTCATACTTAGTTTTTAAATCTTCAAATAAGTCAAATAAAAAAAGTTCTTACCATAAATCTAAGAAAATACTATTTTTGACTAATGATATTATCAAATAAACACAAAAACGTTCTTTTATGATTTAAATAAGATTATTTTGTAATTTTAATATGTTTAGTTACTTTTTTTTTTTCTAAATATAAGATGTGAAAACTCATATAAAAGTTTTAAAATTTGTTATATATATATTTTTAACTAAATATTATTAGTTAAATTTGTTATATATATTTTATTAATTTATATAATTTAAAAATTATTATTAAATTATTTATGACGTCACCGGTTCGACCACCGGTCGGACCCCGATCGAACCAATGATACGGGAATCACTCTCCTTTTCGGTTCTCTCCCCGGTCCAGTTTTTAAAACTATATATGCGACTTAAGGTAATTTATATCATTTAGGGTAACTTTAAGTCATTTTTGGGTACGGCTACTTAATTTGGTAATAGGCATGTCGTCTGGGCTAATAGTAATGCTATTTAAGGTAATTTTATGTCATTTGAGATGACTTTCTCTCAGTACCTTAAATCACATAAATAATATCTCCAATGACAAAAATATTACCTAAAGTAAGGTGAATTAACCAAAATGACATAAAAATACCCAGAATGACAAGTGTTACACTAAATGACATAAATGTTAGCCAATTAAAGTGCAAAACGGGACAAAACAGGATATAACAAAACTAGACCAAAGAAGGCATCATGTACATAAAACATAACGGAATGGGAGACTACATACACCTAAGAGAATAGTCAAATATTCGAAAAACTCTAAACACTCTCGTCTTAAAAAAAATAACAAAATTACTAAGGTGGCAATTTGAAATAGTTTAAAAAGTTTAGAGTTTAATTTAAAGTGTGTTATTTAATTTGAAAGCATCCTTAAAATATATTAAGTAATACAATATATATTTGTTTGACCAAGTTTGCGTGCAATTGGCTTAGAGCAATGTCTATCTTTAAAGGGTTGTGAATGTGATACCTGTTAAATTTGGTTGGAGGATAGAGGTGTATGAAAATAGTGAAATACTGGGTCTCCCCATCCCCATCTCTGACGATATTCAGTGTCAAAAATACAAAAAACCCAACAGTGGTCCATTCTCCATGGTAATCGAAACAAAAAAATCATCGCCCCGGTTTTTCACAGTTTTTCCACAGTTTTTCAAGTTCAATGTCGCCAATCCACTTTCGGTTAGGACAAAGGTATCATCCCCGTGCCTCCAATCGTTTTGATATTATAAGGACAAGTAGTTAATACCAGGGGCATTGGTTGCTTCCTGCTATGTTATTTGATATGTGTTTTTTGGCTGACTTACATTATATTGTTTTGCAGGTTCGAGTTGTTAAGGTATGTTGAGGTTTGACTACATTCCTTGAACGTAAGTTTAAGAGATTTTGGATATCTGTGATTTAACTATTTATAGATATTAGTAAAAACTTGCATACATACAAAACTAGACATCAGCCAAGTCACTCCAAGCTAGTGGAGCTGTTTGGTCCTTTGCATGTGAAGCTTAGTTTTGTTAGTTAAAAGGATACTTTCCCATGTGGGTTTGGTTTGAAACTTGGGATGGATTTGGAAAGGGGGAGAGAGAGAGAGCAGCAATTTCAATGCAATAGAAGGTGGGTTTGGGACTTTGTGTAGAAAATCTCAAACAAATAACAATAAACTATAAATGACCACATGTTCAACTGTTTAATTTATATGAACTATAATCCGACCACCATATACACCTTCACCTAATATGGTTAAAGATGTTAGGGAAATATCAGTTTTGTGATTATTTGCTGTGTTTGATTGCTGATTAATTGTTGGAATGTGAAATTTTTGAAGTTTGGATTCTTCTATTACTTTGGGAGAGCATAACTATTTAGCTTGATTTAAGTGACACTTCAAGTGTTATCAGAGTAAAAATGTTGGAATAATGATGTGCTTGATCTCTAAAAAAATGGTGAGAATATAAGAAAATGATTAAAATCTCAGATAATATAGGAAACACACAACTAGTTGGCTTATGATTGTAAGTTTGGAAAAGTGTGGAGAATAAGATTTTCACAATGATCATCTGTTTGGCCACTGAGAAATGTGGGAGATTCCATGATATTTGGGATATGAAATTGGAGTAAAATGTAAATGAGCTAGAGAAATTATTTTTCTTCAAGTTGAAGAAGAAATCTAATTCTCATGTTTGCTGTGTACAGTGGCTGAAGAAGACTAGGAGGAAGGCTCTTTTTGTATGGTGCTCATGCTAATTATTGCTGCCAGAACGTGTTTGATTATGACAGCCCAAAATCCAAATCAACCTTTTTTTTTTCATTGGTGAAAAATAAACGCAAACCTAACATCAAAGTAAAATAAATTCAACCAATGTGCTCAACAAACTAATAATGCAAACAGTGACACACACCTACTCATATAAGCACAGAGAACTTCATAGTTCAGAGATACATAGCCATTCGTTAAGGTTGTTCTATTCTTTATATGATTCAGATTATACTTTCCTCCAGCTAAAACCAGCTTCTCAGGTAATCTCTGTAACTGTAACCCACATTTTGGAATTTTCTAATGAAACTTTCCAAACAAACAAAAGTGTTTGTTTGTTTATGTTTACTTAGCATCCAAACAAAAGTGTTATCAAATTCTCATATGGGATTAGAGCACATTTTCATATGAACAAATGTGGACAAAGGAAGAGTAAGGGGAAAGGTATGGTTTGGTATTAGTGACATGTTCTTTGATCATTTGCAGAGATTGCCTCGGATCTTACTCCTGATTTCGAGTTCTTCATAGATTGGTTCTCTCTGCAATATGACAATAACTCAACTGTTTGGTTCACTTACATGTGAGATTAGTGTTAAGAAATGTGAAATGGGACCGTACTGAGCAAGAATCTTGTAAGATTCAAGACTTAAAACCCTTTTTTTCACATTTTTGCTACTTGTTATTGCAAATGTGTTTTGTGTATCAATTAAAAATTTGGGTACTTCAAATAGTATTTAGAATGCATCACTACATGAGAACTCAGTGGAGTTCTGAGGTTATCTTTTGATTCTAGATTTGTGAATTTTTTGAAATCCTGAATTGTTTTGCAGTGACCTTCCTGAGACACCTATAACCAGTCAATCACGCACTCCAAATGTCCAGACTGAGCTTATAATGCTTTCAATACCAGCAATTGCTGGACAAGCAATTGAGCCCTTGGCACAACTGATGGAAACTGCTTACATTGGAAGATTGGGTTAGATTTTTTACTCAATGAGTGTTTTCTATCTAATAAACTACTACGATTTAACAATGTTTATTGATTTTTTAAGGGTTTATCATAAATAGTGGGAATGAGATCAGCTTAAATTCTTAATGACATGTGTCATATCTAAAAATTACTGTAGGGCTCCTTTTAGCTTGAATCCTTTCTCTTACTTACGTTTGTTTCGCTTGATTTTGGTTGATATGCATAATTGGTCATCAAATATTGATTGTCTACCAACTATAGTGTCTGGTTTAGGCTTAGTCAAAACTGAGATGACGCAAAATTGGCTCCAGTTACTACATTGGAAGGTGTTTCTTCCATATTCAAGAGATTATTTTATTGATTGATTGGGAGGGATATACTTGGACTATGGAGCATGTAGGCTGGTTTATAAAGGCTCCATTTTTTTGTTCTCTCACTTGCTTCATATACAATAATTCTTTTCCACCAATCGTCTTTTTGTAATTGTAGATGATACTTATCATAAATTGTTCTTACTTCTGGAATTTTGTCTTTTTTAAGAAATGTGAAATGCATGATATGAGTTCCACTTCATAACTACCGAAAAGGTGGTCAAATTTTGATTGATATAGCATTTAGATTCCATTAAACAAATGAATTTTCAATTTTAACAACCTTAAGTCAGATATTTATCCACATTTTTTTTTTTTAAATTGACCAATAGTAACATTTACTTTAGAGATTGGTGATCTGTTTCAATATTGGCATGTTTTTCTCATGCATTTATATGAGCCTCTTGTCTCTGCTACACAATATTGCCATTAAGTTCAAATGATATTTCATGAGTATGGGTTTTACTACAGTCTACTATATGCTTTGGAAGTGAAAATTAACATGAGTTTGTATTTGATCTTCTTTCTGGAAAATTTTGACTTAAAAGAATGATTGTTTTTTGGTTTATCTATTAAGTAAAGTTGATGTGGATAGTTTTGTACAAATTTTGATAAGCATGTTATATACACGTTTATATATTGAGTTCTTACAATTTTTTTCTTTTTTATAGGGAGGTAACCAATATTGTGGCTTTTGATTGATACATGGATTGGAGCTCAAAGAGAATTTTGTGTTTGTTGTAAATCCATGAATTTGTATCCATTAATGACTTAAACTTGGACGAGGGATTATTTTTGTAATTATGAATTTTATGTAGAAGTTGTAGTTATTAATATTGTGAAATGTTATAAATTTTCTATCTTTTTGTAGATTTCTTGATTTTGTGCATGTTGCTCTTTATTTAGTTTTTATATTATTAAACAGGACCGGTGACAAATAGAAATATCAACAATTAATGCTGATAAAAAAAAAAATTATTGCAACGAAATAGTTGAATCAATACCTTATCGTAACAAAATAATCGAGGTAATAAAAATGCTATATAACTTTATTGCAACGAAATGGTTGAAGCAATACCCTATCGCAACGAACTAGTTGTGGTAATAAATGAAATTATCGCAACAAAAATCTTGTTGCAATATATGATATTTATTGCAATGACATATTTTGTTGCGAAAACCTATTACCACAGAGTTTATTGCAACAGCTAAAACCTATTACCACAGAGTTTATTGCAACGGCTTGCAACAACTAACTTTCGTTGCGATAAAAGTTTATTGCAACAAAATGAAAGTTATTACAACAAAAAATTTCGTTGCAATTAACCTTTTTTCTTGTAGTGCCCACACCACCACATGAGAGGAAAATGGCTTTAAGCCATTCAGTAATGAAAGTTATGGGGATGGGTGCCGGTCAAAAGTAAGTGGAGGACTCCCCACTGGCCACTACCTCGGTCCCATGGCTTTAGATTCAAGGATGCAAGGGGAACACATGTTCATACGGTTTTTCTTTCAATGCAAAAGGGGCCCATCACTCTCAGGCATGTACTTCTGCTTTTTTTTTTTTGATAAAAAGGCATGTACTTCTGCTTACTTTCATATAACTATGGAGTATATATGGACCATGATTGTAATTCCTCATTAAAAAAAAAAAAAAAGTATCATATTAGTGCTTTATACTCCATGGTAA
Source organism: Fagus sylvatica (assembly GCA_907173295.1). NCBI lineage: Eukaryota > Viridiplantae > Streptophyta > Magnoliopsida > Fagales > Fagaceae > Fagus > Fagus sylvatica. The sequence goes on along the minus strand of OU015765.1, from coordinate 22,596,645 downwards.
TCGAAACAAAGAATCTTTAACACACTAAAAGTGAATAACATGTATGTCATTTTTGTAATTCTATATTATTTAGAATAATTCATGTCATTTTTTGGGTCAGTCTCCTTAAGGTATTATGCATGTGATTTAAGGTAATTAAATATCGTTTGGGGATAATTTTACGTCATTTTTGGGTAACTTCAAGGTAATTTTATGTCATTTCAGATAACTTTCTCTCAGTACCTTAAATCACATGAATATTATCTCCAATGACATTCATATTACCTAAAGTAATGTGAATTCCCAATATGACATGAAATCACCCTGAATGACAAAATAGTACACTAAATAACATAGATGTTACCCAATTAAAGTGCAAAACGGGATATAACCTAACGAGACCAAAGAAGGCATCATGTAAATAAAACATAATGGAATGGCCAAATGGGTAACCAGAAGTGCCATACCCAATTACCCATTAATGAATTAGTAAAAAACTATAGATAACTTGGTAAAAAGACTATTGACTACTGTGTAACTTTAGTTCCTTGAATGATTTACAGGCCTAGAACCATTTCCTACTAGCTTGCTTTTAGAAAAGAGAATATCTTCATTCCGGATGGGGCGTAAAACCAAGTTTTTACACCCGCTGATAAAAATGTGTCACATACGTTTTTTTAAAATAAATAAAAAAATATGTCCTACCACACACAATCAAAGCTCTTTCGATCTAATTTTCTCTCTCTTTCTTTCTTCTTCTTTGCCTAACTCTTCCTCTCTCCCATGGCCACCACCAATCTCTCTCCCCTCTCTTCCTCTCTCTCATAACCCATCTCTCTCCCTCTAAACCCGCAACAAACCCATCTCTTTCTCCTCCAAAGCCCTTGCAAAAACCTCTTTCCCTCACAAACCCTCCATAGAAAAATCATGTTTCTCAATTAGAATCATAAGGGATTTTATACCTCCGAGTTTTAATTTTAGAAAAATAACTATCTCAAATGGCTTGTAGACTATGACACATGTTGTCCACATCATGGAAGTTATTGGTGATGACATCTTACCATTAACTTCTTCCATGAAGCTTGAAAATTATGACACATATAAATAGAAGTTACAAGAAGTTATTTCTACATAATCACACATATAATATGACTAAAAGAAAAGAAGCTCTAAAAGAGCGAGAAAAGAAAGGTAAAGGTTTTGTGAAGAAGGAACCAAGGAGGACCGCGTTTTAATGAGGAAAAAAGTTATCAATTATTAGTTCTTAGGTAACTATAACGTAAAGTTGATAAAATCTTCTTCATTTATTTTGAAATGAATAGATTACATTTTAACACATCCTTGATATTTAGAAAAATACGTTGGGTATTGCCATTTTGATAAATATTTAATTATTGATGATGTGATAACTCTAGAAGATTTTAATAATCATTTTAAGGATTTTCTTAGAATAATCGGATTGAGATTGGATGCAATAGTTTCAATAGTTTTACATAATAGAGATTGAAAATTGTTTTTTCAACTTTTTTTCTTTGTCGTCCAAATAGATATACTAAAAAATATAGCAAGATTATTTTTTTTGGACCATCAAAATAAAAAGTTGAAAAAACAAATTTTAATGTCGGCAGTCTAAAACTATTTGACCATATATGAATCCTGAAGAATCATGCTCCATAGACCATGGACCATAGGAAAGTAAGAAGAGGCAAGCATTTTATATAAAAGTAGAAATTGTATAGCTTTCTATTAATTTTTTTTAAAGAAAAAAAAATGTAGGAAGAGAATGTTGAAGTATATAAAAAAAAAAACTATAAAGTAGATTAGTAGTGATTTTTTTGATAATTAGATTAGTAGTGATTTTGTTAGACGAAAGAGTGTACACTTTAATAATACGGAAAAATGCAACAGAAATTTGCAATAGTAAAGTGTTTGGTCGCCCTTTAAAAAATCTAAATATATAAGAATCATTCCCAAATCCCAATTACGAGTTGTGTCATTTTATCTTATTAGGGCAAGACTGTCTTTACAAAATGTTTTGGTCCCTCCTATATTAGGAAGGTTATTATTTTATTTTTTTTATATATTATTTTATTTTATTTTATATACATGACTTTTCGAGATTTACATGATGAGAACCACTAAAATAATTTACCCACTTTATAGTACGTTTGTACGTATATGGAACCAAATGATGATTAATATGAGAAAGAGGAAGACCAATGACAAGAGACGAACTAGAAGCAGTAAATTTTCTTTTATTAAAAAAGAAAAAAAGATAAGAAAGAACATTATAAATATAATCATTAATTATCTAATAGAACCGCTTCACATAAGATTCACAATTGTGTGGATTCTATATACTAAGAGGATGGTCTCGTAAAACCGTTACATAAAATACTTCCTCCTCCATTAAATATGAGTTGAGTAGCGTCAGAAGCATTTTGTATTCAATGATATTGATTGGTTTTATTTACAAAAAAAAATTGAGATTCAAATTTTTCCTTCAATTATAACTTGAATTATCAAAAAAAGAAAAAGAAAAAGAAGAAAGATAAGTTTATAACTTGAATTATCAAAAAAAAAAAAGAAAGATAAGATGTTTGAGTGGTAGGACCATTGGTGCTGTTCCTTTGGGTGCGTAGACCATATGGTCAGCCCTCTTTCAACAAAAGTTTTGCGTGTGTGTGTGTGTGTGAAAGGTGGCTATTAATTAATAGAGAAGGAATTTTAAGCCAAACTTTTTTACTGTTTTTAGGTGTGGTTTCCTCTCATCTACCAATTATTCCAATCATGAATTATGTGTCTATTCACTAGTTGCCACTATAATTGTGCTTCACCACTAAAGCACCAAGCAATGTTGCTTAAGCTACATATTATAAACAAGTGCCTCACATTTCAAGTCATAGCAATTAACGCGCAAGCTTGTCCAAATAATCTGACTAACTAACAGGACTTACACATTTGATTTCGACAAATGCAATTTGTGAGGGGTGTTTTTGTAATTTTTCCACGTGGCGTGCCAAGGGCGATCATTACGCGGACTTGAGTCTTAAACGGGGTAGTCAAACCCAAAATTCAACCAAGGGCCCAAAGTTTGGCCCAAGGGCTAGTGGGACACTTTCCAAAAATATTTAAGAGCCAAGATCATAAAAGCCCAAATAAAATTAGAATAAGGACAAGAAGACTTATCAAGGTAATGTTGTCAATAAGAAGTCCAAAGAACAGTTGTTGGGCCGAGTCTCTCACTATTCCTTGGCTGGATCGGGCTTGAAACAGAATAACCTTAGTCAAAAGTAATTTAAACACATGCTTTACATGCTCCTGTTGACATCTGCTGCAAGACCTCTGATAAATAATACACTTGTTGAGACTAAAAAGAGGGTTGACTTGTTGGGAGAGAGTCAGCCCCGATGAGACATGCATAAGGGTAAGAGAAAGATGTGTTTGGGCCTTTTATGGAGCTAAATTACTAGTAGAAAACCATTGTGGTCCTTATAAGACATTTCAGAATTTCTGTCCAGAAATCTGCCAGGAGAGCTTTCTGAGGAATAAAGGAAAGTTAAGTGATGAATCCTAGTCTTTTCAGATGGGATTGTATTTCTAGGTTTTGATTGGTATTTCTAAGTTGGAAATGACCTTAAAACATCTGTTTCCCGGAGTTCTCTCTTGGAGAATTCTAGAAGTGGACTTGTTGGTTCTTAGAGAAAGACTTTTCTCTTGTGTTGGGTTAATTGTGGTAATTTCTTGAGTTGTTGGGAGTCTTTTTCTTGGTCTAGTCCTGATGCATTAAGAATGCAATCAGTTCCTTTTATAGGAATGATTAGGGTTGCCTAAACCGAGATTATGGCTTCCCCTTAATCTTATTGATTTTTAAGATCGACCCCTTATGACATGTTTTGTCAAAGAGAGTGTCTTATAAGTAAAAATAATTATGGTCCTTCCCTAATGTCAGGGTAAGGCTTTCTTCTCCTCTGAAATGGCTTTGTCAGAGGCACTCATTGCTTAGTTGGTGGGTTTTTTGTGTAAGGTCAGGTCTATGCATGTCTCTTGTGACTTGGCTTCCATAAACTCATCATTATGCCTCCCAGCAGACCTAATGACAACAGTTCAATGGCTACCAAAATCTCGGAACTGACTCCCCTCCACCAAACCACATTCCTCAAGTCAGATCAACATAAGGAGAGTAGCTTCCTCACGGGTCTGAGCCGTGGGAGCTACTCCCTGAGTCCTTTTTGGGACTGGAATGGGCATGGATTATGAGTCATCCATCATGTTTCTCCATTTCCCATGCATTTTAGTTGCTGCCAGTAGTTTCTGAGCTGTTATGCAGAAATCTGCTGCGTGAACAGTACTAGAACTCATGGTTTCCAGTTGAATGAAGGCTGAAATGAGCTGGAGATGTTTGGAGCAATTTGAAAATGGTGTCTCGGTTGCTCTTGCCACGTTGGAGGAGATAGCCTGCTGTTGTTCTTCTCTTTTTTAGTAAAATAGGACATGGCGTGGGCTCCACCACCAGCAGATATGTTACCCATACCTTGACAACTTCATTTTCTGACTTGGTGGGGCCTACGGACAGGCTGTATTCAGCTATTTGAATTTTGGGCAGATCAACACTTGGGCTCCAGCTGTTTCCCTCCATCAATTCAATAGTGTTTGGACCCAATAATTATATTATAAGCATATTTTGGGTTATGGGCTTCATGTGAGTCTTCTTTGGGTTTGTGAATAGTGCCGAGACACACTTGTAATGGGCTCAGCTAGTTCATTAAGTGTTGTATAGGGTATTTTTAGTGGATTGGGCCACATATTTCGGGTTGTGGGCTTTTTAGAATAGTGTCAAAGCACTTTAAAACAGGCCCAAGTAATTTATTGGACATTGTTTAAGATATTTAAATGGGTTGGGCTTATTAGGCTGATTTATTAAATAATCAATTGAGCCCAAGTATTTCATTGGGGGCCCATTCAAATTGCTGGTTAAAAAATGGGCATGTACACAATTCAACGATGACAGTTTGGTTTCTTAGTATTGAAACTTAAATATTCTCAGTTACTGTACTTTTTGATACGATGCTGAGGAACAATGAAAATCAGTCATGTTTAGGATACAATACAAGTGATAGTGTGATACGGATACAGGTGAGTTTTCATTAGTTTTTTCCTTTTAGCTGTTTATTTGTGTACAACTTTTTAAAACATCATTTATTTTATTTTTTTAGATAAAAATATATTTTTTGTCAAACATTCAGCAAATAATAAAATAAGCTTTTAAAAAAAAGTTATTCCAAATGCTAAAAGTTACACTTCCCTCTCACGTATGGGCTTAAATTTCCCTTCAATTAGTAGCGGTTCAACTAGTGGTGACTCTAGAAATTTTTTCTAAGGTGCTCATTAAAAAATTTGCAAAATTTTGCGGTATGATAGGGTGTGCTATTATAATCAATCCCTCTTTTCTTGGGTAGAAGATGAATCTTACGGTATAAATATTTTTCTTATTATAAATTTATCCAAAGTACGCAAAATAATAAAGGATAAACTATAAGGTATTCGATATGTGATATAAGGATAAATAGACAAAAATAACTAATTTTATTAATTCTCATTATGAATTTTTAACTTTCTCAAGAGGCAACATTTTGGAAGCTCTTTATAAGAGTCACACTCCCTTTACGTGTGGTTTAGATTTCCATCCAATAACACTCTCCCTCATTTAGAAGATAGAGTGGAGATAGATAGGTTGAACTCAATTATGTTATGATATCATGATAAATTAATACTTGTCTTAAAAATTAAAAGGCTAATAGAATCTAAAGTGGTCACTGCACGTGACAAATTTCTACTAGCAAAATCGACAAAAAAAATACTTAGAAGGGTCAATTTCACCAATTTAAAAAAAATGTCTGTTTGCAACTGAGCCAAACCAATCTAAAACTAATAGAAAATATGAATCTAATCACTTAACTATTATTATCTAATGAATGAAGGCTCAATAACCAATCCAATTTAGGCAATGTCTTTAAAATGGTTGTATTGTACCAGACTTTGTGACTGTGAACCCAAATTATCAACGAATCAATCATTCAATGGTGAAATGAGCAACAAAATATTTAAAAAATCCAGTTGTACATGTGTAGTACGCGGGCTAGTATCCATTTATTGCATAAATTTCAAGAGGCTCATCAACAATCTCAAGAAAAGAACATAGAGATATTTATTAACGGATTGTGGTGAGACAGTCAGCAAGCACTTGTGGGACACAAACCTTCACGAAAGAAACTGAAAGGATCTGAAGATCTCTGTATTCAGTAATGAAGGCAAAGAAATATGAGAGAGAGAGAGATTATAATGTGAATGAATTGATAAAACCTCCTTAATGTTGATTAGATATTACACTGAATATATATAGCTCTAAGTCTGCAGAATAACAGACTTAACAACCTGAACAGAATATCAACAGAATAACTAACTTAGAGGCACGTGTTTAGCATGAGTTTTACTTATCCTAATTTATCATCTTGATAAGCTACATGCCGTTTTACATATACTGAATTGAAACTACAGTAGCATAGTCTTCTGTTGTTAGCTTCTTCATCCTCCCTCAATCGAATGGGGTCTCACAGACACAGTGAGATTGCGTTGGAGATCAAGGAAGCGCTGCGTGGGAAGACTCTTAGTGAAGATGTCTGCAAGTTGATCAATGGTGGAGACAAATTTTACCACGAGATCCTTACGAAGAAACTCTTTTCACGAATAAAATGAAAATCCACCTCAATGTGCTTTGTACGAGCATGGAAGACAGGATTCGAGGCAATGGCAAGGGCAGAGACATTGTCACACCATAGGATAGGAGGTTGAGACAAATAGATGCCAAGATCCTTGAGTAGAGTTCGAAGCCAACAGACCTCAGCAGAAGCAGTTGCAAGAGCTCGATATTCAGATTCAGTGGAGGAACGAGAGACTGTAGCTTGCTTCTTAGCAGACCAAGTGATTGGATTGGATCCAAGATACACCAGCAGACCTGAGGTTGATCTACGATCATCAGGTCACCTGCCCAGTCAGCATCAGATCAGTACACAGATAAAGTTAATTGCCCAGTCAGCATCAGAGTACACAGATAAAGTTAAGGGACCTGGAGTGAATGCAATGCCATGAAACAAGGTTCCTTTGATATATCTGAGAATTCTCTTTGCAGCAGAGAGATGAGTGGTGGTGGGAGCAGCCATGTACTGACACACTTGGTGAACAGCAAATGAAATGTCAGGCCTGGTAAAGGTGAGGTAGTGTAGGGCACCAACAAGGCTTCTATAACCATGAGGATCAGAGAGCAGATCACCTTCATGAAGAGAGAGACGAGTGTTGGGACTGCTGGGTGTTTTGGCTGGTTTGGAGGCAACCATTTGATGCTTAACTAGTAAATCAGAGGCATATTTGGTCTGAGTAACATGAAGAGTATCAGTGGTTCTAGAGACCTGTAAACCAAGGAAATAATGAAGAGGACCTAAGTCCTTGATGTCAAACACTTTCCTGAGTTGAAGGATTAAACCATCCAGGAATGAGGTAGAGTTGCTTGTAAGCACAATGTCATCTACATAGAGCAACAAGTAAGCTATCACAGTGTGGTGATGATAGATAAACAAAGATGAGTCTGCAGTGGAGGCAATGAAGCCTAAATGCAGAAGTTGAGTAGTGAAACTCTCAAACCATGCTCGAGGGGCCTGCTTGAGTCCATAAATGGACTTATGGAGCTTGCAAACATAATGTGGATGAGAGGAGTCAACATACCCTTGAGGTTGAGCCATATACACTTCTTCCTTGAGGGTGCCATGCAAGAAAGCATTTTTAACATATCAAGCTGTTGAAGTGGGCCAGTTGTGGGGATACTGCCAAAGAAAGAATAAGCCTCACAGTGGGAGGCTTGATCACTGGACTGAAAGTTTCTGCATAGTCTACTCCCTGCTGTTGATGAAAGCCTTTGGCTACAAGCCTGGCTTTGTATCGAGCTATAGTACCATTACTATTATGTTTCAACTTGTAGACCCATTTGCAGCCTACTACATTCTTATGAGGAGGTGGAAGCACAAGAGACCAGGTTCCTTGCTGCTGTAATGCAGCAAACTCTTCCTGCATTGCAGTGCACCATTGAGGATGCTGAGCTGCAATTTTGTATGAAGGGGGTTCTGTGGTTTTATAGTCAATGAGAGCAGCATAGCCTAGTTTAGGCTTAAAAATGCCACTTTTGGACCGGGTTTGCATTGGATGGTTTGAAGTGGATGTGTGGGGCAGTGGGATTGATATTTGAGGTAGCAGGATGTGAGGGGGCAGTGTTTAAAGGTAAGGTTGGGTATATCTGGAGATACAGTGGGTAAAGGGATGTTTGATGGAGCTGGAGATGTAACAGGTAATGTAGGCATGGCATTGGATGTTAGGGTAGATGGATCTCTGTCAGATATAGGGACTGAGGACAGGTCAGTAGGTAACAGTGACTGTGGAGAACCACTGGACAAAGGTGATGACCATGATGCAGGAGTGCTGTCTGAAATGTTACTGTCTAATGATGCAGAAGATGAAACTTGACTGTGAGTACAAGAGTGAAGTGAGAGCAGTGTGGTAAGCCAACTATCAGGTGAAAAGGTTGATGTTTGAGAAAGGGAATTGGGTTGCTGAGATGTACTAAGGCCAGGAAACATGTTTTCATTGAATAAGACATTCCTAGAAGTGTAGAATCTATGTGTAGATGGGTCAAAGGCAAGTATAGCCTTTGGAATGAAAGGGATAACCTACAAAGATGCAGGGGACAGACTTTGGTTGAAGTTTATTGTTTATTGTATGGAGTGAGCAAAGGGAAAGCATTGACAACCAAAGGCTCTTAGGTGGGTCAAGGTGGGTTTTGTGTGAAAGAGGCTTTCCCAAGGTGACTTATTGGATAACAAAGGTGTTGGTAATTTGTTAATGAGATGGGCAGCAGTGGAGACAGCATAAGACCAGTAGGAAATAGGGAGATTGGGATTGAGAAAGAAGTGCTAATGCACATTGGATAAGGATGTCTGTGTTTTCCTTTCTGCCACACCATTCTGTGGTGTGTGAGGACAGCTGTGGTGTGTGAGGATGCCAGCTTAGTTGATGAATAATGCCATTATCAGCACAAAATGTATTAAACTCATGTGAGGATAAACTCACCCCCACAATCTGTACGAAAAAGCTGGACTGAGTGCTGGAATTGAGTCTTAACTAAGGCTAGGAACTGCTTGAATATTGGAAAAGTATCTGACTTATGAGTGAGCAGATAAACCCATGTGAATTTGGTGTATTCATCAACTAAAACTAAATAAAATTTAAAGCCATTTAAGAGACACAGAAGGGGCTGGACCCCAGAGATCAGCATGGACAAGTTGAAAAGGTGCAGTCACTTTATTAGTTGAAACTGAAAATGGTAGTTGATGCATCTTGCCAGCAAGGCAGTGCTTACAGTGACTGTGTACAGAATTAAGAAGCTAGAGAATTACAAGAAGACAAAGAAGGAAAAATAGTATGTAAGACCTTGGCACTAGGATGTCCTAGTCTTGAATGCCAAAGCTCCCATTTTTGTGCAGAAGATGAAGCAAAGCATGCTGTTTTAGAAGATGCAGAGGTGCAGAATTGAGAGGAGTTGATGGGATAGACACCATCTTTACTCAAACCCTTGTAGAGGAGTCTCCCCGTAGGTAAATCCTGAATCAAGAGCTTGTGAGCATCAAAATGACAACTACAATTGTTATCTAAACAGAGTTTATGGACTGAAAGAAGATTGGAAGCAATTCTTGGAATGTGAAGAACATTTTTAAGCTGAAATTTATGATATGGAGTATGCAAATGAGTGTTACCTATGCTTTGGATAGGGAGATTTTGACCATTACCCACTGTGACCTGTTCAGTCCCTTGATAAGGAGTTTGAGAGTTGAGGGTAGAAGCATTGGCTGTGATATGGTCAGAGGCTCCTGAATCAGTGAGCCATGTCTCAGAACTTTGAGTATAATGGAGGTTAGATGCACTGGCCATGGCAGCAAGCTTAGTTGGTGGATTCTTTCCTTGATAGGCAATAGGCAAAATCCATCCTATGGTAGCAATCAACTGCATAGTGTCCAATCTTCCAACAGATTTGACATGTTGGTCTCTCGGATTTTACCATAGGAACCAGGCTGAGATGAAGGCTGAGAGATAGGATTAGAAGATTGCTGGTAGCTGAGATGGATAAGTCTGGTGCTGTGATGGATAAGAGTTAAATGATCTTCCACCTCTACCTCGATTGAATGAATTTCTTCCCCCTACCTCTGTTGTAGCCTTGGTCCACCTATTAAAGCCATTGTTAGGTTTGTGACCTTATTGGAGACAAACATAGCAAGAGCAGAATTCGAGAAAGACTCAGAAGCTACAGCCATGGACTGTTCTTCAGTTTGCAGCAGAAACTGAGAGTTTTTCAAAGGAGATGCTATCATCTCTAGTCCTTATTGCTGAAGCAAAAGGAGCAAACTCCTTTGGTAACCCCTTGAGGATCATGTGAAGGAGTTCTTCATTTTCCACAAGAACTCCAACAGCAGAGAGTTTATCTCTGGTATTTCTTGATTCGTTGAAGAATAGAGAGACTTCATCCACTTTTTGATGCCTTTTTGATGCCTTGTAATTCCAACTTGAGATTGAGCACATTTTGCTCGAGCTGTACAAGTGAACTTCTCTTCCAACCTGTTCCAGACTTTCTTGAGATGTGGTTGATCCCACAACCATGGCAAGTACTGGAGAGGACAGTGTTGAAAGAAGCAAGGTCAGTAATGCCTTTGTCCTTCTTTCTCCAGATCAAGAAAGCTGGATTCAAGGTCTGATCACCATCTTCAGATAAGGAATTGTCTTGGCTGCTGTGTTGAACCATCAAGATGCTCAATCATGGAATAAGCATCAAGGATGGCAGAGATCTGGAGTTTCCAGAGCATATAGTTCATACTATCCAATTTGATTGACATCAAATTTGACATGTTATTGAGCAGCAACAATGGAGAAGGATTATTAGCCACAGGATCCATGATCGTGGGCTCTGATACCATGAAAGGATCTAAAGATCTCTGTATTCAGTAATAAGGCAAAGAAATATGAGAGAGAGAGAGAGATTATAATGTGAATGAATTGATAAAACCTCCTTAATGTTGATTAGATATTACACTGAATATATATAGCTCTAAGTCTGCAGAATAACAGACTTAACAACCTGAACAGAATATCAACAGAATAACTAACTTAGAGGCACGTGTTTAGCATGAGTTTTACTTATCCTAATTTATCATCTTGATAAGCTACATGCCGTTTTACATATACTGAATTGAAACTACAGTAGCATAGTCTTCTGTTGTTAGCTTCTTCAGAAACTAGACCTTAAAAGTTCTTTCTTTAAGACGAGTAATCGTTGACAGTTGACACAAGAGGAGACTCCACTTTCCACTAAGGGAAACAAACAAAATAACTATTCTTTTGGATGATTAAGATGTAGACCCTTCAATCATGATTGAAGGGTCTACATCTTAATCATCCACTGGATTGAATCTACATCTTAATCATCCACTTGATTGAAGGGTCTACATCTTAATCAATATGGTCAAATAGTTTTAGACTGCCAACATTAAAATTTGTTTTTTCAACTTTTTATTTTGATGGTCCAAAAAAAATAATCTTGCTATATTTTTTAGTATATCTATTTGGACGACAGAGAAAAAAAGTTGAAAAAACAATTTTTAACCTCTATTATGTAAAACTATTGAAACTATTGCGTCCAATCTCAATCCGATTATTCTAAGAAAATCCTTAAAAGGATTATTAAAATCTTCTAGAGTTTCAATTATAGTTTATCACATCATCAATAATTAAATATTTATCAAAATGGTGATACCCAACGTTTTTTTCTAAATATCAATGATGTGGTAAAATGTAATCTATTCATTTCAAAATAAATGAAGAAGATTTTATCAACTTTACGTTATAGTTACCTAAGAACTAATAATTGGTAACTTTTTTCCACATTAAAACGCGGTCCTCCTTGGCTCCTTCTTCACAGAACCTTTACCTTTCTTTTCTTTTAGTCATATTATATGTGTGATTATGTAGAAATAACTTCTTGTAACTTCCATTTACATATGTCATAATTTTCAAGCTTCATGAAAGAAGTTAATGGTAAGATGTCATCACCAATAACTTCCATGATGTGGACAACATGTGTCATAGTCTACAAGCCATTTGAGATAGTTATTTTTCTAAAATGAAACCACCCAAGTAGTTATTGATAGTAGTTATTTGATGAAAATATCCACTCCTTTTGACTATTAATAAGAAGTTTATTATTCAAAAAAGGGTTACCTCTAGACCCGTGTACATCAAAAGAGATCAAGAGATATTAAAACTGTGTTCAAAAGTGTGTTTAAAAGTATGTTCAATAGTAAGTTTGTAAGTGTTCTAATTTTATTTGTACTTTGTAAACTTTAATGCAAATATCTATGTATTTATCTTGTTTGATCAACAATGTTACTTCATCATTCATACTTTGTTTGGTGTCATACATAAAAAGTCTTCTTAATTGAGACATTACCGAACCAAGCACAACCTTTTGAAATTCGAAATTAGATTAAACAATTTAATTCAAAGTTTGTAAAAATCTTTGATAAGTTTGTGTTTTATTCAAACAGACGTTGCACAAAAGATCTTTGAAGATTTGGGCTCTTAGACTTTCCAAGAGGTTGGATCGAGGAATTCTGGACCTTAAGAGATTTCTCCCTGTAATATCCAGTATACATAGAACGGGAGACTAGATACACCTGAGAGAATAGTCAAAGATTCGAAGAACTCTCTATACACCCCGTCAAAAAAAAAAAAAAAAAAAAAAAAAAACTTACTGAGGTGGCAATTTGAAACCGTTTAGAAAGTTTAGAGTATAATTTAAAGTTTACGATTTAATTTGAAAGCATCCTCAAAATATAGTAACTAACACCATATATATTTGGATGACCAAGTGTGTCTGCGTGCAATTGGCTTGGAACAATGTCTATTTTGAAGGGTTGTGATACCTGTGAAATTTTGGTTGGAGGATAGAGGTGCATGAAATGAGTTATTAGTTATTACTAAGCAATGCCTAGTCTTTTACAAGGAACTGTCTAAATGTATCTCTAAACAGCCGTTGATGTTGCAAGTCAATTACTAGTAGCTAGGCAATTGCCATCAGTGTAGCCCTTTTTCAATTTTTTCTTTTGGCCTCCTGGTCTAGGTAATTGAGCTAGTTTTAAGCTTCTAAAGTTGGCAAGTTTCACATGATCATATCTACCAAGCAGTCCGCTTAGAGGAAATTTTGGGTTTCATATAAACAGATAAATTTCAATTCACATGAATGCCTTTGAAACTGTCTTCAAGGAACTAAATTGATGATTATTTTTACACTTTCATCATCCACCCCATTCCAATGTAGAAAGCAGACTATGATCACAATTGTGCTCTAATGACCACATTTTGAATAGTACTATGAATGTAGCTAAAAGTATAGCAGTATTCCTTCTCAATATGTTTCTCCTGCATGGTCCATACAATCCTTATCCCATAAGTGAAAAGGCATCCACATTATGAGCAATGTCAGTTTTGAGTCTCTATCTTCATAGAATCTGCTCAGGATGACATTTCCCCAATAGAGGAACCAACCACAGTTAGTTGTATTAATCTTTAGAAAGTATTTTGGTTCACAAATTTAATTCCAAACAGTTAGGTCTCGTGATCATTTTTCAAGTATCCGGGTAGATGTCGTTTAAGGCTAAAAATCTACATCCTTTTTCATAAGGAAATGATACTTTCTGTTTGTTTGCCAACAATAAGAAAGAATGCTAAAAACATGGCTAACAATAGACAACCTACTCTCAACCACAAATCTGCCACAAATAATGCATGCTCTCAAATTCCTACCATATGAAATTCCACCAAGCTAAGTACTAGTTTCCATTCACAACCCAACTCTTGTGAAGAAATCCTATTGAGTGAGATAGTTCACCATAGCACCTGATCTCTCTTTCTTCAACATCCTAATATGGAGAAGAAAAACCCACTGAAAGATGAAGCATTGTTGCAGCATCCAGTCCTCCTTGTACTTGTTCTGGCCTTGGGTTTTGTGATAATGGACCCATTTCACATGGGTCCAGTAGGAGGACATGATTTTAGGCCTGTGAAGCACGACATTGCACCATACAAGCAAGTCATGGAGAATTGGCCTAGAGACAATCAAAGCCGGTTAGGACTTGGAGAACTGGTGTTTGAAGATGAAGTCTTTGGGCCTGAATCATTGGAGTTCGATAATTTGGGGCGTGGCCCTTACACTGGGTTAGCTGATGGACGCGTTGTTAGATGGATGGGTGAAAATGTTGGTTGGGAGACATTTGCACTTGTAACAAGAAATTGGTGAGTCTCACTAGTGACTTAAAAATAGTGTTCATACATCTATATGGGACACTTCAGTGCAAAAACAGTTTTAAGTCCCTATATATGTTCTATGTAGCATTTTTTGGCTATGTTGCCCTGATTTGGCAGCACTTGTTAGACATATTTAATGCTTATAAGCAATTTATTATTGATTATACCCTTAATACATTCTAATTGTATGTGGCCCTTAAAAGGTCAGAGAAGCTTTGTGCTAAAGGAATTGACTCAACCACATCTAAGCAATGGAAGCAAGAGAAAAAGTGTGGCCGTCCCCTCGGCCTAAGGTTCGACAAAGAGAGTGGAGATTTGTACATAGCTGATTCTTATTATGGCCTTCTGGTTGTTGGACCTGAAGGAGGACTTGCAAGGCCTCTGGCAACCCATGTAGAAGGGAAGCCTATTCTCTTTGCTAATGACCTAGACATTCATAAAAATGGATCCATCTTCTTCACAGACACTAGCAAAAGATATAATAGAGTGTAAGTGTACAAGTGCATATATTAAGACCATTTGAATTAATAAGACATTCTTCAATATGCCAAAACATGAAAGCTTCTTTTTTTTTTTTTGTTATTATATTTTTAAAGAAATGTGATTTTCTTCTTGCAGGAACCATTTCTTTATATTGTTAGAAGGAGAAGCCACTGGTAGGCTTCTCAGATATGATCCCCCTACGAAAACAACTCATGTTGTCTTGGAGGGCTTGGCTTTTCCAAATGGAGTTCAATTATCTAGGGATCAAACCTTCCTCCTCTTTACTGAAACCACCAACTGCAGGTACTTTAAACAAACCCCCCCCCCCAACCCCCCCCCCCCCACCCAACACCCCCCCCCTCCAAAATAAACAAGCTCAATAAAAATTCTTAAATCTATCAATAAATTTCTATCCATGTCCAAAATGATCCATAACTAGTGAGATGCATCGGATGTCCACGTTTACCAGGGCCAAATATTTTGGGCATGTCCCAAACAATCAAGCAAATTAGTATGAGCTACAACATGTCATAACATGATCTACAGAAAGGGAAGCTAGGTTGTTCCATCAATTTCACCACTATATTTAAAAATTGTCCATATCTATCCCACAATAAGAGTATATACATCAAAATTTATCTGTTGTAGTCCTGCAAATCTGGTACTAAGATGGACATTCAGAAGTCATCCACTTAGTTGTCTTGACTATAGTACAAAAACTATTTAATGAAATTAATTTGATCATACATTCATGGCACTGTGACAGGCTAATGAAATACTGGTTGGAAGGTCCAAAATCTGGAACCACAGAACTTGTTGCTGACTTGCCAGGTTTCCCAGACAATGTAAGAATAAATGAGAAAGGCCAATTCTGGGTAGCGATAGATTGTTGCCGGACTGCTGCACAAGAGCTTCTCACTCACAATCCATGGATACGAGGTGTCTACTTCCGGTTACCAATCCGAATGAGTTTATTAGCCCGACTTATGGGGATGAAGATGTACACTGTAATCTCACTCTTCAATGAGAAAGGAGAGATTTTGGAAGTTCTTGAGGATCGAAAGGGTGTGGTGATGAAGCTAGTGAGTGAAGTTAAAGAGGCAAATGGGAAGCTATGGATTGGTACTGTGGCTCATAACCACATTGCCACCCTCCCTTACCCCTTAACTAGTTAAGGCCTTAAAACTTCATTTTGCTGAATTCAGAATTGATTGGGGATTGTATTTGTTTAAGTGTGGTGTATTAGATGTGTGACTTGATTTATGATTTGTGTAACAATATTGGTAGTTAAATGAGTTGGCCACTTAACTTATATTTGTAGCTTCCATTCCTTGTGATTTATAGGTGGTACTGGTTCCCTAACATCTTGTACCGATTGTACGGTTTAACTGTGTGAAGCTGTTATGTTATGAAGCAGTATTTTTTTTAATTTTTTTTGCTAAAAGTAATGAAGCAGTATTGCCAAGGCCAACAGGTGTTAGTATGAACAGTGATAAAATCATTATGTACTGTAAAGAAGGAACCGCTTTTTGTGTATATATATATATATTCTTAGGTTTTTAATTAGACTAGTTGCAAACCCGCGCGATATGCGAAAACGTCTTAATTTTGTGTGTAAATATATAAGAAATTTATTTATAATATAGACCCGTGAACACTTGTAGCATCAACTTCTTGAATAGTTTCAATTATCATCAAATTTATGCAAGAAAAACTGTTAAGTTCTAATTTAGTCGTTTTTTAATGTAATCTCCATTATTTCTCAAGGGTTGCACTTGTAACCACTCACAAAGAGTCAAACCACCAATAATCTATTTTCCAAAATTTTGAGTTACAATTCATAAAATAAATATATATATATAAGCAGACTTTGGCTAAATAAAGAAGTGAGCTTTGCTATTTAAAGTTTGAACTCTCAACTATGCTTAAAAAAAAACATTTTATCACAATTTCACCAAAGAAATCAATTCAAATCTTTCTGCATCATGTATGCAAACGCAGAATAAGAGATATATGCTCCACTAAATCTTGCTATCCTTTCAGAATGGAGGCTTCAAAAAAGATTGGATTTCCCGAATAAGACAATTGTCATTAAGGTCATAATATAACAGAGGATTTGGGGAAAAACACTTACAACAATTTTTTTGTCACACAATCAAATCTGAAACAACCAAAGGCATAGAATATTAGTGTTATTCTAGAATCAGCATGTATTTCAAAGAAAAATGGTAATGATTCCTCAAACCTTGTTCATTTAGTTCACTTTTATGCAATATTTTTTTTATAAGTAATAGAATGATTTTATGCAATATTAATAATGAGAATATGTGATTCAATAGACTTCAATCTGCACTGGCAGGATAAGTTTCATTTAGACTGCTTCAACTTCTACAATGCTGATATGCATTTAAAACATGCATGTAATCTTGCAGGTCATGCCTTTTAAGTTCTTCAGTGTTAAAAAAAAAAAAATGAAAGTTCTAATTCTAATTGGGATTATCAGAACTACTTAAATTAAGATTTTTGTCCTTGTCAGTCTGCCACCCAATTCTTCTTTGACAAAATTCTGAATTTCAGCAGATTTGAGAATCCTATCAAATCCTTTTTGACAATGATGATAACATAATAACACTATTCATGTGCTAACAATCATAATTTTATTGATAAAATAATTTAGAAGTAGATCTAAACTTCTTCAATGGTACTCTGTGATGACTATGTCTAGAAGTTCTGTGTTTACTGAATAAAATCAACAGAATCCTCCATCACAAATTCTAAGTACATCATACCAACCAATCCATCATTTCTATCCTTCAGTAGTGTGACATATACGCACCATTACCCTTGAGATAACAGAGTTAGTAAATATTAAACACAATATAAGTGTCATACTATATTATTATTAATTGTATATTCCTTAAGGCCTAGTAAACTTCAAACTAATCACCATTACTCTTCATCAAATTACTTGTTGTGAGAATGGTATAATTAAGCAAATATAAATATAAATATCCCACGGGTGTCACTACACCTATTCAAGATTTCATTGATCTTCATCATTTGTTTTTAAATTGGTTTCTTAAAATGTAAAGGTTCAGGTTAGTCTAGATGGCTATGTTGGGCAAGGCAATGTAATGCATTTGCCTAAAGAAATTATGTTTGGTCAATACAGTACCCAAATGCTCTCTTTAGATGTCACTCTTCACTATATGATATAAGTGTCATTTGGGAATGTCAATTATTTGTAAACTATCCATGAGACCAAGCTCTTTGGAATGTCATTAACGTGACTTAGTTATTCAGGAAAATTACATGTCATTAACAAGCGTATGAGGTCTAAATTTTAGAGTTAGCCCTTCAAGTATGGAAAATTTTTGTGAAAATTACAACAGAATCAAAACCAATACACATTCATTAGCATGCAAGTCAAGAATGACATTAAAAATCAATCATGATTAAAAAAAATTATTAAAAGAAAACATGTTTGGAAAGAGAGAAACAAAGATTGTATGGAAAACAAAACAATTATTTTGGATCTAGAGAGAAAGAAAGCATAGAAAATCACCATATATCATGTAGATATTAGTGTGTTTTTAAAGATATAGCAATTTAAAAGGAAACTTCCTCTTGATGTTGATCTGATTTAAGTAGTAGTGAAAAACCAACCTCATCTCCACCTCTTCAAAGAATCATTTTTTTAAGCCTCACATCACATGGGAAGTGCAATGCATTATCACACTACCAATATGCTTGAAAAGCATAGTATCTCACTTGAAATAGAAGTCAACCTACTCAGATGCTCTTGCTTTTCCGAATTAATATTTCCTATTTTCCTTTAATTTTGTGAATGCTATAAAAATAAGGTTCCTTATAGAAGGACCAGTTCAACACACCTTTAGTACCTTTTTATTCCATCATTGGACCACTTTGTTCTAGGAAAATCCTCTTGAAAGATTAATAGGCAGGAAATTTAGCTTGCTTTGTTGTCATTTTACCTCAATTTACAATTAGTGCTATTTATGGCCTGATCATATTAGTTAAATAATTTAATGCACAATATCTATAGCTTCAATCCTGAGGGTCTAACAGACTACTTGCAGCAGTGTTGAAAAGTTTGTGTTGTGTTTTAGATAAAATAAATTTCTGATTGCAAATTCAAAATGCTACCAAGAAATCCATTATCATGTTTTCAAAAGACTGACCAACATGGCATCCCTGAAATTCATGTGGCACAGCAATACTGCAAGACCATTAACTTGTGGAAAGTGGATTTTAGAGGGTAAGAGAAACTTGAACTAATCAACTACTTAATTTTTTTGAAAAATATTAAGTAGGATGAACTTGCAAAACAGGGATGGGGATTTAATATAACTATGCTTTCTGTATTCTAAATATTCTAAAAAGTGAAATACTTTAGGAAGAAAAAAACATCAGGACAATCGTTATTAGAGATACCTAAAACACCAGGGCAACCATTTGTAAGCAAATGTGTCAGAATAAAAAACATATTCACTCACCTAATACCAATTGTATAGCTATTGAAACCCAAATTTCTGTGTTCAAGCAAAGCCTCTTTGTCAGTTTGTCTCAGGAATTTTGTCAAACACTTTGAGAGAAATGGGGTTAGCCTCACTTCGAATGAGATGAAATAATTGTCCACAATAAAAGACACACCCAATTTCCAACAACTAAAAAGAAGAAGAAAAATCAGAATCAAATTATAAAAAAAGGAACCAAACACTAAGCTATATAGGACAATAAATTCTGAATCCTGGGAAAAGAATGTTCCTCCAGTCAGCCACTGCAACAGATTTTTTAGTTAATATTCAAAAGATGCCTGAATTTTTTATTTTTTATTTTATAAGTAAAAGATGCCTGAATTTTTTATAAGTAAATAATTTCTTAAAAGCACAAAAAAGGCACAACCCAAGTATACTGAAAGCATTCAGTAGTCGTACAGCAACAATTATGCACAGATGAATACAGGCCTAAGCAAGGATGTGAGAAATCTAAGGATGTAAAAGACAACAACAAACCTTGTACTTATCGAAAGGAGGTCGTCTTACGCTGCTCAAGAGTACGCTCTCTAGTCTCCCCACTTACTTCCTGTCTTTGTTTACTATTCCAGCTAGTGTTGCTCAGCGTATAGAGAAGCTTCAAAGGAATTTTCTTTGGGGTGGAATGGGTGATGGCATGAAATATCATTTGGTAAGATGGGACCAGGTATGTTCTCCGTTGGATTGTGGAGGTTTGGGTGTTAAAAATTTAACTTTGTTTAATAAAGCCCTTTTAGGTAAATGGTTATGGCGTTTTGGGGTGGAAGAGAACCATTTGTGGCGGAGAGTTATTGTTGCAAAATATGGTATGGAGTGGGGGGGTTGGCGGTCTAAACCTTGTAGGGGAACTCATGGGTGTGGGCTTTGGAAGAGCATCTCCTTGGGTTGGGCTGATTTTATGGAAAGGATTAAATTCTTTGTTGGCAAGGGTGATCGGATCAAGTTCTGGTTTGACAAGTGGTGTGGTGATTCCCCCCTTAAGGATTTGTTTCCGAGCCTGTTTCTTTGCTCCTCTGATCGACACACTTCTGTTACGTCTGTTCTGTCCAGAGCTGATTTGGATGCCTCTAGTTTTTGGAATGTCTCTTTTGTCCGGGACTTCAATGATTGGGAGCTGCCAGAGGTGCTGTCTTTCTTTGAATTCATTCAGCCATTTCTTCCTGAGCAGAGAGACTGATGATAAGCTGCTCTGGCCCCTTCGAAAGTCTGGTCAGTTTGATGTGCGGTCTTATTATGGGGCTCTTCAAGCATCAAATAGATCCAGATTTCCTTGGAAAATTATATGGGGTGTCAAAGCTCCTCGGCGCATTTCTTTCTTCCTTTGGACAGCGGCTTGTGGTAAGATCCTAACCTGTGATAATTTGATGAAGAGGGGTCATGTGCTGGCTGCATGGTGTTGTATGTGCAAGAAAGGTAGGGAGACGGTGGACAACCTTCTTATTCACTGTGAGGTGGCCTCTACATTATGGAGTTTTGTCTTCAAACGCTTTGGAATTCAGTGGGTTCTTCCGGCCAAGGTGATAGATTTATTATATGGCTGGTTTAATGGGCTTGGGAAACATTCTTCGGATATTTGGAACCTTGTTCCGCATTGTTTAATGTGGTCGTTGTGGCATGAGAGGAACTCTCGCATCTTTGAAGACAAGGAGCAGTCCTTAATCCATTTGCAAGAGTCCTTTGTGGGTCGGCTATATGATTGTTCTAGATCTTGGGGATTTACGACAGCTTCTTCTCTTCCAGAATTTGCTGTCTCCCTTATTGTTGATTAATCTTTTCCTTTTCTTGTGTATTTTCCCTCCTGCTAGTGCATGCTTTATGCACTAGGGAGGTTTTTTTCCAGTTTTAATAAAGATCTTATTACCTATCAAAAAAAACAACAAACTTATAACTGAAGAATATCATCCTTTGGAAGCCCTTTTTCATATGATAGAGGCCTAACCTTAGCATCTACAATCACTTGCTGAACTGAACTTGATATCAACTATCATCAATTAGAAAAATTGTAAGAGAAAACTCAACAACAAAGCTTCAATAGGATATAAAAAAAAAATGCAGATAAATCTCAATGAATAGTGTCATACGGCAAACAAAAAGGGTTTGCAAGATTAATGAAATATGTCAAAAAAAAAAGGAAGGTAAAATAAGAGGAAAACATAATTTTTTTTTATAGAGAGAATTAAATAAAATTCAGGGAAATACCTTCAAACCATCATCAATGGTATTGGTAGGAATGCTTTCAGTTTTAGCATGAAACTTGTGAAGATTAATCTAAATGAAAAACAAAAAGCAAAATGCAGTCACACAGAAACAATTTCACAAACATAAGGAATGCAAGACACACAAAAAATATCCACATTAATTAGGAAGTTTAACCTTGCAATCGATTCTGGGTCCTGGGCAGACCTCCATTGAAGAAGACGTTGAAGAGTGTTGGGACTCCGGGTCGGTGGAGAAGAGGTGAAAGAGGAAAGGGGTTGTGATGACAGAAGGTGCTAATTGTGGTTTGGAACATAATTCCTAATCTGTACCCGGATAGGAGTCTGAGATAGAGAAAAATAAGTAAAGGATAAACATAGAAAGAATGATGAGGTGGCATGCTATGCAAGCAGGGATTCTGATGCAGCTTCAATTTTTAGTTTATTAAATTAGATTATAAATTCAATCATGTGTCTATATTAACTAATGCAAAATAAATACATTTATCTTCTTTTAATGACGATTTAAATTTAATCATATAATTTAATGGCAAATGATTAAATAAAATTAAAAAACATAAATTATAATACCTAATGAATTATATCTAAATTTTGTCATTTTGAAAAATTAACTTAGGTCCTGCATTTATCAAATGCACCCTCTATGATTGCTCGGAATTAATTATGGTAGAAGACAAATGATAAAACTTGGTTGTCTACAATTTCATTTCTTTGAGTGTGTTGGAATTTATGTTTCTCTTTATAGTATGATATGTGAAATTACTGTGATGTATAAACATATTTACTGAGTAAATCTTTATAGAACTTCTAGCATAAACAATATTTTCGTTTCAAAAGGAAACCAATAGAAAGATAAGACCAAAAAAAGATCTACATGTTTCATACTTTCTTTTTAGGAGAAAAAATAATATAAAAATAGGATAAATTTGACAAAATTAAACTCATTACATCTAATTTTTAACAAATAATTCCTAATGTAACAAGTTTAATTTCACCAAATCTCCTAAATCAATCTAATTTACCCAAGAAAAATAAGAAGGATAATTAGACAAAAGAAACCAGCTAGATAGGATAGGACCAAAACCCACAACTATATATAGGCTTGGCACGTCAGTTATCCATCAGATCAGACCGGTAATATCCCTATTTATCAGCACGACTCTTCAATCTTCATACAAACTCATGTCACTCTGCGCCCTTTTACTTTCTGCATAAAATATTACATACTCATT
The DNA here is from genome assembly GCA_907173295.1 of Fagus sylvatica. Classification (NCBI taxonomy): domain Eukaryota; kingdom Viridiplantae; phylum Streptophyta; class Magnoliopsida; order Fagales; family Fagaceae; genus Fagus; species Fagus sylvatica. Next base: position 22,573,725 of record OU015765.1, on the reverse strand, counting down.
TCTACCTGCATAATCCAACAAAGCTCATCACTCATCACTTATTAGAGTGTCTCTCAACCATGCTCAGGCTTCTCTCACTCTCCTCCAAATCCAAATCTCTCACAAAACCCAGCTCTATATCCTCCTATTCATTTAGTTACTTAGACACCCGTCTCTGCAATCCAACAAGCTCAACTTTTCCACCTCAATACACTTCTCCTATCTCTTCAAACCCATCTGGCTCTCCTCCAACCAAAACTCCAGATGGGTATTCGTTTTCTCACGGTTTTAATCGAAAGTTCAGTTCTTTCAGCTCCCAAATTAGTTTTGGTAAGGTTTCTTCATCTGGGTGTTGGCTAAATTATGCCAATTTGAGGAGTTGTGAGAGAAATGGAAGTGGGGTTTTAAGGGTTCAAGGTTTTGTGAGTGGATTGAGGAAGTTCAGTAGTGAATCGGACAGGGAGTCTATGGAGTATGATGTTGTTATTATTGGGGCAGGACCGGCCGGGTTATCGGCGGCAATACGGTTGAAGCAAATGTGCCTTGAAAAGGGGGTTGATTTATCGGTTTGTGTTGTTGAGAAAGGTGCTGAAGTGGGTATGTTTCTAATGTCACTTTGATGGACTTTGAATTTTGATTGTATGTGTTGGTTTTATTTAAGGCTCAAATGGTCACCTAGTTAGTCACCTTGTCTGAAAAATGGAGATAAATAGCTTAATGGGGTGTAGAATGTTAAAGGAGTTTGAATTTTAATTGTAATTGAGTTGTAAATACAATTTCGAATGAGTTTATTTTGTTATCTTGTTCTTTAATTTCCTTCACTTAATTTTGTTAATATATGTTCTGAATACCTATTTGTGATTTGAATGAATGGTATCTTTTCTTTATCTTTGGACTTATGCTTTTATCTTATATCGCTGAGGAAACCTTATTGTTGCATGCATTTCATGTTATGGTGCTTTTGAATCACTAAAAAGTACATTTGCATTGCAACACGCATACAAGGCAACAGTACCATTTATAGTAGGCCTGGTCAACTGTGAATCATCTTGTAATTTAAGAATGTCGATAATAAAATTCACATGGTCTGATAAAAAGGAATATAAAATTAAGGTGCTAATGCTATAAGAATTGTAAAGTTAAAATGTAAATAATGATATGGAAGAGCCGCAAGAACAAGAAAGAACAAAGTTAGAAATGATTGCATTTCTTAAAAGTCTGTCAGCACTAGTTGGAGACAGTATAAGGGAAAATCCATTTGAGAGGGTATATCATAGGCGATATTGAGGTGGAGGTGCTAGAGAGGCAATGGACATGGATAATGATTTAGTAGAGATTTGTATACAGAATTGCATTGCCTGAATTAGATAGTTTTTTGTTTTTTTGGGTAGGTCCTGACATAGTTAGGGTTTTTCTTAAATTAAATTCAGTTATACAGTTGCGTGTGTCATTCCTTTTCTCCTGTTACTGCTGGATGTCGTGGAGTGTGATGCTTGATACATAAACAAGCTCAATCAAAACTTTTTTTTACAAGGTCAATTCCCTTAAACAATTATTGCCAACAGTCTTCTTCATTCCCATGTTAAAATAGGTGCTCACATCATTTCTGGAAATGTTTTTGAGCCCCGGGCATTGGATGAACTTCTCCCACAGTGGAAACAGGAAGAGGTCTCTCTCTCTCTCTCTCTCTCTCTCTCTCTCTCTCTCTCTCTCTCCTGTTTATAATTCCTCTAGTTTAACTTCAACTTGTTCTTTATATATTATATGTTGACATCCATTTCATATTCTTTTTTAACTTAGGTTATGAATATGAAAATCACACAATTTACTCTAGGAAGATAGGACCAATCTGCCATATTGCTTATGTTGCTTATGTTGCCTACATCAGATTGGTTATACCCACTATGTGGACCTTGTCGAAAAAAAAAAAGCTTTTTCATGTACTTCTCGTAAGCTGTATCATTTAAATTCCAGAAAGACTTTCATGTATGGATGGTCTTATTGCCTCGTGGAGGTTAGCAGTCATGCTATCGTTTGAAAAGTTAAAAGAAAAAAATAATTAATCTAAAAGGTCAAATCCCTCTTTCCTATTCTCAATTTCAATTGAAAATATCAACATCAAGGCCTTTTAGAAACATATACATCCACAAAAAAAATATAACTACGTAATATGTGTTCGCATTGTTATATATATATATATATATTGGAGAAATTACAATTATATAATTTGTGAGATATGAGTCATGCTTTGTAGTTCATAGGATTAAATCCCATTCTTATATATTTTCATCATGTGCTCTATGGTTCTACACAGAAAAATCTCTCATGGGCTAAAGTTTAGGGACCACCAATGTATATTTCCCTAATCAAACAAGGAAGGAAAAGTTGTTGGGTTAATCTGCTAATGATAAAGCATGAGGAACACATTATCTACTGAATTTGTTTATCGTAATTCCCCTCGTCTTATATTGAATTCTAATCCATGTTCTTTACCAAATATACCTGCAGGCACCAATAAGTGTCCCTGTTTCTTCTGACAATTTTTGGTTTCTGACAAAGAATCGTGCATTTTCACTTCCTTGTCCTTTTGATAACAAGGGAAACTATGTTATAAGGTACTTGTGTAATGTGCTTGTATAATGCATGGAGCATTTATTTAGAAATGTGTGTTCAAAATCCAAACATGGCATTCTTTTGGCTGGCCTCTTTTTCTCTACCTTAAAAAGAGGACCTCACATGCATGTTATGCCATGATGATTTCATTTCATTTTGCTTGTTCTTTCCAATTCTCTTGGAAGTTGAATTTACTGCAATATGTGACTGCCAAATCTACCTGGAAATAGTTCTGGCTCTGATTCAGTTATATGCCTATTATATCTCACTACAATCATTTTGATCCTTTGTTCCCTGGACAACTTGACTTTATGTTAAATAGCTAATTTGTAGTGGAATTAGTAGAAGCTTGCTGTTGTCATAGGATTTTGCTTAAGTCCACCATCAGAAAGAAGACTGAAATCAGTTTGACTCATATATATCTGTAATTGGGTCTGTCTTTGTTAACCCTAAAGTTCCTTTTGCTTTTTGAGATGGTTCATGATAGAATCTCTCTGACAGAAAGAGGAATGTTTGGCCAGACTCATGGTATGCAACCTTTACTAAGTTACTGCCTGTAGTATTCAAGGTGGTTGATTCTGTTGTTCCTTACTTATTAGATGCTTCTTTCATACTATGTATGTTTCATTGGAACCCTTCTTTTCACATTTAATTATTTCAATCTTTTTGAACAAGCTTCTTGTTGACCCTCTGATGTAGTTTAAGTCAGTTAGTACGTTGGATGGGGACGAAAGCTGAAGAATTGGGGGTAGAAATATATCCTGGCTTTGCTGCCAGTGAGGTAGTCCTGTTTTTGCTCTCTTGTTACCACTCAATATACTATTGGACAGTTTTAATTCAAGCTTGGGAATTGGTCAGATCTTATATGATACAAAGGACACAGTTATTGGCATTGCAACTAATGATATGGGAGTTGCCAAAGATGGTTCAAAGAAGGAAACTTTTCAGCGCGGTGTCGAATTAAAAGGCACTCTCTCTCTCTCTCTCTCTCTCTCTCTCTCTCTCTCTCTCTCTCTCTCTCTCTCTCACACACACACACACACAGAGTAACACATTATATAAAATCTCTCAGGTGGGAAATTTGTCCCCCAGACTCTGTTATATGGCACATATGCTGTCACTAGATGTTGGTACTGTCATTTTAGACTCGTCAAGTAACTGAAATACTAGTTGGTATACTCTGTGTGGGTTGAGTCTTGAGAGTGGCCACTACATGCAAAAAATTCTGAAAAGTAGGATCGTATCCAAGGCAACTTAGGTGGGACTAGCATTGAGTAATGACCTTTTGACATCTTCTACTGTTTTTTGACCAAGTTTGCCAAGCTTTTACATGGTCGTTGGTAGGTCATTTATGGGTTTTAACTTTTAACTTAAATAAACTACTTTGTACATGTAGTGCATTTGGAACCAGAACTGAAAGCTTATATACTTTGTAAAGTAGGCTTATATAGCATTTCTAGGTTGCTTAATTAAATCAAGTTTTCAGATCCGGATCCCTTTTTCTTTATGTCATTCAATAGAAAGTGATAAATGAAAATATCCATTATACTTAAATGTAGATGTTTACTATTCACATCAGTAAACTGTTTGACACTAATTACACATTTTTGACAATGACAATGCTTCTCTCATGTTCCTCTCTCCTCAAAATGTGGTTATACTTGCAGCCTAGTTTTTCCCCAAAACTCAGGTCCAGGTTTTTCGTCATTATTTTGTTACTTCTCTAAACCCAAGGGATTGCACAATCGGCTGGGGGTCCATGCCTCATAAAGCGGAGGTTACTAGTTCGAATCTACCCTTTCCCCTCCCCTAGGGGCCAAAACTTACTTATCAAATTATTTTGATAATTCCCAAAGAAAAACAGAAGTAAGGGAAGAAATAAGTAGAAAGTTTTGTGATCACCAATTAATGTATCACATCTTGAATTGTGGATTCAGGTTACCATGTTTTTGATAAACTAATTATAACTGCCCCTGGATTTCGGTTACTATTTCACTATGATCATGGGAAGAAAAATTTGATTGGACATCACCGAAAAGGTTGGAACCACATAAAGCATTTTCCACAGGCAAATGATTGCTTGTTGTCAATGATATCATTTCCATGCCCTTTCTCAAAGATTCTGTCTCAGTATCTTCTCTGCAATCTGTTAGTTTCATTTGTTTATATAAGTAAACATTCTAAACAAACAAAGAAGAGGTGGTGATGGGAAAAACCTCACACTTTTTTACAGATACAGCATTCATGCACCGTGATTATGTGCGATCTTTTTTTTTTTTGTTCTGCTTTCTGTCAAGTTCATTGATAAAGAGCTATTCTACATGCTCTTGCTCTGCTTGCTGTTAAGTTTGTTGGCCAAGTGTACTTCTACATCAACACACGTTTTGCTGTTCTAGCATACAAGCTGAGAGATTAAATGGAAAGCACTTCTACATTCAACAGACATTTTTACCTTTGGTGAAACTCTTGGTGTTATGACTTTGAAGCTGTCTTCTTTGCGATATCACTCTTATAATTTCCTGCTTTTGAGCATCATCCCGTGTCAAAGACAATTTTATCTGCTTGCCTATGAAAAATCTATAAACTGAGTTAATTTATATAATTACAAGAGCATAAATGTATATACATGCACCATGAACATGAATGTAATTGGACCTGATATATCGGTAGACACATGTATACAAGTACGCTTTACTACAATATATATTTTGTATAGAATGATCTAGTTATCAGTTTTTATATGCTGGTACAAATTGATATGAAAATATGAGAATACTATGCAGGGCGCATAACACTTCTAGCTGAGGGATGTCGGGGATCATTATCAGAGGTTTGCAGAAAAAATTTAATTGCTGCAATAGGTGCAATAGGCTATAATTTCCAAGCTTTGCTGGTCAAACTTTATTGCGATATTAGGACCTCTTTGTTTTACATTCTTTTGTAAAAAAAAAAAGAGATTTTATTGATTACTACCTCTTTGTTTTACGTGGCAGAATATAATGAAAAAATACAACTTGAGAGAGAAAAGGCATGCTCAACATCAGACTTATGCTTTGGGAATTAAAGAGGTAACTGTTTTTATTATCAGTCATAGTTTAACTTATCAAAAAACAAATATCCATTATAGCTTATAATGGGTGTTAGTACATTCATTTCATATCTATTCACTTTGGGATGTATCACCATTCACCTTCATTAATTTTAGTGGTTGGTTGTAAAGAACTACATATGTTAGCTATTAAGTCCTAATATGTGTATATATAAGATTGTAATGATTTTGATTATTTGTCTTTATGCCTAGTCGTTTACGTTCTTTTAACTTTTTCCCCCTGACTGCTCATGATGCACAATCTTTCACAATTTTATTTTGGTTCTATTATATGGATCATTTCTTCTTAAAGAATGGACAGGCCCTTGAATAGAGTTGTAAGCATAGTTGAAGAATTAGTAATTTTCCCTTTAAACATTTCTTTTAAGCAGTTGTTCCATCAAGATTTATCACTATGATTATGAGTTGGTGAATTTTATCAAACCTTACTCACCCAAGTAATTTGCTTTGGAGTAAGAGAAGAATTTCCTTAGTTTTCACCCACTAAATGCATACAAGAAAGTTTATATAGCTTGTTCCCAAGTTCCAAAGCTGTGTCATTCTCAGGTGTGGGAAATTGAGGAGGGCAAACACAATCCTGGTGCTGTGATTCACACCTTAGGTTGGCCTTTGGATCAAAAGACATATGGTGGATCATTTTTGTACCACCTTAATGATAGACAGGTAATAATGGTTCTTATTTGGTAAATTTTCTCAGTTATTAGTGATCCAAACTATTTGCAGTTTTTTTTTGGTATTATATTCTCATCTTTGCATGCGGCTATTTTATTGTGAGGAAGTTAATAGAAATAGTTTAAGAGTGCATACATGTAATTTTGTTTTTTACTCTCTCTCTCTCTCTCTCTCTCTCTCTCTCTCTCTCTCCCTTTTCTGGTAGTTCTTGGGTGAATGATCTTTGGAGGCTGTGGTTATTCCAAGATTGGTAACTCTACTATCCTTATAATATTATGTTAGAGCTTGACCTTTCATTTGCTTTTCAGTTGTTCTAGGATTTTTATAATTTTGGTTAGAGAGAGGAGGTGGGATATGAAGGGGGAATGAGCCAGAAATATATTTATCGTATTTAGTGTCTTGGAGATTTGATTTGATTGAAGTTTACCATCTAGTTTTTCTCATTCCTTTGGGTAGTCAAAATATAAGTCATTCAAATATACATAGTGTCCTTTATGTTCTACTCATATCTTGGTAGAGGATACAAGGACCTCTTTTTTCTCTTTTTAGGCGAGTTCGAATTTAATTTCATTAAGAAATATTTTTCAGTTAGTAAATATACAAACATTTAACCCTGAAACATACTGTCTTTGCCATAACTGTCTGGTACTAATCAATTATCTGCTTTGGGGTACTAAAATGTATCTCTCCTGTCATGGAGTGGTTTTTCATATCCTAAAATTAAAAAAATTTAGTACTAAATCAATGCTGTTTGAATTTTAATTAAAAAGACATTATTGGTGCTTAATAGCATCTGATTGATAAATGTTCTTTCACTTTGTAACATTGGCAATCCTGTTTACACATTTTGTGTACTTGGATTTTTTCCCTTTCTCTTTTAATGAAATTTTATTTATCAAAAAAAAAAAAAATTGTTGTCATCTTTACCATCATTAACATATTCTTCTTGAGTGGCAGTGACCCTGATTTCTTAGTTAGACAGGAATTAGTGTAAAAGGACAGTTAAGTTGCAATCATGTGTTGACATTCATTTTTTTGCCATTGGTTGCCAGTTTTCTGATCAATCAGACGAAAACTTCTACCCCTAATTCAGACCATCATTTCATTGCCACTGTTCTTTTCCACTTAATATTTAAACACCATAAATTAATTCTTAAATAGCCTCCTTTGACAAAGCAGACACTGTTGATGTTGTCATTCTCTTTACCATCATCATTGCCATATGTTCAAATGCAATTGATCAGAAATATTTATCAAGAAAAAACATAGTTGAATAAAAAATTGTTGTTTCAGCCTTAACCTTTTTGGCAGTCACTTGCTTTGATATATGTGAATAAAACAAATGTTAATGATTGTTTGATTAACATTTACTTCTTTGATAGATTAAGTTTCTTTTACGAGTTTCACTGCATATCATTGACATTTATCTTTCATTACAAGATTTCTGATCTGGATAACCCATTTATTCTTGTATTTTCTTGCTTGATCATACAGATTGCTATTGGCATTGTGGTTGCTTTGAATTATCACAACCCTTTTTTGAACCCTTATGAGGAATTCCAGGTAAAGATCTTTGTTTCTTTCTTATAATTCTATATCTGTTATGCATATGCTCATAGATCTAAAGTATTGCATCATGTTCTTAGATGTTGACAAAATTATATTTTATCATTTTGAGGGACCTAGTAGTTTCTGTTTTCTGGGTGGACTCGTATTCTTTTTCGGGTTGGTTAGGGGATTACAGGAATATTAAAGCATAGAATACCTCCTGGAAAGCTACTATAATTTCCTTGTTTGTGCAATCTTTCATGAACTTTAGCCTGCAGTTGGTGAGAAGCATCTCCTTTTTTTCAAGAGGGGAGGGGGGGAATGAGAATGGGACTCAAGTTGGCAGACTCCCTAATATACTATGCATTTTTTGGAAATATCACTCTCCTTTTTTAAACTTAAATTAAATTAATTTGTTTCATGTAGGTACTGCTATTTGGGAGCTATTCTAGTTGAGCTAAAACCCATCATGGATGGAAACTAGTTTAATGACTAGCTATTAGCCTATAAAAAACACACTGAATTAATGCTTCATTTCTGCAATGGCTGTTATTGATAGGAGAGAGGCATGCAGTGAAGTTAAGCCAAGAGAAGTTGGTGTGAATCCAGGGACGAAGTGGGGTGGATTTTTTAATATGCAAGTTCATAAAAGAAAAGAACAAACATTGAATTTCCCTTTTTAAATGGAGTTTAGGCTGATTCGCTAATATGTTTTGGCTATTTATATGATAGTCATTTGGTTTCTTGTGTTAAAAGTTCCAAGGATGTGCTATGATGTCTATCCCAGTTCGTCATTTAGCTATGGATACAAGTATTTGGAATCTTACAAGGTTCTAATATTGTTTTCTCTTCTTATAGAAACTTAAACATCATCCAGCCATCAAACCACTCTTGGAAGGTGGGAGTGTTCTCCAGTATGGTGCTCGAACTTTAAATGAAGGTGGCTTTCAGGTATGTCAGTAACCCCCAATCCACATTCTATATACAGGAAACTAATATCAAGATAGCAGAACAATAGAATGTTAATTTCCTATATTTCCTGCATGTGGCCTCCATTGCAGTCTTGTGGATTAGATTTTGTATAGAATATTTTATTTCCTCAACAAACAAGTTCTTATGTGATTGCTTGCCATTACAAATTTATTAAAATTTTACTCGGTGGTTAAATGTGGAAAGATCTAAGGACAAAATGTCATATAATGAGTGCTAATAAGTTGTAACCAGAGGGAGAAACATTTGGTCTTTGTTCTCTATTAGTGATTTAACATTTAATTATTAATGATACATACGATTCTGCGTTGGTTATTATGTGTTATTCAAATATGAATATGATGCTAGTTAAATTTCAGTCTATTCCATATCCAGTTTTCCCTGGAGGAGCGATAATTGGATGTTCAGCTGGCTTCTTAAATGTACCAAAGATAAAGGGGACTCACACTGCAATGAAATCGGGTACCACCACAATATTCTTATTAGGCGACTTATCTTTAATCTTATTGCTGCTTGAATATTTAAATTAATATATAGATTTTGTAGTGGTGAAAACCTTATAGTACGATAGTTTAGAAATTTTCAATCAAAATAACAACCAAGCCTTAGTCCCAAAATTTTTGGGGTCAGCTATGAATCCTCAACAAACTAGTCAAGATTGGCCACATGTATTCTTTTTTGCCATTCAGTTCTATCCAAAGTCATACTCTTTGTTATTTTCTTAATTGACATGTCATTTTTTTACTATTTCTATTAATTTTATTTTTGGTCTTCCTCTACTCTTTTTCGTTCCCTCAACTTGAATCAACTCATTCTTTCTCACCGGTGCCTTAATCGATCTCCTTTGAACATAACGAAATCATCTCAAGCAACTCTCCATCATCTTTTCATCAATAGGGGCCACCCCTATCTTTAACGAATTTTCTCATTTCGAATCCTGTCCTTCCTTGTATTTCCATTTATCCATCTTAACATTCTCATTTTAGCTACACTCATTTTATGGATATGTTGCTTCTTAACAGCCCACAACCCAATATTCAGTACCATAAAGCATAGTTGGTCTTATTGCAATCCTATAGAATTTTCCCTTAACTTAGTAGGTATTCTACACTCAAAATAAATGGTCATGTATTTTTCGTTTTTCTTTTTCATTGAATGAAAGGGTGTGAGGTTTGTAACTTTGTCTTGGTAATGAGAGTGTTTTCTTACATATCTTCCGAGAATTTCGAAAGAACTGGAGGGGGGAAAGGAACAGAAGCCATTGTCTTTGGATTAAGTGGCATATCCTCCCCAATAAACAAGGTGTGGAGGGTGAGGTCATGCGTTCAAAACCCATATGGGTGTTTGAGTTATTTGTACCGATCAAAAAAGGGAGTGGCTCCCATTAACTCATGTCCAAATAATATGGATGTGATCACATCCCTACAGAAAGTTGTAGAGTTTTTTTTGGTGACATGTTTGAATTGGTCTAAACAAGCTTCCATGTGGCTGACTTCGAATTTTCAATGGAGGAAATTATTGGCCCTTGTGTCCAACCATGTTTGCTAGATTTACTATTTCTTTCAACTTGTATCTATCATTATTAGATGTGCATTTTTCCTTCTTTTCTTTCCTTTTGTGGTCACAGAGAAATACATATATTTGTAATTTTCTGTTCAAAATTGAAAGAAAGATCTACTTCTTGTGACTTTTATAGATGTGAATTTTCCTATTTTTCTGGACACATATTATATAAACTTTTCCTTGGCATTTGCTCTTCTTCCTGTGGAGTTATGTCATGGTACATTGGAGATGATTTTCATTTAGTTTTTCTACACCCATGGAATCACATCCTATATTACTGTTAATGATGAAAAAAAAAAATTAGACTTAATTGAAAAAAGAAAACATTGAGTAGAGAGAGAAAGTGGCCACAGAATGAGAGAGGAACTCTAATCAAGATTTTGATTTCAAAGGAAAATTCACATCCAATCATAAAGTTGAGTTTACAATGGCCAGCCTTGGCTATTTATACATTAAGGAACTGTTTCTACTAACCTCATGATGACATCATATCTAATAACAACTCCTTAGTAAACTGTTGCTAGCATTTGTGTAAAAACAATTATTTACATATATTAAAATCATAACAAACTATAGGTAGCACATGTGTAGGACAATTAGTCACATGTCTAACTAACTTTTAGAACAATTCAGATGTCTAAAACCATTAAATCACATGTCGTAAAAGAAGGTTCTTTGCTGAGCAGTTTATTCAGCCACCTCATCATGCCCATGCCATGTGGAATAGTCACATTGAAATGCCCTACATGAGTTCATTGCCTACCATTGCTGTCCATTTGGAATGATTCATAAATATAATGGTATATTCCTGTAGATGGGTCGTCATTCATAAGTCGAGTTCCAGATGCATCCACAACATTTTTGTGTGTGCCTATTAGCACTTAAGAGGATTGATTAAAATTCTTTTATGTTTTCTAATTTTTCCTGTTTCTTTCAGGAATGCTAGCAGCAGAAGCTACATTTGGTGTACTTCATGAGGGCTTGAATCTGGAAACATATTGGGATGCTTTACAGAACTCATGGATATGGGAAGAACTATACAGAGCTCGGAACTACCGACCAGTAAGAAGCAATTCACTGTCTCCTCTAATTTTCAAACTATTATTTGCCTGGCTTGCCATCCATGTCTAGTAAGTTGTATTGTGCATCTTTTTAAACTTCATGGTTGCTTTACATCCATCTCCATAAACTATACCTCAATTTTCCACCCCCTAAATGGATTATATCATTATGGTTATTAAATTCATCCAATTCTTCTGAAATGCATAGAGCAGTTTTCCCATAAATCATTATTTGTCTAACTAGACAGATGGTCAAAAGAATCATAGCATTGCACTCCATTTCTAATTGATCTGGGAGGTAGCTGGATTGGTCTGATGCATGAAAAGATTAAATGGCCACTAAATGGAGTTTCATTTTTTCTTAAATTATAATTACAGTGTAACCTTTAATCTTACAAATATTTTTCTTATCATATAGGCATTTGAACATGGGCTTATTCCTGGATTGGCTATAAGCGCATTAGAACAGTAAGATCCCACATCCTGCTGATTATGCTACTATTATTTTGAGTATATGAAGATCACTCATTTTTTTTTTTTTTTTTTTTTTTTTTTTTTTTTTGGTCGCTAGAAAACTCACTCATCCATATTTTTTGCCTAGCAGCTACATACTCAAAGGAAAATCTCCCTACACGCTGAAGCATGGGAAACCTGATCATGAAGCAACAAAGGTGAGGAGACTTTACTGAGGAAATCATGAATTCAAGTTACATTTGCATACATAGTGACAAAGTTAAAATAAAGTTGTGAATTATTCTAAATAAAAAAAACAGTCAAGTATGATTTTGGATGGAACTTCGCCTATGTTTGTGCTTAGTGTCATATATTTTGTTCATAAATGGTCCTAGGCCTGAAAAAATGAGGGTTGTGATAGGTTGACTGTCAATGTATTAATATGTTATGAATTTATCCAACAATAGATTCACATTGGGGCATCCCCTACAAGTGACATATTGCGTTGAATTTATGAATTTATCCAACAATAGATTCACGTTGGGGCATCCCCTACAAGTGACATATTGTGTTGAATATATGTGGCCAACCTTAACTAGTCTATTGAGGATCCATAGCCGATCCCAAAATTTTTAGACTACGGCTTAGTTATTGTTGTTGTATGATTTTGGATGGGGAAAAAGCAATTCATTAAAGGGGAGGAGGGGTGGAACAAATAAAATCAAGCTTCCAGCCTGGGATATGATTCAATATGTCAGCAATCTGTGCACAGCAAAACAAGGTTCTTGGGGCTGATCAGAACCAGTTATGTTTTTTTCATTTAGAACATGCATGATTTGTTACACCATAATGCTCAACTACTCATGGGCTGGATTGTTTTTGGTTTTCTTTTCATGACACCTGATGCACATTGCACACCCTACTGAAATATAAATCATTCATTCATTCTCCAATATTTTGCTGAAGTAACAAACTGATTGACTGTCTCGGTATGGATGTATTAGCAGCTTTAAATTATACATGCAGTCAGTTGTGCGCATGAGAAACATTGAACTAGAATTGGACTTTTTTTCTCTAGCATATGCTATAGCCAAAAATCAACTTATTTTACAGCAAACAATTACTGATCAGTGCACTCAAATATGCACACAGGTTGCAAGGTTATGTTCTCCAATTCAATATCCAAAGCCAGATGGGGTTTTGTCTTTTGATGTACCAACCTCTTTACACAGGTTTAAAACAGTGAATATGTTCTCAATTTTGTTATTTATGAATCTTTTGATCAGCAATTTGTGATGGAACTGGTTATGTGGGTAACCTACTTCACCCACAAACATGGTGGGGAAGGGCAACCTCCAAACCAAACACCTCATAATCCTATTCTTATAATGGGATCGTGATAAATATGGGTTGTAGCCCAGAGTTGTTTAGGTTGTGTAACAAACTAAACAATGACCATAATTTCATTTATTTCAAGAGTGTCTGTGTCTTTTGAAGACGTAAAAATTAGTGTGGCATTTACTTTGTGCAAAAAGAAGGGTGAATTCAAGGAAATTCGATTTATTAGGGGAAAATGCCTATGTTACCTCTTCTTCATTTTTCTGTTTTTCTAGGCATTGATGTATTCGTATTTATGTGCTTATTTAGGAGCAACACAAATCATGAACATGACCAACCAGCTCACCTTCGTTTGAGGAACCCCAAGATTCCTGAACTTGTTAATTTGCCAGACTATGCTGGACCTGAGTCACGATATTGTCCTGCACGTGTATACGAGTAATATGCAATTTTATGGCTTGTGCTTCGAGTAATCTTCTATAAATGGAATATCTCACATTATCTTTTCAATCTCTGTTTGAAATGTAGGTATAACCCAGATGAAAAGAGTCAACTGAAATTGCAGATCAATGCTCAAAACTGCCTACACTGCAAGGTAATAAATCCCGGCCATTTGGAAGGTAGTTGGAACTCTGTGTTGATTATTATATGCCCTATAAATTGCATACATGCTCACATTTGGAAAGAAAAAGGAAAATATTTTTATTGACCTGATAGGCTTGTTTCATCTGGTAAAGTTTTTTCCTGGCACATTGTAAATCATTTGCCAGCTATGCATATAAATGCATATACAGAAGAAATGAATATGCATACTACTTTAGAAGATATGCAATTCATGTATCCCCCGTGTTCTCTTAAACTATAATTCTTTCCTGTTCTTCAGTCTGGCATAGGGCATGCATATTTGTGCTGTTTATCTGTTTCATTGCTTGGCAGTTGCACACACAACGCACCTACTTGGAATTTAGTTTGCTATTCCAACCTGCTTCTAATGCATGCATTACATGATTGAAGAGCTGAGAGGACACTTTGTTTGTTCAAGTGTAGCAGTATCTTGTGTTCACCAACTAATTCTAGTTTCTGTCATCTATGGTTCTCTTTGCTTTGAACCCCAATAAACTTGGAAGTGGTAACCACTTGTGAGAACTAAAAGTAAAATCATGCTTATGAGTAAATAGATTTTGAATGGAACTGTCACAGTAAGAAATAAAATTTAGAATTTGAAAAAATTTGGAAATTTGACTATGCAAATACCTACTTGGACACACTAAGAAAAAACAGATCCTATTGATCACAGTTTAAGTAGATTTGTTACTTGTTAAACTAGATATCTATCAAGTTGAAGTTGTATTAATTTTCCTTGAATATTTTCAGGCATGTGATATTAAAGACCCTAAGCAAAATATTGAGTGGACTGTGCCTGAAGGTGGTGGTGGCCCAGGTTACTCAGTCATGTAGATCAAGCACTTGTCTGCTTATTGTTACTGCAGCAGCAGCAACAGCAACAGCAACAAAAAAGATATATGTAATGTAGGAAATTCATAATGCCTTTGCGAAAATAAATTAAGGTTTACACAATGCATGTTTTTCTGTTGGATCTCACGGGCTACATTGATAAAGAAATGGCATGGATTGGTATCAAAGGCCAGAGGCCATATCAATCAAATAAGCTGGCATCATTATTTCTGATATTGTCATACATGGCAGAAGGAAAATATTCCATGGACTTGTCACAATGAGCCACATTTTTATCATGAAGGAACATATTCCTGGCATCATCACCCATGCCTAAAAAGCTTTTACCGAATCCTGCAATTCTATCATGGAGGACATCAATCAAAGAACAAATTTCCTTTTTGTTCTTTTCTTTTTTAGAGCATCAATCAAAGAACATTTTATGATTTCCATAGTTTATTATTTTGTTCTTTTCTTTTTTAGAGCATCTAGTATTATGACTGTGCGATGCATGGTTTAATAAAAAAATCATATCTGAACTAAAGGCTTCATCATTTTGGTAGAATTTTAATAATATAATTAAAATTGAATAATATAATAGATGATTAAAATAAAAATAAAAAACTAAAATTATTTTAAGTTACATAACAAATGTACAGTGTTAATTGAAGAAAATTCACATTGAGATTATTTTGTTTCAATTCAAGAGGTGAATAATCGAAATTATGAACATAGGAACAATTCCAACCCTTATATGCTTGTGCAAACGAAAATGGAAGGGCCACAAAGATTCCAAATTCCAGAGGACAAATGGAAACTGATTTCTAGTCTGAAATGCTAGCTTATGTATGTTAGAGAGAGAGCTCAAAGCAAACCTCAAAAAATTGAATTTAACAGAATTACATCAGCACCCCATGATAGGAACTAGGTGCTAAATAACTACAACAAATCAGACATATAGTACATTTCAATCTAAAACTAAAACCATATATAGAACTTCCTACAAATACAATTTATATAGTCCACCATTCAATCTAAAACTAAAATGATATATAGAACTGCCTACATATAAAAGGTGATATTGATGCATCTGAACAGATTCAAAACGGGAGAAGGGGCTACAAGGGAAGGGGGGATGGGAAGAATGTCCTATCTGGTGACAAACCTCAACTACGGCTTTTAACAATGACCCTTCAATACCTGGCCTACTGGCCCATCTCTCTAACACTCTTTTGTAACAGGGGGGTTGATATCCGAAGCATTTTCGGTTTGGCTGGGAGAAGACATGGATCCTCTGCGTTTCAAGTCCCCAGTTTGTTGTTGCTGTTGCTGCTGTTGTAGTTCCTGCTGCATTTGCTGCTGCTGAAGCTGATGCAGTTGCTGCTGCTGAAACTGATGCTGCTGCTTCTGAGAATGAATTTGGAGCTGTTGAAACTGCTGTGTGGTTAAAAGTGTGTGCATTGAATTATTGTTAGGATAGAATTGCTGGCCAGCTCCAAAAGATGCAAAATTCATCATAGGTCCACCATTTGGCATAGATTGGCCGGTCAATACTTTCAAATGCTGAATTTCCTCTTTGAGTGCATCATTTAGTGCTATCACAAAACAAAAACAATAAATAATAATTATGACAAATATAAAAGGCAGAAAATACAGTGATATACATACATATCTAAGTGTGTGTGAGTGTGTGTTACATTTTTCTTTCTTATGGGGAGGGGAGGGGAGGGGAGGGGAACAGGGTCCTTTCCATTTCATCTAGTTCATGGTTAAGATTTTATTTTATGAATCTAACAATGTACAAACGATCATGTCAATAAAAATTTTAAATAATATAACAGTCTGTACACTTTTAGATTTGTAAATTTAATCCAAATCATGAAATGAATCCATGCACCCAAGAGGTTTTGAATCCAAGACCTCACACTCCATCTCATTATTAATATCATGGGAGGAGGAAATGCTATTTATACTACAGCTCAATGGCTAATAATTTGCAGTTTTTAAAAACTTCATTGAACATTTGATATCTCATATCCATTAATCTGACTGACTACAATAGGCATGCATTTAATGAATTTTTTTTTAACATAGTGTCTGTTTGGACGCACTTTGCTGAAAGTGCTGTAGAAAAAGAGGAAAATTATTATCTTTTGGAGTGGCGCCTGCCAAAATAAGCCCAAAAAGCTGGCTTCTTTTGGGCTTGCCAAATGCACTCATAAAGTAAAATTTTATGAGAATCGTTATGAACAAAGAAGAATATGAGAAATCATAAGTTTTTTTTATTTCCATCATATCATTTCTGTGTTTTTCCTTTATTATTACCAGACCAAATACCAAATTGCATGAAACCACAACCAGAGCTGAGCCTTTAAGGCATAATAAAATCCTCAAAATCAATATACATGCACCATGGGTAGAATAAAAAATTCCTAATTGTTGTTGAATTTTGCTACTATATAATCCAAAATATGTTTGTTAAGAAAAAGTAGAAAAAGATAAGAAAAACCATATAAAACCTTTATAATATTGATACACCTAAAGAGGGAGCACCTGAACATGGCCATGTCAAGCATGTCCCTTAACAAGGCCACGGCTGGAACATGCTTCAGCTAGATGAATGTTCAAGCCTCTAATGAAAAGTCATAACCCCAAAATAGAATAAAGAAGGGAACCTATGCAACAGGAGGCATTAAGGGGTATCTCAAAACTTATAAAATCTTATAATGTTAACATGGGTACAATTGCATGATATAATGAAGTGGATAATGCAATATATCACCCTTAAAAATGATAAGGTAATTATACAAATATAAAAACCCTCTTCTCAGGTGAGAGAAAAATCATGAGAATGAAACAACCACCATTATCTATAGCAGGTCACCTACTACGCCTTTAATCCTCTCTCTCCCTCTTCCACATGTGCACGCTTGCACGCACACACAAACAAACACTTATGTAAGCATATACTTATTGCATCATCCATATCCCACTCTAACAAAATTCATTGTGTAAGCTGTTCGTGCTGTGTTAAATTATTGTGTCAATCTCCACAGAAACATACTAAAAAACAAAGATCATATGGCTTTGAATATGTCCAATCAAGATTAGAACATGACAATAATTATTTTTCCACACACACACAAACAAGGGGCGTGGGGGGAGAGAGAGAGAGAGAGAGAGAGAGAGAAGCATTGAAATTGGGGTACTACTCTTAGCAATGATTCGCAAGATAGGTGCTTACCATCTTGCAAATGAACCTGTTGCTCCATTGTTTGCAATCGCAGTTTCAGTTCACTATTCTCAGCAGTCAGACCATTCGTATCTCTCTGCACAGAACAAAAACCACAAAAGAAATGTTACTGAAAGAAACTTATAGGCTTATATGGTAAAGAATGCTAGATATCAAATAGTGCAGAACAAAGTGGAAAGATATGAAAACACAACCATATATAGCAGACAAGTCACTAAAAGTGGACACATTTAATTATAAAATAAGGATATGTGCTGCACTGATGCAATTTACCTGCAAGAGAGTCAATTGAGCAGACAACGAAGTTGCTTCTGTTTGCAGTGTCTGCACTTTCCTTTCAAGCTCAGCAATGTATCGCATCTTCCTTTCCTTTGATCTAGCAGCCGACTGCCTGTTTGCCCAGATCCTGTTACATAAAGCAAAAGGGAAACATGAGCATGATGTTTAAGTGAAACACAAAGCTATTGCATGGCAAAAACTGAAGAGGACAAAAGAAATATAACTCAAATAGAGAGACCACAAACAAGAAAGAATGGAACTAGAAATCATATAACATCAAAGACATGGGAAAGTATGCTTTGGAGGAGCATCAACAGCACCTCTTGCCCAACAGGACCACACAAAAAAATGGAAACCAAAGGCATCCAAAGCCCCAGCAAAAGTCAAACCTGATTTCTCTATAAAATGGGAATATACATTACCTTGAGATCACCCCATAAGGAGAGAAACATGGAATCCCCCAAGAAGAAGACACCAAAAGTAGTGACAACCTTAAATTCAGAAACAAAAGATGGATAGCCAAAGTGAGGTGGTATTACAGATCCTTAGTCCTATCTAAACGGAAGCAAAAAGTGGGTAACAACTGAATCTTAGAGGTCATTTTTTCCGTCTCATTCTAAGGAACCTAGAAGAAAGCAAGAGCAACACAATCCCACAAAATTCAATAGCAGCCACCAAAAATAGGTAGGAAAAATAAACAGCAAATGCGAAAAAATGCAACAAAACTAGACGTGGCGCTCTCAAAAACAAATTTACACCAGATGGAAGCTCCCTTCTCCATCCCAGAGGAAAAATCAGCCACTGATCAGTGTACAAATATTACAAATGGTTTCGAGGGACTCCACAAGAGATTTGTGATGATAAATATTGCATTATATTTCGTCTTCATTTGGAGAGTTTCACTTGTCATACAAACTAAAAAGAATATTAAAAGAACTACTGAGCAGGACAATAAAATGTAGAAACAAATACAGAACCAATAAATAAAGAACTTGTATTCTGAAAGCAAATAAACTAATTTCAAAGACCTCATAAATACCAGAATGTTTAATCCAATAAACATGGCACATACAAAAAAAAAACAGGCCATTCACATTTGGTATATTTAGAAATGACTGGAAAAGATGAAAACCAGAATGTTACTGATAAATAACTAAGCATGGGCACAATTATGCAGGAAGAAGATAACTACTTTGCACCATATAACATGTTTCGAAATAAAATTTTATTAACCGATTTCCAAGTTGACATAAATTCAGAATACCATTATACATGCTTAATCTATTTGAAGATTAGACAAGTTCAAATTTTATAAAATTCTTCAGGAAATGATACCTCTTTGCACGCTTGGGATCAATTAAAGCAAGCTCCGCGAGCTTAGCAGCTGACATGGCTTTCTTGGAATCAGCTGCAGAGATATCTTCTGAACCTGAGACAAGCATCTCAGGTTTGATTGTAGTTGACCCATCCATGGACTGGCTATGTTGGTGCCTAACTCTGGGCCGCTCATTAGAACCAAGGGCAACATGCTCAGCAGAAGAAGTCTGCGCTCCAGACGCTGGTGATGCCATGGATCCCAGTCCCATAGTTGGTGCTGCCGCAGCAGAAGATGGCTCACCCATTTGAAATGCTGATGTAGCAGATGATGAATTGAACTTATCCATATCAAGATACATGGAAAACAAGTCCTCCTCAGTCTCATCAGAAAACGAAGGCCCATCCGCACCACCCACAACACCAAGATCACTATCAAAGCTAATATCATCAGGAAGTGTGAGAATTTCCGAATGGGCACGTCTATGACCCAAATTCCTCCGCGGGGTATCAGGCATTCGGCTAATATCATGGCTAAAATGACTAGAATCTGTGTTCATGCCATGCCCAAAATGACCCGCATCTGAACTAGCACCCGGCGCCAACGGAGGGAATGACGGTGAAGATGAAGATGGCTCGGGTTTCACATTGAAACTACTTCCAGTTGGTGAAAAACCCGAGTATCGGCCCGACGGGGGTGGAAAATGACCCGGGGTTTTCTCCTTATCCATCTAGAAACAATCTCAAAACCTAATAAACTCTCTCACAAATAGCTCAACAATACCAAACCCTTAGATATTACAATTCCTTCTAGAGCAAATCAAAACCCCAGAAGAAATTATCCAACTTCAAAATTCCCACACACCTAAAGAACCAATCTTTTTTCCTTCAAACGTCAACAAATGGATTCCCAAATCCCAATATAGCTGACAACAACAACAGATTGCAATATTGAAGCAATGACCCTCACAAAAACCTAAAAATGACAAATCACAGAAAACCCAAAAATTACAAAACTTTCCTCCAATCTCATAAAATGGGTATTCAAATAAACAGACAAAACCTTAAAATCCCACCACAACAATCATAGCAGATATCATAAAAACCCTAGAAATGAACGATCTGACAACTGGATTTGCTTTGAAGAGGACAAGCAATTACAAAGAGAGAGACACACACACACAGAGAAAACAGAAAATTAAAAAACGCACACACATGCATATATATATATATATATAGATATATTCCAAACATGTATAAAATAATAATAACAATACAATAGATCAACAAGAGCGTACAAAGTTTCCAAGAAAATGTAAGATTTTCTTGGGAAAGGAAATGGAAGACAAATTCTCTCACATATATTGGAATTGGGAGCTGTAAAGCTTTGCAGAGGAGATTCCCACACGCCTTCTTTGTACACAAACCGAATCTGAATCACCAAAAATCACATGCACACAGACAGAGAGAGAGAGATCTGAGAGTGACAAGAAAGCGAAGCTTCTAAGAGAAGATCTTATTATATATAGCAATATATGTATATATAAGGGAGGTTGTATCCTCTGCAATTCTTGTCCCTTTACATTCCTTATTTGTAATGTATTTCTACTCATTTGTAATAATATTTTGGACAAGGTTTTTCTCCAAACCGATATAATAAGTTATGTAATAATATTATCCGATCATCATCGATCATTGATGTGTATTTTAATTATATGATCTATTAAGTTATTTAATAGTCTTATAATTGAAAATACACGTGCCTAATCATTTTTATCACCACATAATTTATTAGAAGAATTTTGTTTAAAACCGATTTAGAGATAAGTTTTGTTAATAACGTTGGTAGTTAAACTATGAAACTACCTTTGCAAAACAAAATGGAGAAAAAAATATAAGCAACTCTTAAGTACAATTCTAAGGGAAGGATTACTTGCTTATTCTCGGGATAACAAGGAAATTTTTATATTACAAAGGCTTGATTCCATGATTTAGTGTTGAATAAGAGCAAGCTCTTTATTTATTATTTTGGCTTGTTTTATACTTTTCTATGATTTAGAATTTATTTTTAATTTTCTATTTTTTATAATTTATAATAAATTGTATTTGTTACAATATTTGTGATTTTCAAAAGCTTTTATAATGCTATTTCGTTTTCCTTTTGATAAAAGTATAAAATAAAAAGGCTAATTAGATTGGATTTTACTATTTTGTGTTCTTTTGTGTGGTATTTCTCATTTAAATTATAGATGTATTAGAATTGAATAAAAAAAAATAGATGTATTAGAATTTTTATAGTTGTAAGAATTAAGTCAAATAACTTGGTAATGAGATTATCATAATTATAGATGTCTTAAATTAATCTTTGATAAGACTTAATTACATGTCATTTGAAGAGAAAATAAATTATTCGAGCCAAATGATATGTTTATTGAAACTTTTTTGTTACTCTTCGCAAATTATCTTAAGCAACTCCTAACGTGATAGAGTGGAGGGACGATTTCTTTACGTCGCAAATACCAAATAGTAATAAACTAAACCGAGCTTGCCTTCTAATTTTGAACTTTGTTTATTATTGGTGTTTTGAATTTTGAGGTTGTTTTTGTCTATGGGGCTTAGATTATGTTTTATTGTAAAGGATTTGGTCATACTTGAAAAGTAAGGAAAGACAATATGATATTGTTATGGGAATTCAATGCTCACGTAGTCCATGTCATAACCCCCATTCAAATCCAATATGGTCTTTACAATAATTGCTAGGATATTGTATCATTAATGATTGGCTCTTGCATTCATCCAATTTATTGGAGGTGGTTGGAAGGGTTGACTAAATGGAAATGGTAAGAAATGAAACTTTTTTCCTTTTTCCTGTTTTCAAGTGCAAAAATCGAAACTAAGATTCTGAAATTGTTGTAAGCACTATAGATGACCCAAAATTTGATTTGGACAGATGAGCAAGAGAGGAGCTAGAGTTATTATTTAGCTTCTTTTACTCAGCAAAAGTTAGATGAGCATAAGAACAATGTTATTCTACATGAATAAGAGTTATAATTTTGGTGTAATATCACTTCGCATGATCACTTTATAAACACTATCACAATGTTGCAATTCAATTATTGTAAGAACTTGTGAAATATTCTCTAGTAAAAACAAGAACTTGTGAAATAATTTAGAGTAAATTATACTGACACTCCTAATATTTGATGAAACTAGATTTGGTACATCCTATTTTCAATATATGACACTCCACTCCAAAATTTTCAAAATAATTAACACTTCGCTCTAAAATAATTGATACTCAGTTCCAAAATAATTCAAACTCCAATTT
Organism: Fagus sylvatica; assembly: GCA_907173295.1. NCBI lineage: Eukaryota > Viridiplantae > Streptophyta > Magnoliopsida > Fagales > Fagaceae > Fagus > Fagus sylvatica. Next base: position 22,550,770 of record OU015765.1, on the reverse strand, counting down.
TGAAACGGAGTGTCATTTATTGAAAATAAAGTGTAACGAGTTTAATTTCCTCAAACATAAACATCGAAAATGTAGTGTAATTTAGGCTCTTTTTTTCGCTGTAAATTATTTTGTCATTTGAATTTTTTTTTTTTTTTTTTTTTCTTGTTTGGTTGCATTCCGGAAAATATTTTACAGTGCTGTGCGAAAGATAGAGTAGAAGAGGCGAGAGGTGAGGCATGCATTTTTGGAAAATGGTTTACGAAAAAATTGAGCGTAAACCATTTTCCAAATTTTAATAAAAGATTTTTCAGTCAACAGAAATTATTTTCTGTTTGACCACTATTTTACAGTGAAACAAACACCCATAAATTTAAAAATAGTTTTCAAAAAATATTTTACAACAAAATAAACGGAATGAATTCGGCATGGTCCAATACTCCACTACATCGACCCAACAGGATACAAACACATGAGACCAGCCCTTTCTTTTTTTTTTTTTTTTTTTTTATAAGTAAATTATATTGAAACAAAGCACAAGCTAGGAAATACAACAACACAAAAAACAACAAAAAGCCCAAAAATACAACAAGGGCAGACAAAAACTACAATAACATTAAGATGTAAAACAAACGAGACCAGCCCTTTCACAAATTCTATATATATCACATTAATACCAAGTACTACGTAACATTAATTCTTTTGGCTTTTTGGCTGATATGTCATTTTCATGGCTATACACAAGGTCAAACCCTCTGACACACGAAATCACATGTGTTTGGCTTTTGCAGCTGCTATGACTTTCAAACAAAGTCATGTGCTTGCACATGAAAAGAGCATTTGATACGCTTGATTTTTTTTATTTTATTTTTTGTTTTTAGTATAATAATCCCAAAAGGATTACACATCAAGTGGCAGCTTCATTTTAAAATTAACAATTAAAAAAAAGTTGCTAGTTTAGTCAAAATAATGCTTTGGAGTAATATTGTTTTTAAACCTTATGGTATAAGACTCATACACAAGGTTTATCTTTATGCCTACAGACTAGTCATATCATAGTTGTTAAAGAATTAATGCTGGAGATAAGTCCATGTGCAATATTTGTGCAAAGAACATTTTTCATTGCAAATTTGACTTTGAAATGTAATTAAAAAAAAGATTTTGGTAAGGAATACCTTTCAGACATAAGTTAAGATTTGATTATTTGATTTAAATACCCCTATTTTTATGGGGAATAGAGAAAAAATATAGTAAATATAGAGTGTGTAAGAAAAAATGACCCTATACTCTCTCAAAAAATAAAATAAAATATGCATTAGATGCTTCTTTAATGGATGCTCTTAGGGCATTCGAAGATATTTTCATTGCGGCAAATATAGTTTATTCATTATAGCTCATACATGAGCACATTTATTACATTAGGTGAGCTTGTTAATATTTTTTTGAACGATACTCAAAATATAAATTGGATATGGATTATGTCGTACTTTATTTCGTCATAGATTTTAAACTTTATTTTTTCATAGATTTTAAATTATGTAGTACCATATATATTTTTAGATTAATGGACAATATATATGTGTGTGTTTTTAGATAACTGTGTTTTTAGAAATATTCATTACGTTATAAATATAAAAAATAATAATTAAAAAGATTTTCGTACAGTACTCCAGTTGTGCCCTTGTCGCACGCAAGCCAAACCATTTTACAAGTACTTGTAAGAACCTTATCCGAAGCTTGGACTTTATAGATCAAAAATAGTAGTCCCACTGTCCTTCTGTGGTCCTATTCATGTGGCTTCTGGACCTACTTAGGTGGACCAAATCGAACACTAATGGTTATACTTATGGGACCTCTATATTCCAAGGAATGCATGGTAGTGCTGACTTTTCCAAGTTGGACAAGGTTTCGTTATAAACCAATTTGTAGTCCGTTTGTTACAATCCACTATATGATAGCTTATAAGATCATTCCACATGTATTATTTAAAGAAGTCACATAACTTATTAAATAGGTCATATGACTAAAGTCCACGTGGATGATCTTATTAGTTGACACTTAGTAAGTTGTAGTAAGCTGACTACAAACTGGTTTCTAGTGAAGCCATGTAGTGCACAAGCAGTTCCATCTCCCTCCCTGCCCCTCTAATGGAACAAAGCCTATTGCATCATGCTATTTACACATAAACTTAAGGTTCTTTTTTTATTTTATTTCTATTTATCTTAAATTAACAGAATGGTGGTTGAACTTTTTACCTTTTAAAAAAAATTGTTTACAACAACTATTCACTAAACAATCCACCTTATGGTGAATCCTATCCTTTTCAGATTACCCTTATCTTCTGGAAACAACCCTTGAAATTCAATTTAATTATCCTGTGTAATCTAATAATACTTCAAGCCTTAGCTGCTAAATTAACATATACCTTGCCAGAAATTGGAAGCTTTCAACATGTTACTGATTGCATTTGGAAAATAACTGATGAGTACAAAGTTGTTTTAGTCTCTAGATTCATTTATCAATTACAAAACTCAGAGTACTACCAGCTTTGATGGGGAGTAGCAAGTAACTCTTTCATTGCAACTCTAAAACGATTAAAGCTAGAATATGAAATAATATCTTGTGAGTTGAGGAGCTTGTTCAGAAAGGCAAATGTCATCCAAGCAATTGCTTTTAGCCCAACTAAAAAATCTGTAAAAGGTTTAAGTTGCTTTAAATTATATCTACCCTTGTCTAAAGAAGGGTTGGCATCCACTGATGGTAGGAGTGACCAGATCATATCTCATCCCTGTCAACTCAATTGCAGTGTAAAACATGAGAAATTTCTAAAATTGAAGTGACAAGATGGATATAAAAATTTACTAGTAATATTCAAATTCTCTTGGCATAAGGATCCTACACCATTGTGTGTGTTCTTTTACCTGATTAGTAATCCCTTTTATTTTTTGGTATCAACTTGGCTTTAAGAAACAATCATGACATTATAAACAAGACCATTCATCATATATAATCATGAAGTAGCACATTATAAGCACTACAGAGCAGGCAAAATCCAAGAAGAGCCAGAAGCTTTGAAAAATGCAAACAATTTTGACATAATTATAAACAGAAACACATGATATCATCAAGCTGAGTTGCCACTTAAAGAGCTTCGACCTTGCGGATTGGTTATCAGAAAACGTAGTCTGGTAACTCAATGGGAAACCTTGCCACCTCAACTTCAAATGGAGCACCTTTTGGGTCTGCTAACCTAAGGAACAGACCAAAACAAAAGTTCAATTTCACATTCTTAAAAAAAGTTGAATTCTTCTAATTGATATTATGGTAGATTGCTGAACTTATTCACAACCATCATGCAGATCTCTCTCTCTCTCTCTCTCTCTCTCTCTCATTAGAGGCACATCTGTTATGGTAAATTAATATGTATATAATCAAGCCATTATTCATAACTTGGGAGATCTCAATTCCAAATAGTAATATAGATTTGGATTAGATCATGGAATAAATATAAGAAACTTCTTTATATCAAAGTATACATATGCATGAGATTTGCAAATATATACAATGTACATCAGCCAATTAAAATCGCCATCACATGAAAATAATTCGACCAATAACTGCTTATACCTGTACGCCCTTGTTTTACAGTGCAACAGACTCCTAGCTTTCAGCACTTAGAATCATAAAGAAAACACTCCCCTATCTTGCCCTTCACACCTCCTCCAAGTGAATGGTGGGTCTATTACTCAATTACTCAAAAAAAATTTTAACTTATACATTAACAAGATTTGCCACTCACTTGGCTTGCAATGAACTTTTGTCAATACCCTTTGCACACTTGAGTCCATACATGTTAAACCCAAGTCACACATGGCCAGCTATGCGGCTGAGATCAAATGCGTAGTGCCTGTTCAGTTTGGGTCTTTTTCAAGGAGAGTAAATCTAAAAAATGATTACATTCCTTTTTTTAGCTAAAGATGGTTTTTTTTTTTTTCACTGCACTGAATAAAAAGGGTAAGAGGGCAACCAGCCATAGCAACCCTACTTGAGCATGATCATAATAACTCCCTACCCGCTAAGGAACTAATGCCTAAGAGGCCTAGATGGTAACTGGTAAGGGAGCCGTGGACTCTTCCTCAGGTGGGTTGAGCAATAGCCTGGTCACCTAAGAATCCAGTGGTTTCAGGCTTGAGAAGCAATAATTCTTGAGTTGAACCAATGTCATGTCATCACCCCCGAGGGTTTGAACTTAGGACCTAACCCACAGCAAGACCTTAACCACTAGGCCACGCCTAAGGATAAGATTATTCTTAAAACATTTAAACTAAGATTATACTTAAAGAAATAAAATCAAAATCAGGTGGGATAATTGATTATTCAATAAATTAAATCAAATAGGACTCCCCCCCCCCCCCCCCCAAACAAAAAAAAAAAAAAAAAAAAAACACAATTTGGAAGGAAATGACTACGGTGCCATTATATTTTTACTGAACAAGGCATTTTGGATTTCGCATCACACAAGTGCAATTCTGCAACCAAAGGAAGTACTGAAGATAGCACATGTTCCTTTCATCTACAGCAAGTAGGTTCATCGTAGTGCACTTATCCACATGCATATATGACTCACATTTCATAAGGACTCTTGAGGCATATTTTAAGAAAACTAAGTTGAACAAAATGATGGGTTTACAGTACCTTCCAGGGACAAATGTGAATGAGCCCTCTACCGAACCTGAAGAAGTTGTTAGAGGTGTGCAACTCTCGTAAACAAATTCTTTCTCACCTGGAAGCAATAGTGGCAACTGCAAACATATAAAACAATAATAAGATCTTGAATAATAAAAAAATAAAAAAGAGGTTAACTTTGACTCTGTGCTTGGTTCACATTATAAATCAAATAAAACAACAATAGACCTAGGTTTTTAAGTGGACCAACAAGCTGAGATCAATAATTTTGAATAGGAAAATGATTTTTTTTTTTTTTGATAAGTAATGGAAATTTATTAAAAAATGTTAAATCAAAGTTCATGATGGTAAACACAACATAACCTGAAAGAATTACAAAAGAATTATACACAAGTATAGGAAAATGAATCTTCATGTCATGATGGTGATCATTTTCCAGATTATTTTCATATTGGGACTGTTGATCAGGCCTTGCTGAGCCGGGCTTCATCTCCACCACCCTTACCCTTTTCAAGTCCTATATGCCGCCAATACCACCTCCTCCCTCCCCCATCATCAATAGCCACCACCACCTGCCTGCACATTACCATCAGCACAGCCACAGCCTACCGGCCACCACCTGCCCTGCCATCACCAGTGGTCATATGCCACGACTGCCACCACCACTTTCCTCCCCCTACCGCCACTGTCATTAGGAATTTTCAGTGCTACAAAATTCTAACCAAACAACAGAAAACAAATCATTTTCCCCCGAAATCATTTTCCATTGAAGAAAATATTTTCCACCAAAACAAAGCCTTAAAACGAATGAGATCAGGACAGAAAACTGCTTGGCTCAACTAGGTCATTCAACTAAAACATTCCAAACAGTGCCCTCATTAGATTCATGATAAGAAGCACAAACACCCCCAAATCCACAGCACGTCCGTGTTGGACACAGACACTCTACAGGCATGTTCTTAGTGTATTGGGAGAAAAAATATATATAATTTTCTTATTATGAAAAATTCCTTTGATTTTAGATATGTTTTTAAAGATTTTAATAGCTGCTATTTATTTTGACAAGTTAAAATAGACATAAAATATGCCTAGATATAATTAAATATCCCAAAAGATATATCAATTCATTAATTGTTGTATCCCCATTGTGAAGTGTCCTAATTTTTCATGAATTTCCGTGTCATGTCGTGTCCATGTCCATGCTTCTTAAGAAAGAGGATTCGCGGCATGTCAAGCCCTGGTAAGGTTCTTCGCTTTGCAGCGAATTGAACCACATGGCCCACCGATTCATGTGGCTATCCTAAATTTTGTTTTTGATGATATTATTGACATTTGTGCCCAAAATTGCTATGTCTCAACTAACTTCAACCACACCAAAATAAGAAAAGAAAAAAGAAGAAGAACATAAACTATTAGTACTATAAGATTCTTTCAAAGATGTGAGAATTAGATTTTTCATTCCGATCAAGCTTACACAAAATAAAAAGTGGAAATTAAGCAAGAAATATAATTGGTTGCATGGATTTTTACCTTCCCTATTACAGCTTCACCACTAACATCAGATACTACACGGTCATTAGCACGGATGATCCAATGCCTCCTCTGCAGTTGGCATGAGCTGAAGGGTAATCCATTAATGATGCATCCTTCAGGCAGAAGGGACATGCGGATCGAATAAGAATATGTATACTTCTCACGATCATTTTCAAGATCAGCTAACTCCGGAATAAACACAGCAGAAGCACGAACCTTAAGTAATAATCATTTGTGATTAGTTTCCATATAACAATAGAGGAGATAGCAGTAGATGTAATGGTAATGCAATTAGCAACAGGAATCACACCTTAACAACTTCTACCAATAATGAAAAGAATGAAAAGACCAATGATGAAAGAGTAGAGTAACTCTTTGATCTTTACGTCTTTGCAAGACCCTATCTTATGACTTCTTCTAGCATCTAGATAAGCGAGCACACTTATATTTATTTATTATAGGGAAGCCAACACATGTCTTCTTATGAGAATGCATTAGAAAATGACTTAATTTACTATAATCAAATTATTAGGAGAAACACGATAAAATACTTATTAAAAGACCCATTAATAAACCATAGTAAGTTAGAAGAGTTTATACTCTACAATTATCAGCATAAAGCAATGCAACAAAAAACCCTCCCTATAAGTGCAAAATACAATTCCTTCATGGAATAATAGTTCCAGCAACTTCTAACAACTTGACTAAGTGTAAGAGCATACATCCATAACCAAGTGCTGCTCCGGCTGAGCATAGGTCCCCATATTTTCAAAACAACTGAAGACCTTTCTTTTCCCCACAGAGCCGTCCCAAATGTTCAATGAATGTTCTCAAAACTTCAACAGAATGGATTGTTTTATGAGTGTGTATCATCCTCCTGCTTACAACATTCTGACCTGTCAAAAACTGTTCTTTACCCTTCAAGACACATGGTGGAGGTTACATGCTACAAGTTAATACAAGGTAGAAACCCATACAGATATGGTGAAACATGTGTTTTAACTTTTAAGAGATCCCTTCATACAGACAAAACTTAGCACTAACAGATAGAGTCCCATAACAAGCGATCAAAGTATATACCATGTAACACATGACAAGATGAACAATTCTTATATGCTACCCCAAGAAAAAGTTAGAAATATAGGGGGGATGACACTGGAACTAGAATATAGCTCTGATTCTACTTGCCCGAAATTCACTTCCAGCCAAGGGAATGCCATACTCCTTGAAAGAGCAGAATTGAAGTCTTATCGAGCCACTTGATCACACAGCACAGACATCACCACTCTTTTGAAGAAAAGGTTTTAAAAACTTGAACCCATGAGAACATGATTCCCATGCCAGGGCCTTTATGATGAAGCCAAATGTGTACATTCTACTATGCCTCAGCAGATGCATCAGCCACCACACTTCACTGCTTTTCTCACTATTCCAAAACAAAAGCATAAAAAGCTAAAAAAATGCAAGTTCTATGTTTTGACTTACTTTCACCCCATTGGTTATAGCAGTGGAACAGAGTGGAGGTTCCTCTGGAAAGAGACTGATACTTCTATAATCTCCTTCTCCACGAAGTTTAATAATACCATTTTCTAGGCGACGACCATGTTCTTCTAACCATAGCAGCATTGCATCCTGCTGTCGATCACCATTTAAATCATGTACTGAACTTATTAATGCATTTGGTACACATGAAATCATTTCTCCATCAGTTGCAAGATTCACAGTACCAACATGGAGTTGACCGGTGGTACAATTGAGGAAAAACAACTTTTCGGAGTATCCAAAGGAAGCAGCCACAACAATATACTTAAATCTGCTGGAGAAACCAAGGTGAGGTATGATTGATTTCGTTGTTGAAACCACCTCAATTAAAGGTAACAAATACACATTTACCATGTGGGTATAAAATGAATAGCCACCTATGAGGCCCAATAGACCTCTAAGTGAACTTTGTGAAGATTGTCCGTCCTTAATTTCTTGACCATCACAAAAACGATAGAGGATCCTCGTGGGAAGAGGCAATTTCACTTTCAAGATCCTCTCTGACTCTTGAATCTCAACTTCTGACGCACCCTTGCGAAGTGTAGCCGCAGCCTCCGGAAAATTAATGGACAACCAGTTCTTAAGTCTCCCCCAACATCTTTTAACTCGCATGACAAGTGGCCAAGGATACATACCGAAAGCTTCCCTCCATACTTGATAACATACCTGGAGAGAGACAAAGAGAGGTTAGTAAAGAAATCTAGTACACTAATGGTATGGTCTACCAATATGCCTAACTCAAGATAAGGAGTGAGAAATATATGATAGCATTGACTCCTAAGAATTTGACTCAGGCAGTTATGTCAACCGATTTTCTCATAAATACATTTTCCTTTAATTCAGTCAGCAATAAGCAATTTCTCACGCCCAATATCCACTCATCTTGTTGATGAAAAAAATTCAAACAAAACCCCAATTGAGGAAAATGAAATCAATACCTTTTCTCTCAACTGGGTTCCCCTTGAAATTATATTATATATATAAATATATATATATATATATATATACATTTTTTAAATGACCCTCAAAAGTTAAACACTTCTTTCCCATTGTTTTTGTGTTAGTATTGTTCTGCTCAAGGTAGATACTTGTAATTCTCCGTTGCTTTCGCATTCAAAAACAAACCTCAAAATCAGTCCAATACATACACAATTACACACTAACAAAACCTAAAAAAAAAAGATCCCAAATTTTATTTTTTATTTTTCCAAAATTCTCACAACACTTTTATTCAGCTACTAAAATTGGAGAAAGAAATAAAATTTATTTCCATACAAATATAACAGTGATTCAGAATGATTGTTGGGGAACCTTGAAAGAAGGGGTGGCATTTCCAAAAGGGTCCAGAGGTTCCTTGAGATCAAGATCTTGGGAGCAGAATATAGACCAGAGGGAGTCCTCGGAGGCTAAAGACCTTAACTTGTTGCTGAGGCAGGCAGCTCTGGCTGAGTCTTTGGGACCCAACTTCCTTAGAATTGTGTGTAGAACAAGATCTTCCAGTGCCTCTAGACCCATCTCTTTCTTTCACTATTTCTCTCTCTCTCTCTCTCTCTCTCTGCCTTCTTCTACATGTTCCTCTCTATCTATATTATGGTGGGAGAGCTTTATGGAATGCGTTGGTGATGAACTGAAGCGACATGTACGTGAATTTTTGCTATGGATTAAAATTTTTATAATTTCAATGATCTTATTGACGGGGACGGTTTGGCTCCAAGTGCTCCAGCCGCTGCGATGCTGACACGTGATCAAAATTAAACACGTGTCAAGCTTACAATGGCTCCAATGTACTGGAATCACTGGAGTCAATCCAAACCCCTTATTGACATATATATAGGTCTATTTGGCCCCGTGATTGTCCGGGGAACGCCGTTTTTAAACAAAAACGCAAAAAACCATCTATTTGGCCCCACGATTTTAAGAAATTGGGTTTAAAAAACGTGAGAAAGTGACGTTTCAAAATTGGAGCTTCCTCTAGCTTTTATGAAAATGCCATTTTTTACACAAATCACATAGAAGGGTATGTTTGAGGAAGCTATTTGAAAAATAACGTTTTAAAAATAACGATTTTAAAATTAGCATTTTGGAATCACGATTTTGAATATCACATTTAAGCATTTGGTAAAATTGTGAAAAAAGTGTGGTCTCTATTAATTGAGTATTTGGATAATTTTAGTTTAAAACTGTTGTTTCTGGTGCAAATGACCAAAAAGGACTTAATTATACTATTAATGTTATCTTGTCATTTTTTTAAATGCAATCAATGTTTCAAAGTGTTATGATAAAATTATAATGAAGGTAGTAATAAATTCATACACAACAATACACAATAATACCACTTTGTTATAATGTCTATATCCAAGAATCATCAAATATATACCTACGGGCTCTTCGAGTCTAATATATAGTATGTGAAATAAGTACTCTTACATGTATGAAAGAAAAGCTAATAATTATCTAATAATTGTTGTCTAAAAAAAAATTATCTAATAATTGTGAACCAACATTTTTAATAAAAGGTTTACTTAAATATTTATTTGTTGTTATATTACATTATCATGAATTATCACACATTGCCCAAAATCAAATAACACACACACACACACACAAAAGTGATTAACAATAATAATAATAATATACTTTTATTAATGATTTCTCCTACCTCCACTACGAAAAACGATCTTGTATGTCGAGCATCCCACTCACAAGCAAGTGGAACCCAGCTCCTCCATTACACTACCACACGTACACTACTCCTCACTACTTGTGGGTCCCACTTGCTTGTGAAGGGGATGCGGTATAGAGCGGACATACAAGATCTCAACTCCTCCACTACACTTCCACACATGCACTACTCCTCACCACTTCTTTCCCTACTCCCCACTTCACTTTATTTTCCTTCTTTTTTTCTCTTTCTCACATTTCTTTAAACCTTTTTTTTCTTCAAGAAGCTGCCAGTACTTCAGATCTAGTTCTCACAGTGAAACTCAGTCTTCTCAACTACTCCAGATCCAGTTCTCTCACTCCAAATTTTGTAAGTTTGTTATCTTAATTCCCCATTTTCCCTCTCTTAATTCATCATCATCTTCATCTTCTTCTTCTTCTTCTTCTTTTCATTCCTTCATTGAAGCCCATCCCCCACAAAGTCAATGTCTTATCTTTATTTGAAATTCAACTACAAACCAAAAACCAGAAACCAACTTACCTTAGATTTTTGGAGCTAATGTGGAGGAAAAAAAACAACAGTAGTGAGTGGAAGAGAAAGAGTAGAGGAGAAATGGTTTCTCACTTATATACCAGTTCCTGGTCTTTTAGTCTATAAGTAATTTTTTAGGTCAAATTAGTACTTTAGATGTTGAAAAAATTGTGACACGCAAACGCATAAAGTGTGCCATTTTCAAATACGTTGAGATGAGCTCTGATTTTAAAACGCCAATTTTGAGTGTTTTTAAAAACATGATATTCGACAAATGTTAGGCCAAACAAACAGTTTCTGCGTTTTCACATTAAAATCGTGATTTTCATCCTCAATAACGCGGGGCCAAACTCACCCTAAGTGAATGAAAGAATACATTAAAAATCATATTCTTCATCCACTTGTTATATATTTTTTCTTGAAACACACAACTAAAAATTGAAATATATATACTAAATATATTCAATGCTTAATTAGTTGAAATTTTATAACATCTTATAAAATTGTATTAAGATAATATAAGTATGTTATTAAATTGAAACATAATAAAAAAAATTAACTTAATATATATAGTCATTATCTTAACTTTTTTGTAAAAATTCGTAATATACTTATACGTACATCTATTTATATATTTTTCATTTCTGTTTTTATGTCATATCTTTATAACATTTATTTTTTTAAGAAAAAAAAAAAATTGAACCGAATGAAACAAATATGTATCTTGCAGAATGTCTTACATAAATGATAAGTGTTATAGTTATTTATCATTTAAATTTATAAATTTCATATACGGATAATAAAAACTTCTTAAAACATATATCTCTTACTTCTAAAAAAACATCTTAACAAAATATAGTTTTCTACAAGAAATTTAAAATCAGATAAATGTAATTAAACTACATTTTTAAAAAAATAAAAAATCTCCTACTATTAAAAAAACATCTTAACAAAATATACTTCTCTAAGAAAAATTAAAATTCCATCAACAATCAACAATAAGTTCAATTACTTTTAAAAAACGGCAAATAACAAAATTTTATATAAAATAATTCTCTTACTACTAAAAGACATCTTAACAAAATATACTTCTCCAACATAAATTAAAAACAATTAAATTAAAATATAATTTCCAAACAACATGACTAATATTGTTTAAATTAAACATCTCTTCATTCTCTCTCTTCTCTTTTTCATTACTCATCTCTTTGTGTCTCTCTCCCTTTAAAACCCTATAAATCTTATGTAATGACAAGTTTTGACTAATTGTTGGATACTGTATTTTGTAGACTATGATGGTATTCCCCAATTCTTAGGTATCACCAATTCCAATTATCCTCTTCTTGGTTCTCCACTCTTTCTCTTCTCTACCTTTAAAAATAAATAAATAAATCTTTGAAGAGTCTGGAGTAATTGCTGATTAGTGTACTAAATAGAATGAGGAGAAGCAAAGCCATCAATGGTCATTGAAATATATGTGTTTGTATATTAGAGTTAGATGTTTGGTTTTCGATTCCAAAATTATTTATTTTGAAGCAAATAGACTACCACATGTGTATTTTACAAAGTCACATGACTCATTAAAAATATCATGTGCTTAAAATTACATGTGGATGGTCTATTTACTTGCCACGTAATAAGTTGGAGAGGATTTCTTCAAACCAGGTTAGAGGTAAACTATTTCTTATTATAAATACGTACTTTTTTTTCAAAAAAAAAAAAAAATATCTTATACAGCACGTAGTAAACAACGTTTTATATATTGTATTTACACTAAATACTTCAAATTAACTTGATTTTAATTCTTTATCAATAATATAATTATTTATTTTGTTAAGGTGTCATTATATACAACAACAAAATGATCAAAATCAATATTTTTAATTCCATGTTTTACTATATATATTATCATAACCCCATTAGTCTACATATCAGAAACTCTTCACTCCAAAATAAGGCTTCTCTACTTAATTTAGCTTGGTGAATTTGTTAAAACCCCAACTCGTTTAAAATTGAACTTCTTAAATGTAAACATTTTCCTCACATTAATTTCCTTTAGGAATTTCTCAGACATACTTTTTCTATACAATAAAGCTATAGATTTAATATTTTCACAACAATGTTAAGATGTCAAGCTGTGAATAAAAAATAATAAAGTGATGTAAGTAGTGGGTCCAATTGAGAACTAATAAAAACCTGTCAACTCAGTATTATTGTGAAAATATTGTGTTCTTAGCATTACCCTTTTCTATAACATGTAAACCTCTCATTTAAGGTGGTACAAACCTTCTTCTTTCGGGTCTTCATCGGTCAATTGGGAACAATGTCTAAAGGTAATCCCAGCCCTTCAGGAGCAGGTGGTCTTCTTCACAATCACTATGAAAATTGGATCATAGGATTCTCTGTTAAAATAATGAGTGGTTCGGTTTTGTATTGAAAGAGGGCTTTCCTAAAATAATTTAGAAATTGAATCTTTACTAATTTTTAAATTTCTTACTTCTTCCCTTCTTTTTCCACTTATGACCTAACTATAAACTTTGATTTCTGATTGCACGACACTACTCTCTAAACCCTAACATGATTTTTAATAAATCATATACACAGCGAAACAAATCGTTGTGTATTGTCTCTCTAAACATGGGCGATCAATTTTTTTTTTTAACTTTTGTTTATTCTAGCAATGTCCAAATGTTATGCTTTTTGATCTTTTGTGGGATACTCAACTGCTAAATACTCTTCGTTATGCATAATTAACTCTATGGACTTCTTTGTTTAATATAGATTCCTTTCACATAAAATAAAATAAAATTGATTATCATTTTACGCACCTATGATTTGAGTCGATTTGATATCCACCATGTGTTTTAAAAAGTTAATACGTTACATCTTTACACAACAAAGTTTAATTGTAACAGCTTTTAGTTCATGAACTTAATATATAGACATATGTTTTAACTTTTTATTGAAATCTTACTTTCTTATTTGTTGAAAGTTGTGTTTATAAAAAATGAGACTAGAAAAAGTTGTACATAAACAAATAAGATAAAAATCTAAAAATAAAGCTAATGTAACAAGATTGATATTTCCTTAGGCAAATACCGTTATGAACTTATGATCATAAAGATTGCTATATTATTTTACGGGTTTACTTTCGTCTACTATTTTATTAAGGAATTAAACCTTAAGTGGGCAAATGCCGTTATGATCATAAACTGTTTACCTTTTTATAGACCAAACTATAAGATGTAAAACCACTAATTACCTCAAATGGGTGAACTTTTCACCTTTAAATAAAAAAAAATATTTGTTTACAGCAAATATTCACTGAACAATCCACCATATGGTGAATCCTAGCCTTTTCAGATTACCCTAATCTTCTGGAAACAACCCTTGAAATTCAATTTAATTATCCAGTGTAATCTAATAATACTTCAAGCCTTAGCTGCTAAATTAACATATACCTTGCCAGAAATTGGAAGCTTTCAACATGTTACTGATTGCATTTGGAAAATAACTGATGAGTACAAAGTGGTTTTAGTCTCTAGATTCATTTGTCAATTACAAAACTCAATTGCAGTGTAAAACATGAGAAATTTCTAAAATTGAAGTGACAAGATGGATATAAAAATTTACTGGCATAATATTCAAATTCTCTTAGCACAAGGATCTTACACATTTTGTTTGTTCTTATACCTAATTAGTAACTATGAAACACTGACACTGGTACAACACAAGACACAAGACGACACAGGACACAGTGATACAACATTTCTTGAAAAACTAGGACACGACACGGTGGGGGATACAACCATTAATTAATTGATTAATATATATCTTTAGGTATATTTTATTTATTTATAGGTTTATTTTATGTTTATTTTAAGTTGTCAACATAAATAACAACTATCAAAATCTTTAAAAACACATTTATAATCAAAGAGAACTTTTTTGAATAAACAAATATTTTTTTTCCCTTCCAATACAGTGAGGACACACATGCAAGAGTGTCCCCAGTGTGTCGACACGGACACGCCGAGGGTTTTGAAGTGTCCGTGCTTCTTAGATTAGTAATCCCTTCTATTTTTTGGTATTAACTATTAACTTGGCTTTAAGAAACAATCATGACATTATAAACAAGACCATTCATCATATATAATCATGAAGTAGAACATTATAAGCACTACAGAAAAGGCAAAATCCAAGAAGAGCTAGAAGCTTTGAAAAATGCAAACAATTTTGACATAATTATTAACAGAAACACATGATATCATCAAGCCGAGTTGCCACTTAAAGAACTTTGACCTTGCGGATTGGTTATCAGAAAACGTAGTCTGGTAACTCAAGGGGAAACCTTGCCACCTCAGCTTCAAATGGAGCACCTTTTGGGTCTGCTAACCTAAGGAATAGACCAAAACAAAAGTTCAATTTCACATTCTTAAAAAAAGTTGAATTCTTCTAACTGATATTATGGTAGATTGTTGAACTTATTCACAACCATCATGCAGATCTGTTATGGTAAATTAATATGTATATACTCAAGCCATTATTCATAACCTGGGAGATCTCAGTTCCAAATAGTAATATAGGTTTTTGAAAAGATCGTGGAATAAATATAAGAAACTTCTTTATAGCAAAGTATACATTTGGATGAGATTTGCATATATATACAATGTAGATCAGCCAATTAGAATCGCCATCACATGAAAATAATTTGACCAATAATTGCTTATACCTGTACACCCTTGTTTTACAGTGCAACAGATTCCTAGCTTTCAGCACTAGGAATCATAATTAAACACTCCCCTATCTCGCCCTTCACACCTCCTCCAAGTGAATGGTGGGTCTATTTAACCAATCACTCGAAGAAAATTTTAACCTACACCTTAACAAGACTTGCCATTCGCTTGGCTTGCAATGAACTTGCGTCAATGCCCTTTGAGCACTTGAGTCCATACATTTTTTTTATAAGTACACTTGAGTCCATACATGTTAAACCCAAGTCACACATGGCCATCAATGTGGCTGAGATCAAATGCATAACGCCTGTTCAGTTTGAGTCTTTTTCAAGGAGAGTAAATCTAAAAAATGATTACATTCCTTTTTTTAGCTAAAGATGGTTTTTTTTTTTCTTTTCCTGCACTGAATAAAAAGGGTAAAGGGACAACCAGCCATAGCAACCCTACTTGAGCATGATAACTCCTACCCGCTAAGGAACTAATGCCTAAGAGGCCTAGATGGTAACTGGTAAGGGAGCCGTTGGCGCTTCCTCAGGTGGGTTGAACCATAGCCTGGTCACCTAAGAATCCAGTGGTTTCAGGCAAACACACACACTCAATTAAGAAGGAAATGACTACTGTGCCATTATATTTATACTGAACAAGGCATTTTGGATTTCACATCTCACTAGTGCAATTCTGCAACCAAAGGAAGTACTGAAGATAGCACATGTTCCTTTCATCTACAGCAAGTAGGTTCATTGTAGTGCACTTATCCACATGCATATACGACTCACATTTCATAAGGACTCTTGAGGCATATTTTAAGAAAACTATGTTGAACAAAATGATGGGTTTACAGTACCTTCCAGGGACAAATGTGAATGAGCCCTCTACCGAACCTGAAGAAGTTGCTAGAGGTGTGCAACTCTCATAAACAAATTCTTTCTCACCTGGAAGCAATAGTGGGAACTGCAAACATATAATACAATAATAAGATCTTGAACAATTGTTTAAAAAAAAAAGTTAACTTTGATTCTGTGCTTGGTTCACATTATAAATCAAATAAAACAACAATAGACCTATAGGTTTTTAGGTAAACCAACATGCTGAGATCAAAATTTTGAATAGGAAAATGAATTTTTCTTTTTTTTTTTTTTTTTTATAGGTAATGGAATTCTATTAAAAAAATGTTGAATCAAGTTCACAATGGTAAACACAACATAACCAGAAAGACTTACAAAAGAGTTATAAACAAGTATAAGAAAATGATTTTTTCATGTCACGATAGTGATCATTTTCCAGATTCAAATCATTTTCCCCCAAAATCATTTTCCACCGAAGAAAATATTTTCTGCCAAAACAAGCAAAGCATTAAAACGAATGAAAGCAGGCAAGCAAACTGCCTGGCTCAACTAGGTCATTCAACTAAAACATTCCATGCAGTGCCCTCATTTGATTCATGCTAAGGAGCACTAACACCCCCAAATCCATAGCACATCCGTGTTGGACACAAACACTCTACAGACGGGTCTTAGTGTATCAGGAGAAAAAATATAAATAATTTTTTTTTTGAAAAGATTATTTTGATTTAAGATATGTTTTTAAAGATTTTGATAGTTGTTTTTTATTTTGAAAAATTAAAATAAACAGAAAATATGCCTAAATATAATTAAATATACCTAAAGATATATCAATTAATTAATAGTGTAGTGTCCTAATTTTTCAAGAATTCCAATGTCGGCATCAACTGTGTCCATGCTTTTCAAGATTCATGTGGATATCCTAAATTTTGTTTTTGATGATAGTATTGGCATTTGTGCCCAAAAATATTATGTCTCAAATAACTTCAACCACACCAAACAAAGAAAAGAAAGAAGAACATAAACTATTAGTACTATAAGATTCTTTCAAAGATGTGAGAATTAGATTTTTCATTCCGATCAAGCTTACACAAAATAAAAAGTGGAAATTAAGCAAGAAATATAATTGGTTGCATGGATTTTTACCTTCCCTATTACAGCTTCACCACTAACATCAGATACTACACGGTCATTAGCACGGATGATCCAATGCCTCCTCTGCAGTTGGCATGAGCTGAAGGGTAATCCATTAATGATGCATCCTTCAGGCAGAAGGGACATGCGGATCGAATAAGAATATGTATACTTCTCACGATCATTTTCAAGATCAGCTAACTCCGGAATAAACACAGCAGAAGCACGAACCTTAAGTAATAATCATTTGTGATTAGTTTCCATATAACAATAGAGGAGATAGCAGTAGATGTAATGGTAATGCAATTAGCAACAGGAATCACACCTTAACAACTTCTACCAATAATGAAAAGAATGAAAAGACCAATGATGAAAGAGTAGAGTAACTCTTTGATCTTTACGTCTTTCCAAGACCCTATCTTATGACTTCTTCTAGCATCTAGATAAGCGAGCACACTTTTACTTATTTATTATAGGGAAGCCAACACATGTCTTCTTATGAGAATGCATTAGAAAATGACTTAATTTACTATAATCAAATTATTAGGAAAAAAAACGATAAAATACTTATTAAAAGACCCCTTAGTAAACCATAGTAAGTTAGAAGAGTTTATACTCTACAATTATCAGCATAAAGCAATGCAACAAAAAACCCTCCCTATAAGTGCAAAATACAATTCCTTCATGGAATAATAGTTCCAGCAACTTCTAACAACTTGACTAAGTGTAAGAGCATACATCCATAACCAAGGGCTGCTCCGGCTGAGCATAGGTCCCCATATTTTCAAAACAACTGAAGACCTTTCTTTTCCCCACAGAACCGTCCCAAATGTTCAATGAATGTTCTCAAAACTTCAACAGAATGGATTGTTTTATGAGTGTGTATCATCCTCCTACTTACAACATTCTGACCTGTCAAAAACTGTTCTTTACCCTTCAAGACACATGGTGGATGTTACATGCTACAAGTTAATACAAGGTAGAAACCCATACAAATATGGTGAAACATGTGTTTTAACTTTTAAGAGATCCCTTCTTACAGACAAAACTTAGCACTAACAGATAGAGTCCCATAACAAGCGATCAAAGTATATACCATGTAACACACAACAAGATGAACAATTCTTATACGCTGCCCCAAGAAAAAGTTAGAAATATAGGGGGGATAACGCTGGAACTAGAATATAGCTCAGATTCTACTTGCCCGAAATTCACTTCCAGCCAAGGGAATGCCATACTCCTTGAAAGAGCAAAATTGAAGTCTTATCAAGCCACTTGATCACACAGCACAGACATCACCACTCTTTTAGGCAGGGCAATGAAGAATGATATCACAAGAAAAGGTTTTAAAAACTTTTTTTTTTTTTTGGATAAGTAATAAACTTTATTGAAGAAACCAAGTACACTAGGCATATACTAGGTGAAAGAATACAAACAACTCAAAAAGTGCAATAATCCATAAAATCAAGCATGTTAGTGAATCTATCTAGCCCTATTGCTGACATCCAATCCATGAGAACATGATTCCCATGCCAGGGCCTTTATGATGAAGCCAAATGTGTACATTCTACTATGCCTCAGCAGATGCATCAGCCACCACACTTCACTGTTTTTCTCACTATTCCAAAACAAAAGCATAAAAAGCTAAAAAAATGCAAGTTCTATGTTTTGACTTACTTTCACCCCATTGGTTATAGCAGTGGAACAGAGTGGAGGTTCCTCTGGAAAGAGACTGATACTTCTATAATCTCCTTCTCCACGAAGTTTAATAATACCATTTTCTAGGCGACGACCATGTTCTTCTAACCATAGCAGCATTGCATCCTGCTGTCGATCACCATTTAAATCATGTACTGAACTTATTAATGCATTTGGTACACATGAAATCATTTCTCCATCAGTTGCAAGATTCACAGTACCAACATGGAGTTGACCGGTGGTACAATTGAGGAAAAACAACTTTTCGGAGTATCCAAAGGAAGCAGCCACAACAATATACTTAAATCTGCTGGAGAAACCAAGGTGAGGTATGATTGATTTCGTTGTTGAAACCACCTCAATTAAAGGTAACAAATACACATTTACCATGTGGGTATAAAATGAATAGCCACCTATGAGGCCCAATAGACCTCTAAGTGAACTTTGTGAAGATTGTCCGTCCTTAATTTCTTGACCATCACAAAAACGATAGAGGATCCTCGTGGGAAGAGGCAATTTCACTTTCAAGATCCTCTGTGACTCTTGAATATCAACTTCTGACGCACCCTTGCGAAGTGTAGCCGCAGCCTCCGGAAAATTAATGGACAACCAGTTCTTAAGTCTCCCCCAACATCTTTTAACTCGCATGACAAGTGGCCAAGGATACATACCGAAAGCTTCCCTCCATACTTGATAACATGCCTGAAGAGAGACAGAGAGAGGTTAGTAAAGAAAAAACTACGACTTGAAATGATTTTATTATACAACATAACTCAATAGAGCATTAATCCTAATTACTAATACTACAATTTAAAAAATAAATAAAAAATTGGCTGCACATGGACATACAAAAAAAAAAACTGTATCTAACCCAGAAATGGCCCTCATAATCGCATGGGGGCTCAATCTATCCAGTTAGAAACCATAATTGACAATCATTTTCCAACAGATGCATTTCGTTTAAATTTAAAAGGCAAACACTAATAAAGAGGTGAAAATAAGGTATTTCTTCTGGGAGGTATTGAAAGGTTTTTTGACCACAAGAAATAGTACACTGATGGTATGGTCTACCAATATATCTGCCTAGCTCAAGATATGGAGTGAGAAATATATGATAGCATTGACTCCTAAGAATTTGACTCAGGCAGTCATGTCAACCAATTTTCCCATAAATACATTTTCAGTTAATTCAGTCAGCAATAAGCAATTTCTCACGCCCACTATCCACTCATCTTGTTGATGAAAAAAAAAAATCAAAACAAAACCCCAATTGAGGAAAATGAAATCAATAGCTTTTTCTCTCAACTGGGTACCCCATGAAATATTAAAAAATAAATAAAAACATCAGGATCCTCAAAAGTAAACACTTATTTCCCATTGTTTTTTTGTTAGTAAAGTTCCATTCAAGATCAAATTGGACTAAGAATCATTTTTTTTTATCCCAAACCTCAAAATCATTCTAATATATATAGTAAACACTCACAAAAAACAAAAAGTTAACCAAAAACAAAAAGTTTTTTTTTTTTCCAAAATTCCCACCACATTATTATTCAGCTACTGAAATTGGACAAAGAATACAAATTTAGTTCCATACAAACATACATACAAAACAGTGATTCAAAATGATAAATAATAAGAAAACAAAACAAAATGTCAAAAACTGGAATATGAAACCCTAGTAATGAAGGAATGAATGAATGTTGGGAAACCTTAAAAGAAGGTGTAGGGTTTCCAAGAGGGTCAAGAGGTTCCTTGAGATCAAGATCTTGGAAGCAGAATATAGACCAGAGGGAATCCTCGGAGGCTGAAGACCTAAGCTTGTTGCTGACACAGGCAGCTCTGGCTGAGTCTTTGGGACCTAACTTCGATAGAATTGTGTGTAGAACAAGATCTTCCACTTCCTCTAGACCCATCTCTTTCTTTCTCTCTTTCTCTGTGTATTTTGGTGGCAGAGCTCTGAGTTTTGGAACGGTGGTGAAGTGAAGAGACAACGTGAATTTTGTCGAGCCGATGTGTACGATGTTGTTTCGTGGTTACAAGTGACACTTGTCGCTCTAGCATCGTCCACACGTAATAAAAATATATATATTAAATTAAACAGTTTCTGTATTATATATTTGTACAAAATTATTTAATTTCGAATACTTTATCAATAAATAATTTCATTATATACAATTATGAAATTTTCAAAATAGTTTCAATTCCTATTTTACTATTTATAATAAATTTCAAAATGTTGATATTTAAATTATTATTATTTTGAATATTTTTTATGGATTAAGGTTCTTTTATAATTTGAATGATCTTTTTGGCATACCGCATATGTAATGTGTATATATGTATATGAGATTTTAAATAAATTAAAATTAAATCATTTTTGTTATTTTGTTTTTGTTGGGGGCTAAGTAAGTGAATGAAAGAATATATTATTTTGTTAAGTAAGTGATTGAAACACACAACTAAAATTTGAAATAAATAAATATATATATATTCAATGATTAATTAGATATATATATATTATGCATATATAAATAAAATCAATTTATAGAGAATTTATAAACATACCTTATAGTAAAGTAGGGAATTGAATATATCATAGATTAACCTAGGATAATAAAAACTAATACCACTATACAAAAAATAAAAACTTAAATATATGTAGTTGTTCTCTTATTAGTTTAATGAAAATTTGTAATATACTCATACGTTCATCTATTTTTATATTTTTTTCATTTCAGTTTTTATGTCACATATTTATAACATTTTGTTTTAAGAAGAAAAAAAAAAATTGAACTTAATGAAATACATGTGTTTTGCACTGTATATATTCCATTACATATAATACTAACTATGGAGCATATTTTTAATTAAAAAAAAAAACTATGGAGCATAATTAATAAAGTACGTGTATTATATCATATATTATAAGTACGTACTTTTTTTCAAAAAAAAAAAATGTTTACCTTTCGAAATAAAAATATTATGATAAATACACATTTCTATAATTAAACGTATTAAATGTTTTCTATATTTTATTTACACTAAATACTTCAAATTGACTTAATTTCAATGCTTTTATCGATAATATAATTTTTTATTTTGTTAAGGTGTTATTATGTACGACAATGAAATTATCAAAATCAATAGTTGTAGTTCCATGTTTTACTATTTATATTATCACAACCCGTAAATCCTTCGGTACTCTAGATATCAGAAACTCTTCACTCCAAAATAAGGCTTTTCTACTTAATTTAGCTTGGAAAATTTGTCAAAACCCCGACTCATTTTATGTTGAACTTCTTAAATCTAGACATTTTCCTCACATTAATTTTTCTTTAGGAAAGTCTCAACATAGATCTTCTATAACATGTAAACCTCTCATTTAAGGTACGATCATTCTTCTTTCATGTCTTCATTGGTAAACTGGGAACATTGTCTAAAGTTAATCCCAGCCCTTAAGAGCATTCACATTAGTTTTTTCAAAATGACATTTCTTCAAATTATAGCAAGTTATGCTGAAAACAACTTTTACATCAAACTAGTTATCCTCTTTTATTTTTTAAAACATGCTACAATAACTCTTTAAAAATGAAGAGTTATTGTAACTCTTTTATATATTGTTTAATACTTTTTTTCTCTCTCACATGCTCCTCTCTCTTTTGGCCTCTTCTCTCTCTCTCTCTCTCTTTTGAAATTCTTTTAGATTATTTTAATAGATGGTATTGTAAAATGAAGAGTGAAATGTATGGTGTATTGTAAAAATGAATAGTTACAATATAAAAAATAGCTTTTTCTTTCAAAATTTGAAGAAATTTTGAAATAACTGATGCTAATGCTCTTAGGAGCACGTGGTCATCTTCACAATCACTATGAAAATTGGATCTCTGTTAGAATTATGGGTGGTTCGATCTTGTATTAATATGGTTAGTGTGCTTTCCTAAAATTATTTTAGAAATGGACTCTTTACTAGTGTATAATTTCTTACTTCTTATGTTCTTGTTCTACCCATGACCTAACTATATACTTTGGTTTTTTATTGCAGGACACTACTCTCTAGACCCTGGTATGATTTAATAAATCATATACATAGAGAAGCTAATCGTTAAACAAATTGTCTCGCTAACATGGGGGATCTTTTTTTTTTTTGGAAAACTTTTCTTTATTCTAGCAATGTCCAATTGTGAAATACTCAAGTGGTAAACACTCTTCTCATTATGCATAATTATCTATGGACTTCTCTGTTTAACATAAATTTCTTTCACATAAAAAAAATATAGATTAATCACTTTACCCACCTATGATTTTAGTCGATTTTGATGTCCAACTTGTGTTTTAAAAAGTTAACACATTACATCTTTACACACCAAGGTTCAATTGTAACAACTTTTAGTTTATAAACTTAATATACTCACGTATGCATTTGGGTTTAACTTTTTGTTGAAATCTTTCTTATTTGTTGAAAGTTAGTAAAACTTCAGTTGTGTTGAAAAAAAAGAGAGAGAGAGAGACTGTAAAAAGCTGTACATAAACAAATAAGGTAAAAATCTAAAAAATAAAACTAATGTAACAAGATTGCTATTTCGTTACGCAAGTGCCAGTATGAACTTATGATCATAAAGATTGCCACATTATTTTCTGGGTTTACTTTGGTCTGCTGTTTTACTAAGGAATTAAACCTGAAGTAGGGAACAATGTAAGGTATTACTCTCGCTTGGTTAGGTGAGAATAAGAAGATAGAAGAGTGAGCGAAGGGTCTCCATATAACTAACAAGTTGTAATGGACAGGTAATGAAATGGACGTGCTCATCATGAGTTCATGTTAAAACAAGATTTGTGACGACTATTGTTAAGTAGAAGTTCAGCATTGTCTTTGTCGCCATGGTACAAGTTCAGCATTGTCTTTGTCGCCATGGTACCGTTCAAACTGGAAATACAAAAGTATATTCAGAGTCCAATATATTTGTCAAGAATCTTATAGCTCAATCGGTTGGACACCTCTTGGTGTTCAAATCTTCCCTCTTGGTTAGTCTCATTAGAAATTTAGAATGTTTAAGACTTTCAGCCTCAATTTGCTAACTTCTTCATTAGCAGAAAACCACTAGCTCGAATATCTTAACCTACCCACTGATAAGATGGAACACAGAAATGGGAGGAAAAAATGCTGCTATATAATTAAAGAGAGAAAGTATAAACATAAGGTAAACTTGATTAAGTTTAAAGGCTATTGATTCTGAAATAAATAGAACACAAAGGGAAAAAGACAGAAATCTACCCAAAAAAAAAAAACACACATTTTGTACATTGTCCTAATGCAGTTACTTCATCGCCCGCGTTGAGAACCAGCAAGTCAAATCAACCCCAACCGCAAATCACGCACTGTTCCCATTTGAAAATTCTGTATGTCGCGTTTGTGAAAAAGAAGGCCCATGCACCTACACGTTGGGAAAGATCAATTAAAGACTGTTAGGTACGAAAAGGATGCGGTATTTGATAGACCAATCGCTTAAAATTTAACATTTCTTTAAACAAGCAACTAGTTCTCATTTTGGGGCCCATGATATGTAATGAATGCATCGATTGTAGGTGTGAATTGGACCTTCTTCTATTCTTCATTCATTCAGGTTCAGTAAAATTGAAACCCGCTAATTATCTTTTCAAAACCCAAATAAGCAACAAATACTAGATGTTTAGCCGCTTAATCACTACTTTATGTACCATACTTGTTTCTTTTCCCTTTTTCTGTTATTTTAATGGGGGGTGCTTTACTATACCATGTTTTGGCCAAGATAATTGAGGACCGCGCCTAATAAAGTAAAAGTAGAGCACCCCAGGAAGAGACAAAAGAAAACAAAAACGAAAGGGTAAGGAATTGCAAAGAAACAAATTCCTACACTTTCCAGGAA
This sequence comes from Fagus sylvatica, assembly GCA_907173295.1. NCBI lineage: Eukaryota > Viridiplantae > Streptophyta > Magnoliopsida > Fagales > Fagaceae > Fagus > Fagus sylvatica. The sequence goes on along the minus strand of OU015765.1, from coordinate 22,525,524 downwards.
TAGCTCAACACCACCGTTGCTGGGCACCATTTAACGCCAAAAATTGAAAAAAGGAAGGCGATGAAGAAATGTTTGTCATAGGTAATGTGATCCGCGATAGAGTCTCAATTGTAATATGATGCGTGAGAATCAAGCTCCGGGATTATGCATGCATGTGGCTAATGCAAACAGGTTGACATTTTCTGGACACCGTTGTTCGTGAAAACTGTTGAGATTCCTTTTTATTGCCATTGTATCTTACAAGGCTTCATAGGAATCTTTTCAAAATACAGTACCGCTTTGAGCGTATCAATAGGAATATAAAAAGTACATAATTCCATTAGGCTGAAAATTTCTAAGTTATTAGGTTTGTATTGATTATTTCAACAAAATTCACGTGTTTCAGCTGATTTTATAATTTTGTGATGGGCCAATTCTTATCCTACTTTCTAAAAATTGTCAAAATTTGTAAGATTTTTTTTACTAGGTTTGTCTACTCTAATTTTAAAACATTAAGATATCAAGCTATTTCTTTAAATAATGACGGAATAGATTTGAAATCGTGTTGAGTTTATGGTTACACACCGGTACCGATAACCCTAAAATGGTACACCATTATGCACCATTACTAAAATATTCCAGTAGAAAGACAAACCAAAATGACTACCAACGGTATTTTATGACTTTGCTTCCAAAGACACTAGGCAAGAAAATGAAACATTGAGGATCTAACATATCCTAGGAAAATAGGAACACCAAATCTGCTGCAAATAATTAGTATTCAACCCAGCTTTTTAATTTCTTGCTTCTACCATTCAACCCTCAAACTTAGTGCTTATTTTGAGAGAGATTTTCATTACATTACACATTTCAAAGCGATTTCATTACAGCAGTATTTAGCTTGAAAGAGCTAAAAGAAGCGCAGGAATGTGGTTAACTGATTGTGTTGATGTTGGGCAGTAGAGGGATTTGTTTAACCATCTAATTGTGGCCAAGTGGATTGTGATAGTTATAGATATTGAATATTATGATTAAATATTACAAGTTTATTCTTACGAGAAACCCCCAAACTTTTTTGAACCTATAATATGGGATGTAGTAAAAAGAACGCATCATCCATATTTCATACTATTTATTCTCTCTTCTGGGAAATTGAATATTATGATTAAATATTACAAGTTTATTCTTACGAGCAACCCCCAAACTTTTTTGAACCTATAATATGGGATGTAGTAAAAAGAACGCATCATCCATATTTCATACTATTTATTCTCTCTTCTGGGAAATTGAAGGGGATCAAGATAAAATAAAAAATAAAAATAAAAGGCATGCCAAATGCATGGTCTGAGGTAGATAAAATGTAAAAAGTAGAATAAAATAGAAGTTGCACCAAATGCCGCCACACAGTTTTCATACCCTTCTTATCAACCAAATTCATTTCACTTTGGATTTTTCCCATTAATAGAAAAGGCTTCAGCAAAAGTATTTTGTCATAATGTTTGTTCAATTTGTTATCTCCCATTATAATGAATTTCCAATAACCCATTTGGTACCTCAACACACTTAGAAAAGTGCAAGGCTATATAGTAAAAAAACTAGGTTAAACTATTATTTTCGTCCCTAAACTATACATGAATTTCGTTTTTCGTCCCTGAACTTTAGAAAGTTCATTTTTCATCTCTAGACTTTGAAAAAGTTCTTTTTTACACATGAATTTCGTCTTTTTATAAAAAAAAAAATCCAGGGACGAAATTCATGTGTAAAAATGAACTTTTTCAAAAGTTCAAGAACAAAAAACGAAACTCATGTATAGTTTAGGGACGAAAACAATATTTTGGCCAAAAAACTATTTATATCATTCCCTTTAAAAGCTTGTGTAACTGTTCTTTCCACAATGGAAGCTTAACAGTATAACTAATGTTCGAGCACAATATTGAATGAAGAACTAAAGATATGTTTATAGATGGCAGTACACCAATGCGACCAATAAAATTATCTCTAACAACTTAGATCGATTGCCTTTACGTTCTATGTTTTACGTTATACCGTGGAAAATATCATTAGCTTTTATTTAAATTTTGTAGAGCTGCTTAAGACTATTTTGCATAAGGAAGCATTTTCTATTTCTCTAATTTTGTAAAGTTGCTTAGGATATGTTACATAAACTTTACATTCAATCTTCAAAAACTCATCTGTGTTTGCCCAAAAACTTAACAATCAATAGAAGATTTCTGCATTATTTCTATATTTCCTTTCTTAAAGGGCAAGAAATGGAGGAAAGAAGGAGGAGGTTCAATTGGAAGCCACAGATGATGGTTTGCTAAGGTAGTAGTTGTAAAGATTGGTAAAAAAACTATATTTACAAATATAAATTTACTAAGCATACCAAAATAGTCTTCAGAATTAAGTCCAACGACCCCTCTTTCAAAGTGCAGTTTACATTTCTCAGTTACAACTTTAAAGCTTAAGAAATTCTCACCCTAAAGTTATATACTAAGTAAATTAGAGATGGATCACAAAGAAACAGCTCCATATGTCACACAACTATAAGCTACTACAAACACATGCAATTGCAATTAATGAATATTATCAATAAACTAAATAAGAGTGATATATAGCATTCAACAAGAAGTGAAAACGTAAATGGAATGCTGATACTAAATGCAATAAGAGAGCAACTAACCCATCATATAAGAGAAATCATCAAAGCATGCAAGACCAGGGTACATAGGACTGAATGAGTTAGACACTCTACACAATGCAGTGGTTCCTCGAAACACACTTCCCAATTTAGGAATGATACACTAGAGTAGTAAAAGCATATTAAAATATAAAATTGCATATTGACCAAGTCAGGTATATTGACACCTTGTGTAGTTAATGTTCCATTACCGACACAATTAACTGGACCAAACATTGTTAAGATTAATAACTATGAGAACAAGATGCAGACAGCTAAGCTCTATGATTAGCCACAAAAGTCAACTAGATAAAAAGAAGTTTCTAATTTAAAGGGAACAAGCACTTGACATGACAAAATCCTTCTCTCTAAATATCTACAATAAACTTAACATACATCAAACAGGGAATCCAAACGTCAAGTAGAGCAGCTTCTCCAGTCTCCACAAAGTATTATGCCAATCTGCTACTCAATAAGTGTGTTCCGTAAACCTTGGTATCCACTTCACCACTAAGCCATTCTAAGCAAATGGTAAACCACATGCATATTGATATTTAAGTGGGCAATGAAGAGGGTGTGAAAATCCTTTACAAGGTATCCTAAGATAAGAGACCACCAATCAGTCATTCATCAATGCCTCTCAGTTCATAAATGACTTGTTCCAAGAAGCATGAAGGATAATTGATTCCAGTATTCCCTATATATTCAGACAGCAAAAAGGTTGCATTTCTTTTCTGGCCTACTCATGTCCAAACCACCGTGACCCTTGGAGATACTCACCACGGAATCACGTAGATCCCAAAAGCACATAGTTCCACATTTAATTCTCCAGTCAGTGGACACGTAAGATACATATCTAAACCTGCAGGAAGTTTGGCAGAGCCCACATCTCCTAGCTTTCTAGAGCTAAAATTCGTTGTAAAATTATAGTTTTCATCTCAAACTATAAGATGAAATCTCCAACTGCCTATAATCCGCATCACCTAAGAGTTATTCTAAACATCTCCAAAATAATAAATTTCCTGAAACATGGGCTGCAATTGTATGTCTTATCACTTACTCCAAGCAACAACATGTTGACTCTAAGACAAACAAGAGATGGAACACAACCCCACAAATTACAAGATCAGAAGTCAATTTTCATGACCAGGGTCCAATGTAGATGCCAGTCCAACTTGAGCATCTAGCCACATTATAACATCTCTTATAACTTCGAAAGAAACCACATGTCAGTCTTGTCCCATGTGCACCACATTCATCTGAACACTAGTATTCGAAGCTTGATTGACTATCAATGAACTAAAATCCACTAACACTTCACTTCATAAAGTTTACCCAGGCTTCTCCAGCTGGAATAAATCATGTCACAAAGTTCAATTCCCTTAGGAAACATAAACATGAAAACAACTGATCACCCTGAATGTTCACTATATGCAGACAAAAGGAAAGGAGATACCGTATGACCCAAAATGTTCACCATATGCAAACTACTTAAGTTAGCTGACAAACCACACCCATACTTGAGCAGATATATTTTCTCAAAAAAGGGATTCAATCACTGAATAATATTACTCAGGGAGGAGGAATTACCTCATTGTGGATTTCCAGATCCTCGTCCTGCCTGAGTGGTTGTTTGCTGCTGCTGCTGCTGTATCTGCAGGAGGAGGTTAGCAGCAAATTGTAGAGTTGACTGGTACCTCTGGTTCTTATCAACCTCAACATCTGGTGTGCCCTGGCCAGAGCCAAAGAGTGCAGATTGAAACTGCTGCATTTGATTGGGGATCTCAGAGCTTACTTTGTCAGCTGCTAATGTTGGTGGCTGGGAAAGAAGAGAACCATGAGCCTGATTAGATGGGGTTAAAGGACTGTTGGATGGCTGGAAAGCTGGTGAACCGTATAATCCAGAAGCGTCCATTCCGTTAACCATCCCATAGCTTCTTTGACTACTGGGAGGAATTTCATGCTGATACTGCTGGCTCACTTGAGGAGAAGCAGCATGCTGTCCACTTTGGTTCAAAGGCCGAGACAAAATTGCACCCTGTGGTGGCAGGCTGACAGAAGAGTCCTGGAATTGGGCACTGCCATGTACCAATGAGGAAGAATGGCTAGGTGTGCTTGAGACAGATGGGTAAGGCTGGTACTGGGAATGGTTTTGTACTTGTGGATGAAACTGATTCCCCAAGTGTTGCAATGAATGACCCATATGTTCAGAAGCTTGATTATCTTGTTTCCAGTCTTGAGATGGGGTCCCTTTATTGGGTGCAACTTGAGGCGGAAATGAAGGCCTGACAGATGATGAGCCTAATGCAGGCTTTGCACTTTCTAAAGCAGAAGACTGTGTATTTGCAGGCAGAAAAGATGCTAGAGTGGCAATAAGCTCAGGTGTTAATGACACTCCAGCTTGGGACACTGATAGTGCATTAGTAGAAGTGTAATCTTGGGGTACTGACTGCATTGCAGAGAACTCACTAGTAATTGGAAAAGGAGATTTTGGAGGAAGCTTTGTGCCCTCATGCAAAACCCTGTCATAATCCATTGGCAAACCTTGTTCCTCCTTTGAGGAGATTGCACCATACTCAGTGCGAGGAGGAATCTGCTGTCTATCTATATATTGAGATGAAGGGATGGGAAGATGTGATTGTTGTGGAACGGATGTACCACTAGAAACTTGTTGTGGAAACTTGAGAACCACACCATATAGACGTTCAGGGCCCACAATTTTCAAAACATTAGTTAAGAATTCTGATGGAGGAACTAAAAATAAGGTGGTCCCATCATCAAACTTGGCAACACCAGCACGGTTTTTGGCACCTAAGTAGCGAAGGAATTCAGTGTAGGAAGCAAAATCATCTTCACTGTCGGGCAAGAAGAAAACAATATCAAACCCAATGGCATCGGCATAGTGCTTTGTGAGCATATCCAATCCTGTTCTGGCCGAACAATTAACAACTTCAGGACTGCAAAACAGAATATTGCCACATAAATAAGAGCTACCAAACACATAAGCACTTTACACCAAGTGACTAAGAAACCTCTGTTAAAATCACAAGTTCTCAAGTAGAGGAAAATGATGCAGACATGTTAAAAAAGAAGCATAGTTTAACATTCTAAAGATTTATGAACAAAACATAAATACTAAACACTTCATGTAACATTACAGATATATGTGCCCTATTGATTGCTTACACATGTTTTTCTTCTCTCTCTCTCTCTCTCTCTCTCTCTCTCTCTCTCTTTGATAAATATTAATTGCTCATACATGTGAGACCAACAAGTTAGATAAATTAAATTGCTATTAACAATTTCATCTAAAAGTTTCAGTTAAGTCACAAATGAGGTCTATGAAGTCAAGAAAAATAATAGATGAGGTGTCTCAAATTCCTAAATGATATCTTCGGTGACAAAGTGATGTGCATTAACAAATAGCTGAGGAAATAAACTTTGCTCGAGACATGTAGCAAGCATAAATCAGTGCAGCATACTAAACAACTGCAAAAAGAAAATGATATAAAAGGCAGAAAATAAGAAGAGAAAATCATACTCACAGCTCACTCTCTAATCCTTTTCCTAAAGGGATACAACGAGCTTGACAAACAGGTGTTCCCCCCTTAGCAATAATGCCACGCCATATGTAATCATCATCAACTTGACCCTGACCAAGTCCCCCAGCCATGACCCTAGCACCTACAGGACTAAGGCTACTCTTCCCTTGAACATTTGCAAAAGGACCAGAGCCACCTCCATCAGTTACTGGACCGAGCCCATATGATTGATCCAACCCCAACCCCCGGTCATCAATCTTTCTCAAAGGAAAAGAAGCATCTTCCATGGACAAAGGATCATCTATCCTTGACCTTTTAGAACCCCTTTGAAATTGATTCATGTCAAGTACGTCCCAAGAACCAGATGCTGATCTTGCAGGTGGTCTGATACCTGCTGCAGGAGAAGGGAGCATTCCAGGTGCAGGGGATGGTCTTTTCCAGTTTGGACCCATCATATTTTTCAAGTTACCATCCTGAAAATTATTATGTGTGGCCATATCATCAAATTCTGGGCCTGAAAGCAGAGGTTCAAGACTACCTTGACGACCAAAAGGCCTCATCGGCATAGATGGTAATGGTCCAGGAAAATTATTTGGTACCATAGGACGACTATGACCAAACATATCCATCTGAGGACGAAATGGATTTTCATTAAAAAACTCTGGCCTTGGCCCTTTAGTTCCAGCAAAAAAACCAGGGTAATCTTTGCCGGGTGCCAGCTCACTGCTTGAAAACATAATGGTTATTCGAGGATCATTAAATAGCCGGCCCTGCAAACCCTCCTTAGCTCGACGGGCTTCATCCACACTCCTAAATTCTACAAAGGAGTAGTGTCTTGAAGGAAAACTCTTAATTCTCTCGATTTCACCAAATAAGATCATGGCATTATGGAGCATTTGTTCATCAATCTGAACAGAAGGAGGGTAACCTACCCACAAAACATTACTGGGTTGACCATCTCCTTTTCGGCCCCCAGAAGACTGAGGATGCTGCAGCATGATAACAGAAATTTAGAACAATGTAACACAATTAAAGGATAGCTATAGCAGACTACTGCCATGAAAAATTCTATAAACAGATAAACATTAAAGAAACAGTGCTATATCCAACTAAACCAGTGATTTAGTCCACCACTAAGTTGTAGGATAGACCTCACGTGATGCAACCAGTCTAAACAATTCCCCAGACACACATGACCCCAGAGACATGCTGAATACAGAAAGTTTTGCAATATCTAGTTAACAGAGTTAGCAGGTTGAGACTCACCTGTTGTCTCTTATGACCTAAATGGGAATCAGCAGGCCCCATGCTTCTGCCCTGAAACTGCCCATCTCTTGAGTCAGGCCATTGTTCCTGTTGATATGAACATGGGACATATAAGCTCATTTCAGAATGAAGTGAAAAGAAAGAAAGAGTAATTGACATTCTAAAAGCCATTTATATATTGACTCAATACAAACTGCAAAACCTCTAGCATCTGTAATTTCATATCTACAGGCTTCCACAGTAAGGTTGCCATAGTTACTCAAATGAATAGTGAACAAATTTCACATGTAGCACCAAGCTACTTCTCTGACTACTCAAAATCATTCACATGATGATGCCAGCTGTCATGGTGAATCTTGTAACAGCTACAACATCTAATAAGAAGAAAATTAAATTTCTGAACAAGAGACTTACTCTTCTCGAGGGTTGTGACCGAAGGAAATCCACGCGTATCTGCTCACCACCAATGCGCTTACCATTCATGTTTCTCATGGCTTGGGAAGCATCTTCCAATCTAAGGTATTCAACAAATGCAGTATTGCGGTCTCTAAGGAACTTAAAATCCTCGATTTTACCAAACTTGAGAAATTCCTCTTCCAATTCTTCCTTGGAAACTGTTGGGCAAATTCCACCCACCCATAGATGCTTACAAGGTTTTGCCTGAAAAGTGGGATTTTTAAGAACATTTATAAGCATCTCAAGATTGCATCTTTCGATAGTTCCATAGAAAGAAAACTAATAAAAAGACAAAACACTATTGCTGGGGACAAAAGGCCAACTTGGTTTCAAAAGAGAAGGAAAAAAATCATGTTACTTGCTCCATAGAGAAGAAAATTAATACTAATCTAGGAACAATCACTGAAGTAGTTTGATTAGCCTGTGCAGGCAGATGTATTTATCTTTACAATATTAATAATACATTAGCTATCAAGGAAAACATCAACGTTAGGCATGCACGTGACAATCAAATGATCATCTACATGTATTTTTAAATAGATGAAAGTTGTGGTTGTACACGTGTATGATCATTTGAATCACCACATAGCGCATTGGAGAAAGGTTCCTCTTATCATGTGATTAAAATACACGTGAATGATCATCTAAATTGCCGCGTAGTGCGTTGGAGGAAGGTTCCGAGGAAACTTCTGGTTTTATTATAATTGCTTACAAGGTTTTGCACATAAACAAGATTTTTTTTGCGGGGTGGGGAGCCATCTGATTGACACAAGAAGGGAAGTATAATAATGCAAGGAGGTACATCAATTGTAAACAACCAAATGAACTGTTTCACATAGATTAAGAGAAGCAAGTGCATGGGCATGATTGTTTTTTTTAAAATAAATTCCAGCATATTAAACATGTACCGTCGTATATAAAAGACAAAATGCACAGAAGCAAATAAGATTTAGAAACTATGATCCTCAGAATTGAAATCGTTGCATATTAGTCTTGGTAAGTGATGGAGATGATTAACAAGGTTGGAAGACAGAAGTTAAGCAAGTCTGTGTATTGATCATGTCAAAAAGGGATCTCGGATAAAGGATATCTTTTTCCACACTCCCTATTTATTCTCTAAAGTGTATAAAGCAAAACCTTGTAACTAATTTTCCCTCTTTTTTCTATAGAAGTATGATCAATATTTTTTATAAGTAACAAATTTATTGAAATGAGAAATGAAGGTCCCAAGTACACAAGGAGTATACTATGGATACAACAAGATCAACTTCTCAGAGTACAGTATGATCAAAATATGCATAGGTTGGTGTCATTGATGGTACTTTGAAGATTTCTTACATCCATAAACTATAAATCAGAAGTAAGCATCCTCAGGGCTGAGTAAGATGGATGCAGTGGAGACTCAGGTTTGTCGAGACTACACCCTATCAGCCTTGTTTATAGGTATTAAAAATCCTCATCCATGATTGAGGTACTACACACTCATACAGCTCTTGCAGCCGTTCTTTTAAGTTGGGATAACATTTGAAAGGATTATTCCAATCTAAGAATTATGTCTTAAGTAGAAAGGATAACTTATTCATGATTTAAGAATTTTCACCCTTACTTTTGACTATATTATATTCAATAATGGAATTTTTTAAAAGAACAGATCTCTTTCTCAAACTCAACTTTAGGTAGCAAAAGACTTGTGTAATGAGATCATGATTTGTTGCATTGAAAAATAACTTATAGGCATCAACGTGAAGCTCATATTGAAGTGTTGACAAAATTCAAAGGCCAATTTTTGCATTGTGGTGCCTCTTATATATGAAAGCTCACCAGCTCAAAATTTGATTTGAAGCACAAGGTTCAGCAAAGTTACTATAGTCAGAACTCACCATAATCTATAAAGCGCACAACCTAAAACCCATAGTTCATGAACACTCTCACAAGAAGTTTAAATCATTTGTAGTCATACTCCCTTCACTTATGATGAAATCAGTGGATTGGTTTGATATTTACGGAAGTGCGCAGACGACTAATTCAACAATCGAACTAATTATTTGGAGTTGAGATTAATTTGAGCTTTCTTTACAAGGATACTTCTATTCTCTTCATATGTTTTACGGTTGATTCCACATAAGAGGCTGGAAATGGGTTAATTTGAAATCAATATATCACTATTCACCAAATCCTAAGTTCGGTTTCTGATCCCTAGTAGCATTGTGCATGCAACTTGCGTGCTTCTATTTGGTGCCCACTTAATCAAGAGCTATGCGTCAATTTGATCCTCACATCCTCACTCAAAGTAATGCTCCAACTCTTGGTTCTCAAATTTGCATAATTAGAGCAAAACATCATTCTATTCATCGCATTCATTAAATCTGAAACAAGAATCAAGTAAATCGTGTCGCAGGATAATTTGATCGCTGGGAGGGGAGGGATTTGAGACCAGCCAATGCAAGTTGAGGCCTTTTGCTCGTCAAGGCAGGTCATCCTCACAATGTTATGAAATCCTGTTCAGATGTTTGACGTGTAGGAATGATTTAAGCAATTTTGATATAGGCATTCACATTTTGTGATCGGGTTATGCCTTGAAGCAGTAAAAGTTTTGTAAAATTGAACTCATTCTCGGTTTTTTGTATGTTGTTACTAGGGTTTGTGAAGCCTAAGATTTGTGAAACCTACTGCTATCAAATTCATAGACAAGCGAAAAAAACACAAAAGCCGTTCGAAGATGTTAGCACCAACATTGGGTTGAGACAAGTAAATCTGATAGTTTGTTGTAAACCAAGTCGTCAACTAATTGTGATTTGTTTGCCTAAAAATAAGCTTTAGTTCATTATCTCTAAACCATAGAGACAACTGCACGCAAAATCGAATTTTTTATCACGCATAGAAAGAATGCACAAAATTTCAATGGAACCAAACGAATCGTATTTATATACAAATACACAAAAAAATCCACAACAGAAAAAAAGAAAACCTAACGAGACGCAGAGATCAGAACAAACCGGACGAGCGAACTCGATCTTGATAGGATGGCCATGAAGGTCAGCTCCTTGCAATGTATCCTTGGCGGCCTTAGCGTCCTCGATGCGCTTGAAGAATACGAAGGCGTAGCTGCGAGCAGAATAGGAGGTAACGCTATCAAGCGCGCCGTACTGAGCGAAGAGGTCCATGAGATCCGAGTCCGCGACGTCGCTCGCTAGATTGCCTACCCAAAGATTGTTGGACGGCGTCTCCGCCGCAGACATATCGTCCGATTCGCCGATCCTCGTTAGCCTGTTCATCGATTTGTTGGGCGGCGGCATTTGCGGATCGCCAACCAAATTACGGAGAGTAGATTAGGGTTTGGGGGAGAGAGAGAGAGAGATTTGATTTGGGGATTGGTTTTTTGATGATAGGAAAGAGGAAGAGAGAGAGTGGATGACAGTGAAGAGAGAAACGTGAAAGAGATAGAATTTAAATTGGAGGATTTGATTTGAAAGAGATAGGGTTTGGTGAATTTCTAATTATTAACGACTGGATTTTGTTTACAACTCTACAACTCTATTTTTTTTCTTTTTCTTTTTCTCTTTCAATAGTTGAGAATTTGAGTCTTTGGAAATATTTGGAGGTGTAAATTCAATAATTATTTTTTATTTTTTTCAAAGAATAATAAATTATAAAATTATATATTAATTATTAGATATTTAATTAATGTCACGAAAATCTTTTTTTATATATATATATATATACGATAAAAATTCTAATCTAAATTTTTTTTTTTTTTATATATATGATAAAAGTTCTAATCTAAATTCACACATACGTATATATTAATTATTAGTTATTTAATTAATGTTACAAAAAACATTCATTCACAATAAAATTACATATTATATAAGATATCAAAATCATATCATATCATATACTATATAATAAATGTTGTGTTCTACATATGTGATTGCACCAAATGGATGTTATCTCATTTGTTTTGTTTTTTAAATCTTTGATATAATGTGAAGCACTGTTCAAATAATTTAAATAGTTTCTCTAAGAGAAATTATATTCTTAGAGTCTTAAGAAGTTAAAAAAATACTACTTTAATTAAAATTCAACTACCAAGAGCTTCTAAAAAAATTCAAAAGAAGTTTAATATTAATTTAACTATATATCATATACATTCTCTGAAAAGTGAAACCAACTCTGCTGCGAATGCATCAAAATCAATGGAATGAATTTCAGTTACCAAGGAAATGGTATTCAAGATATTAGTCATGGCAAAATCGTATGCAAATCACATGCACATACTTATGATAATTAATAATTCAAAGAAACAAGATAAACAATAGGCAGAGTTAAAGGGGAAAACAGGTATTGATCTAGAGGGTCTGGCCATGCAAATGATTGACCAAAACCAGATTAGAAAAAAACAAGAACAAGAACTAAAGTTAAATTCCAAATTTTGGGTGGGAGGCCTCAATAAAAACAAAAAGATCCAATGGAAACTTTTGCAATTTGAGGGGAGAAAAAAACGTTTACAAAATCCAGTAAACAAAGAATTATCCAAATTTAGCCATCACAGGCACTGATTGATACTTAACATCTTTGATGATAGAATGCCATATCCAAAAAGGATAACACTCATCAGCAGCAGAAGCATCGCGGCAGATGAGATGAAAGTTGTTCCAAAAAGAAAAAACCAGTAAAACAACAGAACCAGAGAAAGGAAACATGTAAATGTTTTCTTCTCGTCTCTCACAGCAAAATGTCAGCAACTGCAATAACATAGTTCAATATCATGCTTCTGTAATAACTACATAATCAATGCCTAATGATGTTTAAACACATCCCAAAAGAATGAGATATCAGTGTAATTTACCCTAAAAAAATATTTATAAAAAAAAGGCATGCATTCTTTCTATGTGAACTTGAAGTTGTAATTAACTTCATATGAGGTGAGTGTAATAGGTTGATCCTATTTTTTTGTTAAACGTGTATCATAAACATTTTTAGCCGTTTGTAACAAAATAATGTTGAAATGTATTTTTTTTTATCTTTTATTAACACCAAGTGACAATATAAAAAAGCCTAACTTTTATAATGATAGACTAGCTACTTAAACTCAAATGCGCGCGCGCGCACACACACACACAACCGATGTGGGATTAGGAAACCCCACAAGGGCAAGCCCCCATAGGACCCACATGTGCCAGGTGGACTTTAACCTTTCAGTCCTAACTAATAATGTTGAAATGTACATACTAGCATGAAGTGAAATTTTAATTTGACTTGACTAATACATTAATTGTACATTACAATGCTTCCTATGTAATGATGTTGCTGTAAAATGAATACATTGGGCTTGAATTTGAGGATTTCACTTTATAAATTTTTTTGGAAAGCACATTTTATCCATCTGTGATTTGGGTTGATTGCATGCTGCTTGCCTGTAGTTTGCAAACTAAAACTTTATAATTTTTTTATGGAAAAGTACTAAATCAAAAGATGCAAGAATGATGGATAAGTTTAAATTACATAGGCAATGCTGTCAATTCTCCCTATTTGTCTTTCTCTTGGTAGCCAATCTTTATCCTATGAAATTCATAATTTTAGGAGTTTCAAATTCCATAATTATCATCAATTGACTATTAGAAAATCAAAGTTGGAATAGAAAAGACAACCACATGAACTCACATTGAGTTATTGAATGCTTTTGGATATGCTTTGTTAATTGCTTATTATGGAAAATACTATAATAAATAAAATGGGGGGAATTACTATTATTATTATTTTTTAAGTGTGACGCCCATTAAAAAAAAGCTTTTAAAAAAAAAAAAAAACTTTACTTGATGAGAATTGAAATTGCTCATGGACTAAAGTTTTTAGGACCAAAAAAATTGGGTTTTTATTCTCTTATTTAAATCTATTATTCAATAAATGATTACAATATGCGAGTATAATATAGTAATTTAATTAAAATCAAGTCTTAAAATATCAAATTAAGAAACTTAAAATACTTAAATTATTTTTAAAACTATTTATAGTGTAAATTAAGTGGAGGTTATGGGTAGAAAACTTTAGCAACCCAATTTGACCCAACTCAATTTAGAAGCCCAATCCATAACTAACAAACCAAAGACGTCGGCTTGGATTCGTTAGGTCGGTGGGGTTAACATAAAAGGCAATCAATATATTCAAAGATTTTCTCTTTTCAATATATTTTGTTTTCCGAAAATATTCACTCCTTTCCTCCCAAGTCACAAACTCTGAAGAAAAGAGGAAACAGAGAATTATATCTCTCTCTTTCTTTGTGGGTCATACAGTTTTTGCCTTCTTGGTGTTGCTGCTCTAAGTTCATCAACATGGAGGCCTCAGTCTCAGCAGCCTCAGCCTCAGCCTCAGAGGCTGAACCGCAAAAGAAGAAAAGAGTCCGAAATACATCATTCAAACTGAGGAATCCAACCCTGAAGAAGAAAGCCATGGAACTCTCTGAGTTGTGTGACATCCCAGTTTGCGTTATATCTTTTGATAAGGATAATGACAAGCCCCACACGTGGCCCGAAGCCCCACAAGACTTGCTACCCATAATTCACAAGTACAAAAACTACCATGGCATACATAAGAAATTCTCTCTTGCTAATCAGAAAAAAGGTTGCAAGGAAATCAAGGAGGAAGATTTTGATTGCCAAGAAGAAAAACACAAGAAAATTGATGGGGTTGAGGAGTTTAAGAAGGTTTTGGACACGTGGAAGGCGTGGCTTAATGAGCAACACGATGAGGAGTCGTTGGAGAGTTTTTGGACTATCTTTGACTCTATGTTTTGTAGTATGAATGAGAGGATGGAATTGCTGAGGTTGAAAAGGAATACTAATTTTGAGGTGGGAAGTAGTAGTGGTAGTGGTAATAGTAGCAACAACAGAAGTACTAATACTACTATTCGTGATTTTGATTTGAATAATTAAGGGTTGAATCATATTTTGAGGGGCACGATGACACAGTACTGAGCCTTTGCCTCGAGGACTTAAGCCAACAAGATTTGGTTCCTGCAGAGCAGTATTAGTCTTTTGTGTCAGTCAGCCTTAAAGAAGATTTGGTTCAGAGATTGAATTTATTTATTTTTTTATTATTATTATTTATTTTTTTTATATAGTAGATTGAATTTTGATTTCAAGCAATTGATTGTTATGTTAATTCTCACTTGTTTTAATGCTTTTCTTTTTTCTGATTTTGTGGGAAGTAATTTTTTTTTTTTTTTTAGTTTGATTTCTGATTTTGCTTTGATGGTTGTTATTTCCTTTTACGTTGGTAATTCCCCAATTTGTGAGCAAGAGTCTTTTGTTTATGGTAGGATGCCCATTCAAGCCACAATTCCATGGAATACGTTCTCATTGAAGTTTCCGATTCATTTCTAATTCGAAGTTCCGTCTTCACATCAATTGGGGCGTGAATATTTTGTTGTTATAATATTTCAATGTGATGGTAAAGGTTTTATAGAAAATTCTATTTAATTTATATCA
Organism: Fagus sylvatica; assembly: GCA_907173295.1. Taxonomy (NCBI): domain Eukaryota; kingdom Viridiplantae; phylum Streptophyta; class Magnoliopsida; order Fagales; family Fagaceae; genus Fagus; species Fagus sylvatica. The sequence continues at coordinate 22,510,114 of OU015765.1, read as the reverse complement.
TAATTTATTATTATAATTTTTTCACTTGATTTTTTTTGTTTTTTTAAATCTGAATATGGGTTTCAACTATTCCAAAATTCCATATTGTATATTTATAAGTCTGAACTGGCGCATCAAATGAAGCTAAATGAATTCAGAGCTTATAAACACAAAATTATGGGCTTGAATTATTTTATTATTTTTTATTATAACATTTAATTTTTATTTTAGAATTGCTTCATCTGATTTTGAATCAGTTCTATGGTTTGTCAATCCCCCAAGCATATAACTTAAGCTAGCAGATGATACAACAATTGGACAAGGTAAGACAAAAGAGCTGCTAATTCTTACGCAAGAAATTGGCTATCATATCTCAACTTTTTTGCACAAAGTGTTCAATCGTTTCACATGTGTCAGAGACATGAATATCTATGGCCTCTCCCTAATTTTTTTTTTCAATTTAACAGTGTTGAGGAAAAGAAGCGAGAGTTTGTGGTTTGTGCTGTACTTATATAGCCCCTTTCTTTTTCTTTTGCTGGGGACATAACCCTATCTCTATGGTTTGATACAAAGCCTAATTAAAACTAAGCTGCAAAGTTGTCAAGTCCGATGTCAGTTATCTCTGATGCTTTCCTGCCTGCAGGCCCTTCATTTCTATGAAAACCGTCATAGTTCGAAGAAATGATGATGCAGATGCAGGTAAATTCCTGGTCAACAATTCCATTGATTCCTTCATACCGTTGAAGAGAACCTTTGCAAATCCATCAATTTCTGATTCATATTGCTCATAAACAAAGAATGCAGTGAACGCAAAGACCAGTGCTGCATTTTATATCCAACAAGATCAATATAATGAATTTCCAAAAAAATAAAGACAATGAAGAAATATTAAAGCATAAAAAAAAACTCAGCATTAGTAGTTCTTACCTATGCCAATCACCACACTCAAGGATTGTGATAGAATCAGCTTCAGAAAATAAAGAGAAACTGCTACCTATATTGAATTAAGGGAATTAAATAAGGAAAAGACTACAAGAAAACAACTAGTGTTGAACAAAAATATTTTCCCTTTAAATTAGGGAATTCATTATAAAACAATTTGGGTAAACATCTAAGACATTTTCGGGCTCATGTGTGTCATCAACCAAAAAAATCTTTCAATCATGTCAATTATGATCATTAAAACAGGACTTGTATGATCTCATATGTGTTTCTTTAAGTGAACTAAAATAAAGTCCATAATCTATACACATCACGTTGATGCAAACCATATGTCCTTAAGAAGAAAGTTTAAATCCTCAAATCTCTAGGACTTAATAGAGTAGGTAAAACGTCATCTCCAACATTATCTCAAGTCAGGTTCAAATTTTGAATTGTTTCCTTATCATCATCTCATTGTCTTCTACATAAACCCCTAATGCAATCCAAAAAGAAAAATATACCTATTTCAAAATATCACATGGTGTCAAAGATGGTCTATCAACTCCTGTGAATAGCCTTCCACAGCTTTTAACACTTCTTCCAACAAAGAGTGTTAAAGCTGTTATTCAATTGTTATTTACATTGCTGTTATTGTCATTTCTATCACTCACCCATTGATGCCCAATATTTTCAACGGTCAAACTTCCACAAAGATTTCAACCGCTAAAACATCCTTCATAATCGCCTGTATCTTAGCAATAGTATCTTCATACAAATCCTTCAATCACAGCACTTTTGTCATTTGCGCTTCTAGCAATGCCTTTTCAGACAAATATATTGCAGTCAAATCCCCCATTTTTCCACATCCCGAAGTCTGTTTAAAGTATTAGGACCAGATCATTCAATGTTGACGCTCATGGGTTTTTATCATCAAATATAGCAAGCTCCAACAGTACTTTATCCAACAATGATGATCCTTATATAGCCAGATTTTATTCTCGGAAATTCATATACCAATGGCTAGTACCTGTAGCTATAATGATTTTTGTAAAACAAACACATGAAAACTTTACAAACTACAATGTGTTTGAAGGGGCACAATGGAATATGTACAGTAGGCTCAGGTACATTGGATCATAGTAGACGCATCATATCTAAATTAGTAGAGATTTGGTTCGTGTGATAGAATCTATGGTTTGACAAGGGTAGGTGATATATCATCTAATAATTATCTCCAATTTACGTTGACACACGCACTCAATGGGTCTTGAACCCTTGACCTCACCCTCCCTCTAGAACTTATAAGGGGAGGAGGTGCCAATTGAGCTAGAGCCCTTTGGCATTACTGAAGGAAATTGTTGTGCCAGCTGAATGAATCATTGTTTTGGTTATGATGGTTATCGCTGAAAGTTCTGTGCTAAAAAATGTAAGGGCTATTGGGTTCAATGATTGGAAAGAACAAAAATTGAACAACAACCAAAAAGAAAGTAACTAAGGATTAGGCCACCCGCCAAAGATGCGAGACCTATGAAAGACTTCGTTCAGGCATTGATTGACCAGCTATGATACCATGTAAGATAAATGAAATATCATTTTATTTATGTGGCTAAGATGATTACAATTAGCCCATATGGAATTTATATAGTGACAAAGAGATTTTGAAAAGGAAACAATTCAAACTTCAAATTCAAACCTAAACAAATCTTACCTTACCAAATGTTAAGGAATCATATCATGTTAACGCAAGCTCAAGTGATTGAGATAAAATGCACTGACGGTGATCTAGTGTATCCTACCATAAATATTATATTGAAACTAAAAGATGGCGTCCCTACAAATGGCTTTGATTGGATTTGCTATTGTCTGGAAAATGGAAATTTCTTTTTGATGGGCCTTAGGATAGGAAGGAAAGAGGGAAAGAAAGGACAAAGGGGTGGGGGAGGTGGGAGAATAGAAATAAAGATACAAACTGTCCAGACACATTCGGCTCCACATGTGTGTGATCAAAGACATAAAGATTCTATTTCATCGAACGATCCATGCATTCAAGTTCATACCTTGAAGAAATTACTCCAATCCTCTCCTTGGGCCAATGCTCGTATATGTAGGACTCCCTTGTTCCACAGATATGCCAGGGTTGTAATTGAATCTTTCACTAGAGTTTCTGAGATCTCAAAACAAGAGGAAGACATTCTCTGAAAAGTGAAACCAACTCTGCTGCGAATGCATCAAAATCAATGGAATGAATTCAGTTACCAAGGAAATGGTATTCAAGATATTAGTCATGGCAAAATCTTATACAAATCAATGCAAATCACATGCACATACTTATGATAATTAATAATTCAAAGAAATTTGACCACATGAATGGCCAAAATATGAAATAAACAATAGGCAGACTTAAAGGGGAAAACAGGTGTTGATCTAGTGGGTCTGGCCATGCAAATGATTGACCAAAACCAAATTAGAAAAATAAAAACAAGAACAAGAACCAAAATTAAATTCCAAATTTTGGGTGGGAGGCCTCAATAAAAACAAAAAGATCCAATGGAAACTTTTGCAATTTGAGGGGAGAAAAAAACGTTTACAAAATCTAGTAAACAAAGAATTATCTAAATTTAGCCATCACAGGCATTGATACTTACATCTTTGATGATAGAACGCCATATCCAAGAAGGAGAACACTAATCAGCAGCAGAAGCATCGCGGCAGATGAGATGAAAGTTGTTCCAGAAAGAAAAAACCAGTAAAACAACAGAACCAGAGCAAGGAAACATGTAAATGTTTTCTTCTCGTCTCTCCACAGCAAAATGTCAGCAACTGCAATAACATAGTTCAAGATCATGCTTCTGTAACAACTACATAATCAACGCCTAATGATGTTTAGACACAAGTTTCATGCATGCGGATGCCAATTTGAAATAAAACATGGACCATGTGGCACCTGGTACAACATCACAGAGAAAGATTCCCTGTTCATCAGTGTCTAAGTTAAGAAATGGAACAGATTACAGATATCCTGCCTATGGTACTGTTTTAGAACAAATAAACATGAACAAGTCAGCAATGGAGTTCTGCCAAAAGCAGGCTAAGGGTGCTGGGGCAAATTGGTTGTGGTTGACTGAACCCAGCCCAGACAGCTTGGTTTTCTGTACATGGGACAATGCTTGTCGCATGCATTGAGCTTATGCATTTGCAGGCTAAGATTAACCCATGCTACGTGAAAAGCCACAGGTCCACAAGAATTATGAGCTTAAAATTGACCAATCTGACTCAAATCATTAAAGCTTCCATCAGAGGACACTCATTCACGATTTAAATCCGTAGAACGTAAATTCAGTAATACCATGTTTATGTGGTCAATTGTAGAGTACAATATAAAGTATGATAAAATGAAATAAGGTTCAAACCTTCCCCACTGCCTAGCAGTTTTTCCAATTTTGATTGTTCATTGAACTTGATGTATCTTGCATGGCATGACTCTTTGGCTAAATGGGACAATGAGTCAATGGTTAACTTGACACCTTCCTGTATAGCAATCAGCAGACACAAAAGTAAACTTCAGATCTTGAATTTCCACATTGATTTTTTTTTTTTATTAATTGGCAAGTTACACAGTTGATGGCTCTTAAACCCACGACTCACCCTCCACCTTGTTCTTAAGCTATTTAATAATGAAAATACAAATTTTTGGGTCTAAGAAAAGTTCTGAAGAAATAAATCAGACTTCAAATTAGAATATACGATATGCTGGAATCACTCAAGTTCTGCTTAGATCCATCATGTAACATGTTCCTTGCCAACGAAGTATTCAAATTATTAAGAATGATCTTCTTTCATCACCATAAGAATGCTATAAATTCAAAGATGAGAGCGATGGGAACTAGAATTTGAAAAACATGAATTCTAGTCAATAGTTAATAAAAATAGTTTCTAGCTACCAATCAATACAAAATAAATAAATAAGACTATTTTCTAGATTCTACAGCTGAAAAACAATTTGGGCCTTCAAATTTTCCTGAAATTAGAGTCTTGAAAATCTACAGGCTAATTGACAGCCCAATAATATTATACACAAAAAAAAGACATGTTAGGGGAAAATTGCAGATGATAAAAAATAATAAATGCAAAGGAAAATACATGAAAGAATGAGATTTAACAAATACACTTACTTCCAGTGAGACTACCGGTGAGTATCCAATATGTTTTTGAGCTGCAGTGCAGTTGAATGTTCTAAAGCGTGAGGCTAATTGAACATAATGAACTGACACAGAATGGTTGTATTTTCTGAATCCCAATTTTTCATGCATCCATTTGACAAGCAAGAGAATATACGAAGTCATCCTAGCAGGAACTTTTATCGATGGTCTGCAATCAAAGTAAACAGCCACTCAGCTTTGAAGAACAGCAGGAAAAGATTCCACAATAGCATCAAAGGAATGAAAACTAAGAATTTTCCTAACTTTAGTACCCAATATGGCAGCAGAGCAAAAGCACAAAGGGAATGTCAATAAAGGATAAGAAATATCAGAAACTAGCAAAAGAGAGGATACAATATAAATGTTCTCCAGTCATGTATAAAATGACTCATTTACTTAGCCCTTTCAATGCTACAATTAATTTCTCAAAATAAGTAGAAAAAGTCATTTTAAAGCTTGCACTTTTTGCATAAGATAAAAAATATCTATACCATGAAAAATAATATCCAACAACAAATAGTATTGAACATGAAAGCAAGGCAAGCTAGTGCTTTATTCTTCTTATCCAACTGAACAATAAAGAAAGAACTTATTTGTCCCATCCTTCAAACTTTTTTTCCTTGGCGGCCAAGGGAGGTGAGTGGGTTGGGGGGAACTGCTGCATTGCTTAACTTACCCTAGCCTGATTGCAGTCTACTGAATTGATGACCATGAAAACTAAACCAATATAAATCCCCTATTGTCGGAGCAGATCAATACGAGGCTCCGTTTGATCGAGCTTGGAATCTTCAGAAACTGGCTTTGAATGCCTTTTGAGTGCTCATGAACACTGTCATTCAAGGGCCCACTGCCTTGTCTCCATTTATAAGAAATTTTTGTGTCTTTAAATTTAATTTTTGGGTGTTAAAGAAGTTAGTGCGATGGCAAGTGTCTTCCAACAAAAGCAATAGGTCATGGATTCGAGTCCAGGAATCAGCCTCCAAAAAACAATTGGGGGTTAGAATGCCTACCAATCACCTCTCTCAAGCGCAGCAAAAGTGGAAGCTTTGTGCACTGCATATGACCTTTTATATAAGGTACCAAAAAAAAAAAATTACCATGCCAACAGGACGGGTTTATGCTATAAAGTTACACGGGTTGATAATTCTATGCTTGCCACATGTTAGCATGATTTGATCATCAGACATCAGCCACAATACACTAAACATCGAACTCTAATCTTCCTCTACTTTGACTCTTTTTGGGGGGATAAATACCCTACTACTTCGATTACAAATGATATTAACTTACAGCCACACCTAATGGATAAACCAATGCAAACTTGTTCCAATATATATCACACATGTATAGATTGTGAAGGAAAATCTAAAAATATACGGTTACATAATACAATGGATGATTTGGCACATGAGGTAGTTTTTTCTTCATCCCCCATAAATTAAATTACTCGTTAAAAAAAATAGTGAACAATTTGGAGGTGGTAAAGAAAGTATATGATCTTGGGCTCTAGTTCTCACTTTAATTCCAAGTTCTGGTTGCTTTGGTCATACCATGTTCCATAATTGTGTCATTGTAGATGCCAAATATAATAACTTCCAAGAAATGAAAACTAAAATAAGAAATTTAGATGCTTACTTTACCTCTGATATCCCAAGCCTTCCAATATGAGAGATACGAATTCCCAGAACTTTGTAGGCTCAAGATTAGTGATGAAAAATGCCTACAGATTGATAACAAGGGAATATTTCATTCTGCGTGTATCTCACAGGAACAGAAGAGAGGAAGAAAGAAAAAAAAAAGAACTCTCCACCCAAGAATATTCACAATTTTGGCATACCTTTCCAGCCACAGAGGCCATCCGAAAATCTAAAGCTTCTTCAGCACATATATGGGCATGAATAACATTCTCAGCATAGGTGAAGTCGGACATGTTTTCACCACTCCCTATAATAAACTGAAATGAGAAACCTTGTTACTTCAAAAAAGACGTAAGTAAAAAATATTCTCTGTGCTAAGCAGTACAAGTCTTTGTCAAAAATGGAGTCTCCAAACAAGGAAACAAAAAAACATAGATAGAATGAACAAACAGCTATGTGCATGACACATGGACATCATCTCTAATTTGGGTTGTAAACTACTAGCAATCCAAAGATAAATAAATGAAGCAGAATGGCTCTGAGCATAACAAAGAAACCTCTAAAACAAGAGAGACAGAAAAAAGAAACAAATGGAACTGAGAGATTCATATTGAGGGGATATTTCAGTGCTATTCTAAATGCTGACAAACATGGTTTAATGAGTTTCCAAAATGATGAAAGTAATGAGAATGAAAAAACAATTGATATAATGGTTTGCAAAAATTGTACCAAACCTTTGCCCAACCAGATTTTGCTAAATTAACTAACAATGGCACAAGCTGTGTGTCTCCAGGTCCAAAGACGTTGCTAGGTCGAAGTGCACATGTCAGGAGGCCATCAATGTTGTTGGCAAACAGGACCAGTGCTTCTGCTTGAGACTTGAAGTCACTCATCATGTCCTCAAACTATAGAATACATCAACACATATTTTTTAGGGGAGGAAAAGAATAACGCTTAGCAAAATGGAAAGACTAAATATCTCCAATTAAACAAATGGAGGAGAATCCCTCCAAGAGAGCCATACTTTCCAAGGGTATCTTAAGGTTTCATCTCCATTATTTATATCATGTAAACCATCAAATACTACATCTGCAGAACTGTTGAATATTAGCCTTCTAACTTTGCACTCTCGGCAAGCATTAACAACATTTTTCGCACCTGAATGAAAAGCCATGATGCAAGCAATCATCACTTCCTTAAAAAAAAAATAATAATTAGGGCAAAAAAAAAAGGCTTGCCAGAATAAATTTCTGAACTGAGATCAATGATTCATTACCTTGGACCATAATCATGTAGCAATTGTAAACATCATCTCTTTGTAAGTCACTAACATCCATATAGAACACAACAGAGGAACCTTCAATTGCTGCAAAATTTGTAGATCATATATGCAGTTAAATGTCAAAAGGGGCAACAAGGGTAGCAAATAGTGACAGATAACTAGGGCATCAGCAGTTATACTCAACTAGTTTGTTTGCTTGTTTGTGTGTGTGTGCGTGTGCGCACGTGTATGTGTGTGGCTTTACACAACTACTTCGTGTCAAAGTACAGAAATTATAAAACAACTTCCCCTGTCACTTCTAATAGAAGTTTTATTTATTAAAAAAAATATATAAACCAACACAAGAGATAATGAAAGGACCAACAGAGTCACAAAGTGATCTAAGATTTTAAAGCAAAAGTGCAAACAATCATAGGAACAAATATCTGTTTACTCCTTTGTCATCTAATATTTTTAGACATTATCCACATTTAACAAGTAGTTCACAACTCACAAAACCTCAAGAATCAATAAAAGTCAAAGCACAAGGGTTCTCTTCCTTATTCTATATGGGAAAGTACTAAGTTGGAAGGTGCAAGAATGATGGAAAAGTTCAAATTACAAAGAATTAAGGACAGCATAACTAACAAAAAAAAAAATGAAATTGAAAACCCTCCAAAACTATCACATCTTAAAATTATTATTTCACCTCTCACTACTTAACCCTATTAATTTTTTTTTTTGATAAATAAGTATTTCATTGAAGAAGAAAAGGAACAAGTACAATGAGAATATACAAAGCAGAAAGAGATGCTTGAAAAACTTAAAAGGAACAAGTATCAAGCAACTCTGCTACAGAATGGGCAGATATTAAATTGGAAGCCTTCAGCCACTCGAAAAGGGTCTGCAAGAAGTGAAACATGCTACCTCAATCCTACAAATTTAATAATTTTAAGAGTTTCAAAGAGAATAATTACAATCCCATTGACTGCTGAGAAAACAAAAGAATAGAGAAGACTAAAAATAAACCTCAATTGAGTTTTAGGTTTCCCTCAGATCCTAAATTATAAAAGAGAAATCAAACCACAGATTTCTTCAAAAATAAAATCAATCCAGCAATTCTTGGCCCTCTATTTGCTTGCTGAGTCATAAGCTGACAACAAAAGCACAAACAAAAACTTCAAGAGTTGAATTCAGCTTTTTTATCTCCATTAAATAAAAATTTCGAACTCAGACTTCAGCGAAATTATGTACAGGTTGAGTATAGCTTTTTGTTCTATTTATTCTCAGAAAATTTATAATTTCTCTATTTTCAGCAACTAAAAATCCTAAGTTTATTTATTTTATTTCCTCATATGATTTTGCCGCAAGTACAATAAATTTCTCTTTAAGAAATAAAACAGAAGAGAAAATTTCTAGAAATCATCCTGCATTGCTTTCATTTTTCTTTTGGTTTTTTTAAAAGCTCAGCTAAGAGTTGGAATCAACATTTTTAAGTTTAGCACAAGAATCCATCATCTCTGGCCCAAATTATTAATGCACAAAATTCAAAATTGTCAGTTGTTATTTTTCTTGTCACATTTTCTCAGCAACCAAACAAAGTCCAAAATGCAAGCGTGTATTAGTCATCTAAACTATTGTCACAAAAGATCAAGCTCCTAAAACTTCAAACCAAACAAAGTCCAAAATGCGAGAGATATATTTCTCAAATAATAAACATTTTTTTTCCGTATCACCTTTTTGTTTCCAAACAATAAATCAAAAAAATTATGTCTCAAACTTCACAACACTCAAATATCCAGCTCAGCCAAGTATCCACATAGACACAGTTCCTGTCACATTTTCTTTTCCTTTCCTTCCTCACATTTTCTTGGCAACCAAACAGGCGCCAATAATATATAAAAACATAAAATTAAAACCAAGGTATCAAAACTTCGCCAGCTAAGCCGAGCGAACTTTTTCACATGTCCTGACATTAAAATTTTTCCTTCCCTTATCTCATTTTCTCAGCAACCAAACAGGCACCGATAATATATATGTAGAACACAAAAATAAAAACTAGGTCTCAAAACTTCGCAAAAACACTCGTATATCCAGCTAAGCCGAGTGTTTCCCCTTTCTTTCTCGCATTTTCTCAGCAAGCGAACAGGTATGGAAATTAAAATCTCGGTCTCAAAACTTGGCAAAAACACTCGAACGTCCAGCTCAACCGAGTGGACTTTCTCACATTTCTTCACACTAAAATATTCTCGCATTTTCCCAGCGTCCAAACAGCAGAAATGCAAATAGCGAAAATAAAGACATACATACATACCATGGACGATTTGAGAAAAATCGCGAACGTCGACATGGTGATAGGAAGCGCGATCAGAAGAGATTGCTTGTGAGAGAAGCGAGTCGGCCTCGGACGAAGAGTCGAGTTGGAGAGAGTGAGCGGAATCGGCGACTCGGACGATCCACTTGCCGAGTTTCAAGAGCCTGAGCACCAGCGATTTCCCGAGGAAGCTTCGCCCGCCAAGCACCACGCACGTCTTAGGGTTCATCTCCGCGAAGCGCTCATCCATGTTCCCACAGATCAAGAAAATGAAAAAAAAAAAAAAAAAAAGGATAAGAGAGAAAGTTTTCACAAAGACACGAGAAAGTAAGAGAGAGAGAGAGAGAGAAAGGCCAAAAATGTTGAAACGATCATACTGTATATGACTTCATATATAGGACGTGCTTGGCGCCCAAAGCAGTTTTTCTTTTTAATATATAATTTGTTTTGTTTGTTAATTACTAGCATTGTTTATACCGCGGTTCGTTGGCCACCTTCTAAATTCTAATCTTCTATAAATCTCTACCTTTAAACTAAATTTTATTATCTTTTAGTAATTTATGTTTTATTTTATTCACTTCGATCCTTTCACTTTAATTCGTTTCCTATTTGGTTATTCCATCTAATTTCGTCTAATCTTACCATTAATTTGAGTATTTTACACTTTTTCAATATGTTGTTTTGATGGATTCAACGTTGCTGATTGAAAGAAGCCGATAAAATGACTATTTTTTTATTTTATAATTCAATAATTTGAGGAGAGGGATTTGAACTCTGTATGAGTGGTTTGAGTATTTTTTATTTTTTCAATATGTTGTTTTCATAGATTTAGTGTTGCTGTTAAAAAAATACTCGAAGGTGTTACTACAAAGATTTTGGTGAAATGACTATATTGGAAATAAATAGGAGTTAAAAGATTAAAATGAAAAAAAAAATTAAAAGACTAAATTGAAAACAAATCAAAATTAAAGAGTGTCATTTATAATTTAGTTTTTTTTTTAATAGATATGATACGATTTGAACCTATAGCATCTGCTCTGCAATAATTGTTTTTTATCATTATGCAAAGTTGGTGGAGTGGTTCTTTGGTATCAAAATTGTGATTAAATGCTTAATAATATTAATCATATTAATTACCTGCTAGTTTAGTGGTACTTCTCTCCATATAAAAGAGAAACCTTGATATTTATCTTATTGTTACTTGTTAGTGTGATATTGGTGAGAATGTACGGGAAATAGAGATTAGGGTTGATTAGAAAGAAAAAGAAATCCCTAATATTGAGTAATGCAAGCTTTGATATATGACTTTTCACAATATGCCAACAAATCATTGCGAATAATTTTTGTGATAAAACTACATTTTGACTCTAATTATTAGTCATTTTTTAATTATTGTTAACTAAAATGATCATTTATCAATTATTCTCATTTTCACCAATTCAGACATCATATTCTAAAGATGAAATTAGCTTTACATATATAAATGATCATGGATTCATGGACGATGGGGTTGATGATGTGCTAGAATAAAATGGTAGATGCTCAACGGATCCAATGCTCCTGTGCACTGGACCCAAGTTGTTCCCAATTCAATAGTTTACTTTGGACTTAAAATAAACAACTTTCTTTAAGTAACATTTGGTCCATCATTTAAGTGACTCACTTTTTTGACCATGTAATAATCTATCAATCAAAGCATCATTTAGGTTAATGATCATTATCAACTGATTTTATTTTTGATAAAAATGATGTCTTACACACATCACATGGCAATGACATCTCATCCGTTGCATTAGTTTACAAGCAAGTTATAAATAAATTAAGCAGATTAAAGGTGATTTCGTGTACATTCGGCAACCATTCCTCACAATTAAATAGGAAATATCGCACATCTTAGACTAATAGACTCATGCAGTGTGTCCTTCCAAGTAGGGATGATGGTGTCAGTTCCTTGAAAAGGGAAAAAAGGTCTTTCAATTGAGATTGAAATGTATGAGCTACAAGGGTGCAATGTTTGGTAAACCCATCCATCAACTATAGTACCTAAAGTCCAAACAAATTTAAAATTAAAACAGTACCAACTTTCACAACCAAATACCCACTACTCAATTAGCAAACAAAACAAAACAAAAACAATATTCCTTCCAACAAGTCCCTCATCTTTTTGGAAAGAAAAAGAGAAAAGCTTCAATGTGACACCATCGTGCTTCTCACGTTGCAAGCACTGGGATTCCTTGTCACTTGATTGTAGTCAATATCAACAATGAAGCTACATGTGGAGCCATTGAAAAGGCACCCACTTCAAGTTTACAAATTATTAGCAAAATCCATTTCAACCCCACATAATTGATTCATAAGAATTTTCTTCGCAATGGTAAAATGGTTTCTTGTCTCAGATTGATTGGTAAAAAAAAAAAAAAACTGTCTTTTGGTTGTAATTCAAGCTTCATTTATTCGAGTGAATTTGCCAAAAAATATTGTTTTAAAATTAATTTATTAAATTGTTATTGTTGTGAAATAATTTAGTAAAATAGCCTTGTTTTAAAAAATTATTTTGGAATCACGATTTTAATGTTGAAATCGTGTCTTGAACCCACGATTTTAGGGTGAGTTGGAATTTTTTTTTTTTTTGGAATTCAACTTTGAAATTGTGTCTGAGAAAATGAAAATCGTGTTTCAGTAACACGATTTCAACGTGAAATCATGTAACCAAGACACGATTTGTGCTCTTAAAATCGTGTAATGGAAACACGATTTTAAAAAAAGGCTATTCTTACAAATAATATCAAAACATTACTATTTTACATAATTAATATTAAAATAAAATTATTTCCCAAAATAAATCTCATTTATTCAGCTAGAAAGATATCCAAGCTTGCCATGGACCAACATTCTTAAACCAACTTGGTTGTGGGTTGTAGGAAACGGGCCTATTTAAAATTCCAATTGCAAGGAATTTGCAAATCCTGCACTTGGCATGGACGAGCTTTGACATTGAGTACATAGGGCAGGTTTGATATTTTGAGGTGCTAAAAATTACATAATTCAAATTGAATGCCAAATATTTGAGAACATTGTATTAATAAGATTGTAATAAGAATCCAAATTGATTAAAATTGAAATAATAACATTGTTTAAGATCCCCATTACATAGATCGAATATGATTGCTAACACAATTCTATGTTACAGGGTGTGTATGTTCATGCATGAATAAGGGGGCAGAGAAGTGGGCTTCAATCACTAAACTTTAATCATTTTAGAGTAATTGATCAAATCTCAATCAATTTTCATTATAAGAAACAATTTTAATTCTGATCACATGCTGTATATTCTTCCAGGAATACAACAAGTAATTCAGTACCATATGTATAGTAAACTAGCTTAAGAAATTCCTGACAACACAAAAAATATAAAAAAGAATATTGACAAAGAGATCTCATTGGAGTTTATTTCACAGATGCATGCCTTACCATATCCTATACACAAAAAGAAACAAGGCTCAAAAGCATGTTAAAAATTATCCTTTGCTTGGCGGATGACACCCAAAGCTTCTGCGTCATCAGCTGTGTCCGAAATATTTAAGGACCGTCGGATGTCCACACTTGATGTGCGAAGGAATGGATTACAAGACTTCTCCATCTTTAGAGTAGTTGGAATCTGTGACACCAGAAACATGGTCAACTTTCATCTAGGAAAATCGATAAGAATCAAGGTAGAATATTAATGGCACAGTTGGAAGGGAAGCGAGAGAGAGTACAAGAACAGAGGAAACACCCATTGTGGGGCAAAAAATAATTAATGCAGCAAGCAAGAATTTACATCATGTGGTCAGGTTATTAATTACCGATCCCTTAAATACTGCATTGGGAGTAGTCAAGGTTTGCAGACTGAATACAGACTCAATGATCACCAAAAAAGAATCCTCTCTATTTAAAATGGATCAATTTCATAGTTCAGATTAGATATTACAATGCCACATCATTTAAAACTATGATCGTGACAGTTTATACACTGTTAAATCCAGGAAACAAAATCTTATCTGTGAAATGGAGAGGCTCCTGTGGGTGCAAAAACTTCAAATTTAGATATCTAAAAAGACCTAAGATATTAATTATCAAAGAAAGGAGGTCCTAGGAATTACCGTTGGCAAGCCCTTGCTGCGAATATGGGCTACATGGGCTGCATAGGACTTGAGCGCCTCATTCTTGGGTTCAATAGACAATGCAAACTTTGAATTGCTCTGTCAAAATGCATATCTAGTAGTTAGGACCTCTATATCTTTCAAGCTTCAGAAATTTGAGTAGGGAACACTAAAAGGAATGGATAAAGACAACCAACCAATGTATATTCATGACCGCAATATATATTTGTATCATCTGGCAAAGCCGTGATCTTTTTGAGGGAAGCTAGCATCTGTAACATAGACAATGAACTGTTATAATACAATAATCATGATGAAAGCATGAAATATTTACCGCCTTTCTCAGACAAACTGAATGTTTATCTATAACATCACTGTGGAGAACACTTTTTAGCAATACAACCATACAGCTTCAGCATTTCAATATCTAACAAAAACGATAATGTATCTTATTTATAAGCACTTTTTGACATCTTAATTATTGAATCTTTATTTCCCCATGAACACACAGCTTCCAAAAATTAGAATTTCCTAGTTATAAAATTTTTAAAAAGCTTCCCTCGAGAAGTAGTAATTTTCTTTATAAAATCAGAAAACAAAAATTTTAAATAGCATTCCTTTCTAATGACGTGTAAAAAGTTGAGTTAACATATATTTGTGAAGCTCACACCACAACATCAAATTCAACTTTCTTTTGGGATACATATCAAATGTTTTTTCCACTTAAACCAAAAATCTGAAAAATTAATAGTATTTTGTACAGTAACAGAAATATATATCACATTCAAATATTTAAATTTTCAGAAGAAAAGAAGAAAACGTCAATATTCTAAGCAGAGTTAAATGGATAAGATCTAAACAACATGATTTTACTTTGAACTGTAATCAATGCCTCATTGCATGAGGGATTATTACCTATTGTTCAACTTTTTTAACATTTAAATCTAATATAACTATTGTTCAACTTTTCTAACATTAAAATATAAAATATTTAAAATGATCAACTTTATTTACATCACTCAAATAGCAACACGTACTGTCCTCTCCAAAGACACCAACAAGTATATACAGAGGATTGATAAACAAAGGGATGACAGGGAAAAAATACCATGTGATGTCAACTTAATATGTTCAAAAAACATTTGTGCCATAGTAAAAGTGCCTAGCCTGCAGATATCAGCTCTCTGCACATCACATGACGAAGAATCTAAGTCAAGATTACCTGTTCAGGGGTTCCTTCAAAAAGTTTGCCACATGATAAGCTGAACAAAGTGTCTCCAGTAAAAATTACCCCAGATCCGGGAAAATAGAAGCTAATGTGGCCTGCATGCAATAAAAGAGTACAGAAAATTGGAAAAGAAAATAAATAAAGGAAGAAAAAGAGAATCACCTGCAATAAGATCCAGAATATTGAAAATTTTGGCAAGAGATGAATATACTTTGATATAAAAAGGCACTAAAATTATAGGTTGATCATAAACCTAAATGTTGCACAAAGTTTAAGATGATACATAAATGCAATTTTCCCATTCTCCAGGTCATCCACCAATCTGATGATTTAGTCAAAGAACTAGCAGATGACAACCTATATGAAACATTTAGTGGCCTTATATAAGGCGGTCATTTTATAATTGGCAAGTTACACACACAGTTGATGGGTCTTGAACCCATGACCTCACTCTCCACCTTGCTCTTACAAGGGAGGTACCATTTGAGGCTTTGAGCCAGAGCTCATTGGCTTATAAAAAGCAGTATTTGGTATTTACCTTCTATAGAAAACAATTTTGATGAAATCTTTTTTTTTTTTTTTTTTTTTTTTGATAAATTTTAATGAAATCTTCTATAGAACACATTATCGAGAGAAAGAAGAAAGCAAAGTAGAATTCCAAAAAACTTGTAATATTTGGACGAAAATTAGAGCCCTGAAACAATGCAGCAATTACAGACCAGTAACACCAACAAACAAGCTTATTTCATCAATTGGATTTGAAACATATTCCCAAGAAACAATCAGAGGATTTTCTAATGTAATCAGATAATAAGTATGACCTCGTGTATGACCGGGGGTCTCCATTACAACCACCTCATGGCCTGCAAACATCCACTTGTCTCCATCATTCAAAACAATATCAATACCAGGAATCCTATCCCTGTCTATTGCTGAACCAATCACCTACAGTAAAAAAGGAGAAGTAGAAACTTTATGAAAGTTGAGAGCATTATAAACAAAGAACAGGTTCAAGAACAAGGCAAGAAGACTTCTATTTTGTAGGAAATCTTTAAACTGATGCAACAAAAGAAGCCAAATTACCTCAAAGAAATATAGAAGCATGTCAACAAATTCTAAAAAATCCTTATTCCATCATAATAGTAATTACTACAGCTAGTTTACCAATTTTGAAACAATTTTCAGTAATTCTTAAAATGTATTAGAAAAATTTTGACAAGTTGACGGTCTCAAATATTATAAGAGATAAAATTCACAGAGAATTGTCCTGTAATACAATAAACATGGAAAGTTTTAAAGAAATATAGAAAAAGAGGAAAGATTAGTGTGTTTTCAAGACCAAAAAGACATCCAAACAAAATAACCATCCCATATAAGTAGGCTAAATTAATCGAAACCAGCACCACATTGGAGATATCTCAAATCAGATCAGAATGGTTATTTTATTACAATGATGGTCTCCATATAAATATCCATTTCCATCATGAGTCCTGGTATTGTATAAAATACATCATACATAACTATTTTTGGGGAATAAGCTTTGAAGCATGGAAATCCATTGAAAAAGGCAATTTATTCAATATTTCTTTTAAAGATCAACAATTAAGAATAATAATAAAAATAAATCAGTTTACCAGAAGATAACAAAATCATACCTTTGCACCGTACCTTTCTTTAAGCTCCGCATTTCCACCCGTGTGGTCAAAATGATGATGAGTGTTCAATATGTATGTCAAATTTCGGTTTCTCTTGCTCAAAGCATCTATTACAGGTACAGCTTCAGAAGGATCAACAACACCAACTGTGCCTGTATCTACATCATGCAAAAGATATGCATAGTTGTCCCTCAAACATGGTACCTGAAAATAAAAACAAATCTGGGATCAGTACCAGTGATGCAGAACATGCATAACCCTCTTATGGAATATTTATCAAGTCAACTTATAAGCTTGGATGAGAGGCTCATACATATTTTGAGCACACGTAAGAAATGGGAACACTCTCCTGCTTGCACAGGTGAAGCTACTAATTAAAGAAGGAAGTACATCAATTAACTTCTTCACAAAAACAAGAGAAAGTGCCCTCTACAGAATAATTTTAAAGGCCATTGTTTGATACTAAACAGTTCCTTCAGGTCCATAACACAATAATGCATATTTTCGATGTTATTTACTAAAGGACCATTCCATTTGTATAATTGGTGGAATCTGGCATATCTTAACCAAACCTGTTGCATGACTTACTCACAAAAGTGAAAGACCCTTCAGTTGGGGCTCCAAGTTGAAACCGCTGAGATACGTGTTAGTATATCACCTGGTTTTGTCACCCTCCCTTTGATTATCAATGCCATACTTCAAAATTTACTGCCTTTATCTTGCAAGTGTCCTCCCCTAAAATGAAATTGTTGTAGGTCCATGGGCATTCACATGACAGTCTAAGCCGTTTATGCTAATATACTCATATCAGTTATAAGCACTTGTGTGATTAATAGCAAAATCTAAACAATATTGTGATGGAAAAACAAGGCATGAACTCATTTGTCAGATTATATATGGTAGACTTGATATTTCACCCTACCAACAATAATTTCTTCTCAGTCTCTAATAATTTGTGATAAGTTTATTTAAATGTTATAAAGCTATTTTGTATTGAGCATATAAACTCTTACCAAGATGGATTGCCAATACCATGTTGCATAAGGTTTAAGTGATATTGTGACCGAAATGACTTTAAACCACAGTTAAATTGCAAGATTCCTTTAAGACACACACACACATAACAAAGTAACCTGTGCTGTTTCTTTATGCCATGTATGATGATCAACCTTCATCCCAGTTCAATGTATCTTTCAAATATATTTAGGCTGTTATAGAGAATCAGAACATTCACCATCACATGTTGGCCATAGGGTCACGACTCACGACTCATAGTGATTTAACCAGTAAAGGATCAACATGTAAGGAAGCAAAAGTAATTGTCATATATATATATATGAAAAGAATACAAAGCATAGTGCACGAGCATCACCAAACCATTAGCAGTACAGAAAAATAAAATAGAGAGATTTGCTTACCAATTCAATTTGCAATGTAGGAGATAGGTTAACAACACTGCAAAATTGATTAACTCTAAGTGATCGACTAGCTCCACGCAAGGTTTTTAATGGTGTAGACAAGAATCGAAGGAATCCATACAAAAGACCTTTTCTGAAGCAAAGTTGTCTCACTCCCGGCCATACACGGAGCCCACTCCTCACCTATGAGAAAGTATATTAAACTTAATAACTACAGAGTCAAAAATAATTTTTCCTGAAACAAAGGCAGAAGATAAGAGTGAATGGCTCAGGCAACCAAACAAATACTTAGGTCACAAATATCAAATCCCTTCTTAACAAAACAACTCTTTTCAATATGCTTCAGTATATGATATTTTCACCACAAGCAGACCACTTACTCCTTTTCAATAGCAAGAAATAGGCAAACCAACACAAGCAGACCACTTACTCCTTTTCAATAGCAAGAAATAGGCAAACCAACACAGGTGGCTATAGATTTTATCAGCAAATTACACATTGAAGACAGTGAAGAGTGTATAGTTGGAATTGTGGTTTAGATGTCGCATTGCACATTTTATAACATCAAAATATGAACAGGCAATTAAGTTGAGTTACTTCTAACCAAAGCATTGACTAACAAGGGAAAATTTGGTAAAAATGCAAAACCTATATTCCTAGACTATGCCAAATTATTATCAAAGTACAACAAGAACCCATTTGCCAAAACCACACCAAAATTTTTATCAAGGTCCCTTCTAACCACAGGAGTACCTAGAGGTAGGGGTGGGGGGGAAATGTATCATGGCAAATTGCAAAACCCATTTGCCAAAACTACAGCAAAGCTCTAATGAAGTTCCAAATCTACTATTTAGATTGTGAAATCCGTCACAACAAATTCTCATCCTTTGAGAATTGCAATTATCTTCCTCCATCTTTCTTCTGAAAAAAAGCAGTATGTGACATGACAACCTCCATATCACGGTATTTTCTTACAGTTCCCAATAAACAAAATCAGTCACAGTAATTGCCTGTAAAATTAACAGATTGGAAACCATTAAAAAAAAAACCCAGAAAACCCAAATCAGTGACTCTATTTCCAAAAGCAAAACCACCATTTCAAGACATTCAGATAGGAAACAAAAACTAAAACAGAAGTTCCCAAGAATTCCAAACCAGATTGTGATTTTTTCAAATGGGTACAAAAGTTTCTCAACAAAAAACAAAACCCTCAAACCATACCACAATATTTCACAATATGGATCACAACAACCATGAATTCACAGTTTATCAAAACCCAACAAAGAAAATAACAAAAAGTACATAAATTTGCAAGCATGTGGTAACTTTCTTCCTATAAAAATGAAAACCACATAAATAAAAGAAAAAAAATGAAAGGAAAGCAAAGAGTAAAGAGAGAAATAGAGACAGACCCTTGAGCAAGGAAAGGCAGCCATGGCAGATGAGGCCTTTGAGATCATCAGCATATGTAAAGGGAAGAGAGAGACGGAAGAGAATATGAGTGTGGGTGGGTTGGCACTTTTTGCAGTTGGCAAATACAACCTCCTTGTACAATATGTTTTGGCTTGAAAATGAAATTGCAATTTTTCTTTGTTTTTTTTTTTGTTTTTTTCAATTTTAACCCAACAGTCCAACACTATCAACTAGTAAAGTTGGCAAGTAGCAACACAACTGAACCACGCGTTTTAAAACATTAAAAATTTAGTTTTGGTTTCCACATTTAATTTTTGAGGTGGTGCTAGCCTCACCTGTCTGCTACAGAATTTATTGATGATGTCTTATTAATAATTACATTACACGTGCACTTCGCTTGATTTACTCCCTTATAAAGCAAAACCCCCTGTAAATATATACCAAAAATAGAATCCTTATTTTGAAAGTAAAAACTAAAAACTGACTTTTTATGTTGTGATTTTAAATCTTTTAAACTTTATAAGTCATGACAATGTAATGGATAAAATGAGTAAAACTCCATATATTAATTGCAACCTACAATTTATGGTTGTGGCTTTAGTGGTAGGAAGCCTTTGCACTATTGAATAATTATACAATATTATGGAATATATTAATATCGTATATTCTTCTCTCACATTAATAGTGGATTATGCTAATTAAATTCGGTATGTGACTATCTTTTTTTTGAAAATATACTATCATACTATTCACTTTATGAGTCTGAGCTTGATAGCTTGAGTCCTAGCATATCCCATTAACTGCAGTCTACACAGGTGGTTCCACACCATTCATGAATTATGAGTAGGGTCAAGTGGGCCTAGGTCATGAGAACACTAACAAACACCTTTTTTCGTTTTATTATTATTTTTTTTTAAATTGCAATCTTTTGGGAATAATAAATTTCATTAGTTTCTATTATACCCAAACCACATGGTTTTTACTGTAAGTGATTGTCTTCTTTCTTTCCTTCTTTTTTTTAATAAAATTTAATTACAAAATCCTATGGGGTAACTAAGTAACTAAGTAACTAACACCCCGCTAATCAACCAACAGTTGGCTAATAATAAAAGTGGGGTTGCCAAAAATACCATAGAATATTCCCTACAATTTTATTTTTATTTTTCAATGGAAATACTCCCTACAACTAGTTCTAGATTTTGCAAAGAGAGAAACTTTGCGAAAGGGGGAAAAAAACAAAGAAGCATAAGTAACACGAGAGAGAAAGAGAGATATGACACTGCCAACAACATAAAGATAAAAAGCTTAAACATAAATGAGAAATAATGAAAACAATATTTAAGACGGGAAATTGATAATGCGTATCAAAAACAATTGATTCATTAGCTTTTTTAGTAGAAATGGACAAAGTGTTTAGATTATGATAAAAAGTCAGGTTAAAATAACAAAATTAAAAGGTCATTGTTTAAGTTATCAAAAAAACAAATGTTAGGTTTTTTTTTTTTTTTTTTTTTTGGGAATTTTCCTAAAAAGGGAATTATATTAATTTATATTTAAAAATACAAAATAAAAGTATTTTTTGAATAAAAGCCTTATACCATGCTCACTAGTAATCCCAGCAATTGGAAACTTGAGAAAAAAAAAATTAATAACAAATTATTTTGATAATGTGCCCAAATGGTTGGATTAAGGACCTTTTATCCAATGAGAAATGCATAATTGCTCCACAAGAAAATATATCTTAGCTTCTACTGTGGAAAACACTTCATTAATCATCTCTTGATTTTAAATGTGCCATATAATATTTTAAGAAACAAAAATTTCATGAAATAGAAAAATACATATTTCTTTATTATTTAAAGCTTTCTCCTTCTTCGTTTTTAGGAAAGTCAATCTCAAATAATTAAAAAAAAAAAATTGTTACTAATAAATACTTACTTTTTTACTGTTGGTACTAAAGTATTTATTGTAATTCCTAAATAGACAAATATGTATGGTATAAAAATATTTTCGATGAGACGGCTATAAATAACCATAGATACCTTTTCATCATGAATTTGTATTAAATAAATTTTCAAAGCAGATTCTTGCGCAATTAGCTCCCTAATTAATCTATGCTACTATATATATGCACCAACCACGAAAGTAATTGACCAAAATACCCTTGATAATTAAAAAATAAAAAACTTTATATAAGAATATTATTGTAACTTACAAAGGTGGATGAGAGTACCTTAAAAATAAAATTCAAAAAGGTAAAAAAGGAAAAAAGTTAACAGATTATGATGACGACAACAACAACAAGCCAACTTGGATATTAAAAATAAAGGCTAGTTAATATGGATCATCAAACATTTAATTTATTTGAAAAATAACAGGGAAAACGTGAATGATCCTAAATCACATAAAAAAAATAAAATTTTCAATGAGCATTATATATTATATATATAAATTATTGTCGAAAATGTTTCATATGCGAAATTGAGAACAAGTGATTTATTATTATTTTAAAATAAATTAATAATGTATAACAGCGGCCAACATATCTATTTTACTTTGCAAACTATCACCTAATTTACTAACTTATAATTTAATCTCATAAACAAAAATTCATTGATATCTATAATTCATAAATTATATTTGTATAAATTTGTATTTACATTAACAGTATAATATTTAAATGGATATGCACGTTATAAATTCATACATCTTTCTAATACCGGGTTATTAAACTTAGACTAGACTAACCGATCGAATCAATAACCCGATGAACCAGTACATAAGCTAATATAGGTGTTTAATACTTTAATTAGACCACTTAAGCTATTAAATTAGACAAATTCAATAAAACTCAGTAGGTTTTGTGTCATCCATGCAACCCGGACAAGTTGTTTCCTCCCTGTTGGATTTTGTAATTCTTAAGAAAATTATTTTTATAAGTCCACTTTTTTCTATTTTTATGCTCTTTAAAAATTGGTAATTTGATAATTTTCAACGAATTAGAAACATGAAAGGACTCAAAAAATTTATCTCAATATTGTTATATCCCTATGCCTATATACCTATGTTACGTGTGTGTAATTTTGCACTACAAATTGCAAATCTTAACACCTATAGAGTCTGTAGATTTTGCACTAACAATTAAAAACATTTTAGCTTTTAGCTTTTTTAATTTTTAAAGTGTTTTGAATTTTTTTTGTGTGAACCGTATAATTCCAACAACTTTATTTGTTACTTCTTTATTGCTTTAACTTTTTCATGTTCATTTACTTTAAGTCTTTTGTTCATAATTTATTTGGTTGTTGAAACTAAAAACTTTATTATTCACGTTAGTATAACAAATTATCAATGTAATGTAACAGTAATTATAAAATTTTGTAGTGTCTACAACATTTGAAATGTTAATTTACTTATTTATTTTATGATTTCTCAAACTTATTTTTATATTTATTTTTAATTTTTTTTATTTGACCCTGTTGTTTGACTAGTGACCCACTGGTTGAACCAGTGATCCAATGACTTAGCTCCTAGACCTAATTAACGTCCGGTCCGAATTTAATAACTATATCGAGAGAATAAGCATTTGACAAAAGTAAGTTGTTAAACCAAAATCAAATTTGAATTTAGAATAGCACTAACAAAAAAACATAGTTGAAATAAGAATATACATACACTTCGACTAATCCTAGGAGGATGTGCAAAGTGGAATTAAGAATATATGCTAAGTTTAGCAAACTGGATATCTAACTCTAATTTTACTAACCGGGGGAGTACTAGTTTCTCTAGTGATGTTTTGGTAAGGGCAGGATGTAATAAAAGAATGAATTTCTTATATTTACTATAACTTCTCATTATGTCCTTTTGTTATTAAACTTAGATAAGGCATGAATTTATTCAAAACAAAATTTTGAGTTCCTCTTTTTAATTTCAATAAAGAACCTTAATTACTTCATGAAATTGAACAAAGAAATTTAAAACTTACACCCAATGTTTAAGGTGCAAATATATAATTTAGCCCCTTTTTTTTTTTATCAAAGTATTAAGGATTGTACTAAATTTCTTGAAAATAATATATCATTGCACGTGGAAATGGATTGAATAGGTTGGAGATGATGTATATATTGGGGAATTAAATGAATCTGTGACCAGAATGGCTGAATGGGACATTTATGCATCACCGTCGTCTCGTCACCGACAGCTTTTTATAATTTCGCCTACATAACATGACAAATGGCAAGCACGTGATGTCTTGTCTACTTAAGGTTTCACTTTTCACTTTTTCAGTCCCTTTCGGATTTCGACCAAAAATAACAAAGTTACCTAATTTTTTTCCTTTTGTTGGGGGATTATTGATATTAATTTTTCCAAAATTTGCATCATATATTAAAATTAAGGAATTTATTTTAGACCTCACCTTATGTAACTGAAATTAAGGAATAAATAAAAGGGTAAATTACACTGGCATCCCATTCTTTTGGGAAAACTAGATTCGTTATACCCTATTTTGGAAAAATGACACCCCACTCCCAAATTTGAAAAATAATTAACACTTAGTCCCATTTTTCACAGTTTTCACAGTTTTTAATTTTGGTTAGTTAGGCATTGGTTAAAAAAATTAATAAAAAAAAATAAAAAAAAAAGGGGCTGAGTGTTAATTATTTTGCAAATTTGGGAGCGGAGTGTCATTTCCTCAAACTATGGTGTAACGAGTCTAGTTTCCCTAAAAGAATGAGGTGTTAGTATAATTTACTCTAAATAAAATTATATTTATGTACTTATTCCTTTCTCTTCACCTTCCTTCTTATCAAACAAGAGGGCATGTAAAATTTCTTCAATTTTTCACTCATTTTTTTAAAGAAAATTTTTTAAGATGATTGTTCTTTATTATCAAGTCAAGACAACAGTTGTTTTTTATATAACAATAAAAAAATTTACCAGTTGAATTAACTGGAACCCACAATGATATCTGGTTCATATTTACGTTAATTTAACGATATGTAATATTATTCAATACTCTATGTGTGATGTTAAGTGAGTACCTAATAATTACTCATTATATTTATAGGCTTTTCCTACCTTCATAGAAAAAAGAATAAAAAAATAAAAGAGTAATCTATGTGTTTACAACTAACATATTCGAGAAGATGTCATGTCAACACCAATCTCGCTAATCATAGTGAAGCAATGAAGTTTGGAATAAAAGGCAATCATAGTACACAACAATATTTTGTTGAAGAAAACATATAAAGACAAACAGTTTTATGGCAAGTTCAAATAATAGCAAGAACTTCCACGTTATAAAAGGAGGAGACGCAATCATGATTCTGATCAACATATTTTCTCTTGTATCTTAAGAGTAGTGATAGCCTTAGAATTACAAGTATAATAAAATTACTTTACTCATCATCATTAGCAAATTAAGAGAGAACTCGACTAGAGATTATACTGCACAAACTCAATTGATGCAAGAAGTTTTTCATTCCTTAAAGTGCAAATTTTTTACTTGTATTGTTTAAGTTTGAGAATACCTCTTAGTTGAGACATTTTCAAACCCATTTGAAATAAAAATTATAAATTTTGTAGTAAACAATCTGTATATATAATTGAGATATCTCTTTAATGACAGTTTTTCTATACTTCAAAAATTAACCCTACTACCTAATTGAAAGTGATTTAACAAAAAGACAAATTAAAGATATAAAACTAAATTTAGAAATTCAAAATTACCCTATATTCTAATCCCAATAACAACACCATACACACCCAAATTAACAAAAACATGTTCTCAAAATAAAATATTGAATAAAAAAGAGAGAGGTAGTTAAAATAGTCAAAAAGTAAAACGTATGTTAAATTGCACATTTGGTTCTCAACATTTGACATTTGTTCCAAAATCGTTCTTATACTTTAAAATATTTCACTTTAATCCTTATATTTTCAAAATTGTTTTAAATAAGTCTTTTATTGTCATATGATTAATGAAAAATACTGATGTGACAAACAGAATCCATGAAACTTCGAAGACTTCACATCATCAAAAGTGACATTGGTTTCATGAATTCTGTTTTGCTACATCAGCATTTTTCATTCGTAAGATGACGAGAGGACATTTTTGAATTATAAAAAATAAAATAAGAACCAAAATTTTAAATTCTATAAAATTAAGACACACGTATTATACTTGAAATAAAACTACTTGTAGTTAAAACTTAAATTATTATATTTTCTTAGGGTTAAGTTCAAATTACACCTGGTGACTATATGTGATGTTACACTGCTCCATAATTTTTCATTTAAAGAGTATTTTGATGAATCAACTGTAGGGTTACATTATATTCTTATACCGTTCATACTTAGGAAATATCAAGATGGTTGGATATCAATAACTATTCATCATAAATCTTATACCGTTCTATCACTTAGGAAAGTTGGTCTATCAAGATGGTTAGGATATCAATAACTATATCATCATTAAATGTTTAAATGTCAATTTTTATTTTTATTTTTTAATTATATACAAATCATGAATTTGTTAATCAAATAGTAAATAATATTTGATTAACACAAAATTTGGCATGTATTTAAAAACAACAAAAGTATGTAATCCAACAATCAGGCTGTCAAAATATCAATTATATAAAAAGTTATGAAATTGTATAACATCACAAAGATTTGATCCTTACTCATTTCTTTATTAAAAAGATGAAGAGCATCCGCATGTGAAAAGATTATTGTTACCATAAATATAAGGCCAAATTACAAATTACACCCTCTAAGTTTGGCTAAAGTTCAAGTCAGTCCTCTAAGTTTTGATCGTTTCAATTTAGTCCTGTAAGTTTGGTTTGGTTCCAGTTTAGTACTCTAAGTTTTGACCGTTTCAATTTAGTCCTCTAAGTTTATTGTTTTTTTTTTTTTTTCAAAAACTAATAAAAATTATTTAAAAAAAATTCGTGAAAAAATTAAAAAGTTAGAGGACTTAATTAAAATGAAATGAAACATGGAGGACTAAATTGAAATAGTCAAAACTTAGAGGGCCAAATTGAACTTTGACCAAACTTAGAGGACTAAATTGAGCCGGTCAAAACTTAGAGGACTGAATTGAGCCGGTCAAAACTTAGAGGACTGAATTGAACTTTGACCAAACTTAAAGGGTGTAATTTATAATTTAGCCTAAATATAATAATGAAAAATGTTCAAATCAAATTCCTTAATCATGAGCTTTACTTTTTCTTAATTGGCTTCATCCATTACCTTTAATGTGAGGGCAAATCACTTTATTATAGAACTGTTTTTATCTTTTATTTCCTTGAATCATTCTCTAGTTGTTCGGGAGCAAATCCCTTGATGGGGGACACCATTATCATTCCTTTCTCCTTTCTCCTTTCTCCTTTCTCCTCTCCCATTTTCTTTTTTATTTTCTCCTGTCACATCTTCATTCTACCTACTTTCTATTAAACTTAGGGTAGAGCTAAATATTTTTACAAAGCAAAATTAAGAACATCATTATCAGTGGGTTTATTTTCTCAGTGGGTTTTCTTTTATGCTTTTGGTGATGCATACACGACTTCAACTATAAAATATTAATTTATCTAGTGAGTTTTTATCGATAATGACGCATGATTTGATTATAAGACATCATTATGTCATCTCTTAAGAGCAACAATTAGATATTTTGCTAGAACAGGATTTTATGTCATCTCTTAAGAGCAACAATTAGATAATTTGCTAGAACAGGATTTTATGTCATCTCCTAAAAAAATAAAAGAGTAATCTATGTGTTTACAACTAACATATTCGAGAAGATGTCATGTCAACACCAATCTGGCTAATGATAGTGAAGCAATGAAGTTTGGAATAAAAGGCAATAACAGTACAAAACAATATTTTGTTGAAGAAAACATATAAAGACAAACAGTTTTATGGCATGTTCAAATAATAGCAACAACTTCCACGTTATAAAAGGAGGAGACACAATCATGATTCTGATCAACATATTTTCTCTTGTATCTTAAGAGTAGTGATAGCCTTAGAATTACAAGTATAATAAAATTACCCTATATTCTAATCCCAATAACAACACCATACACACCCAAATTAACAAAAACATGTTCTCAAAATAAAATATTGAATAAAAAAGAGAGAGGTAGTTAAAATAGTCAAAAAGTAAAACGTATGTTAAATTGCACATTTGGTTCTCAACATTTGACATTTGTTTCAAAAATTCGTTCTTATACTTTAAAATATTTCACTTTAATCCTTATATTTTCAAAATTGTTTTAAATAAGTCTTTTATTGTCATATGATTAATGAAAAATACTGATGTGACAAACAGAATCCATGAAACTTCGAAGACTTCACATCATCAAAAGTGACATTGGTTTCATGAATTCTGTTTTGCTACATCAGCATTTTTCATTCGTAAGATGACGAGAGACATTTTTGAATTATAAAAAATAAAATAAGAACCAAAATTTTAAATTCTATAAAATTAAGACACACGTATTATACTTGAAATAAAACTACTTGTAGTTAAAACTTAAATTATTATATTTTCTTAGGGTTAAGTTCAAATTACACCTGGTGACTATATGTGATGTTACACTGCTCCATAATTTTTCATTTAAAGAGTATTTTGATGAATCAACTGTAGGGTTACATTATATTCTTATACCGTTCATACTTAGGAAATATCAAGATGGTTGGATATCAATAACTATATCATCATTAAATGTTTAAATGTCAATTTTTATTTTTATTTTTTAATTATATACAAATCATGAATTTGTTAATCAAATAGTAAATAATATTTGATTAACACAAAATTTGGCATGTATTTAAAAACAACAAAAGTATGTAATCCAACAATCAGGCTGTCAAAATATCAATTATATAAAAAGTTATGAAATTGTATAACATCACAAAGATTTGATCCTTACTCATTTCTTTATTAAAAAGATGAAGAGCATCCGCATGTGAAAAGATTATTGTTACCATAAATATAATAATGAAAAATGTTTAAATCAAATTCCTTAATCACGAGCTTGACTTTTTCTTAATTGGCTTCATCCATTACCTTTATTGTGAGGGCAAATCACTTTATTATAGAACTGTTTTTATCTTTTATTTCCTTGAATCATTCTCTAGTTGTTCGGGAGCAAATCCCTTGATGGGGGACACCATTATCATTCCTTTCTCTTTTCTCCTTTCTCCTCTCCCATTTTCTTTTTTATTTTCTCCTGTCACATCTTCATTCTACCTACTTTCTATTAAACTTAGGGTAGAGCTAAATATTTTTACAAAGTAAAATTAAGAACATCATTATCAGTGGGTTTATTTTCTCAGTGGGTTTTCTTTTATGCTTTTGGTGATGCATACACGACTTCAACTATAAAATATTAATTTATCTAGTGAGTTTTTATCGATAATGACGCATGATTTGATTATAAGGCAATTAGATATTTTGCTAGAACAGGATTTTATGTCATCTCCTAAAAGCTTTTCATCGATAATGACGCATGATTTGATTATAAGGCAAGTAAATATTTTGCTAGAACAGGATTTTATGTCATCTTCTAAAAGCAACTCCAAGAGACTCTTTATTTTTTTCTTCACATGTGAAAAGTTTTGCACATTTAGCTATTCACTTTTTTTCATACCCTCCAACAACCTCTTTATTTCTTTCTCTATGTTGTTAAAATAACATTTTTATTCATTTATTTATCTCTCATTAAAATCTCTTTCTTCTCCCTTCTTTCCTATTCTCTCGTGAAACAGAGAGAAAGAGACAGAAAGAGAGAGAGAGAGAAACCAACCCCTGTGAAACCCAACCACCTCCACCATGCTCGCCCCTCCACCGCCGAAAATAGTGCTCTAAAAAAGGGTACCGATTGGGGAGAAAAGTGAAAAGGGGAGAGAGAGGAGATCGGTTGAAAAAGAAGGAAAAAAGAAAGAGTAGAAAACATTTTTTTAAGGGATGAAGAGCTACAGTAACTTTTCATTTGTGAAAAGTTACTGTAGCAATTTAACAATATAAAGAGTGAATAAAGAATTTGTTAGAACATTATTTTTGCATTTTGGCTCGCCATATTCCCAAATAGAGAGCCAAATAGAGCGCTGTTAGAGCCGCTCTTAACCATGTAATGACTAAAGGCTTTTTATACTCTATGAGAGTGACCAGTGACCACGCTCATTGTGGTGTATTATACTTTTATCTCCCATTTGATCACATTATATTGCTAGGTTACAAAACTAAGTCAGCGTACATTCTTGGCACCGACAACTATGCCCCATGCTAACTTTCCTCCATGATGATTCATAGATAAGTGTAAGTGTGACTTTTCCATTGTACCTAAATTTACCACTTTCTTATCTGTAATGTGAACACACCCTTTTGCATATGCCATCATACAAATAGTATACTCCATGTGACTTTCGAATAAAAATATTTCAAGTGATTGACATCAATTTCCATGGCTGAGAATATAGTCCATATCCATAGTACAAATAAGACCATATTTCAAGTAATTGACATCAATTTCCATGGCTGAGAATATAGTCCATATCCATCGTACAAACAAGACCATATTTCGACCTGCACCGAAATTATCGTGTCAGTATTTTCTCTAGACCCACATTCTTGAAGGTTTTCTTTAACACCCTAACCAAGCATATACATCTACATGATTACCACACAAAAAAACAAAAAACAACCAAACAAACTAACTAACATTATAGACATCTACATGATGCATATTAACGAACTTTACATTCATGTGGACTGTGACTTTTGTTTCCCATTAGCGCTCCTTTGTCTTTAACCAGCCAATTATGTTCATCCAGGCATCCTCCTATAGGTGGTATCTCAAACTTGATACTAAATTAGTGATTCAAAGCAGCTCCAATCACAAGGCAGAATCTTTGTTTCTTAGCCTGAACATCCTTAACACAGTTTAACCGGGATACATGTGATGAAGGTGAAGAAATTGAACATTCCCAGTAAACTCAGATCTCACCTATATGACTAGCTCAAAATGCAACACATATATAATATGAATTTTGCAAAGCTAATTTCATCTACATAAGAAAACCAAGATAGTTACTGAATATGATTACAACAAAAGAAACTCATAGATGTTATATTTAATCTAAAGTAACATGATTTAGCAAAACGAATTCATGCCAGCACAGTGGCCATATAATATCAATTAGCGCCCCTACCAAAAAAAAAAAAAACCTGAAAATAGTAATTTTCTTGCAAAACAAAGCAAATGTCCGACAATGGCATTTGCACAGGAAACTGGAGAATGTCCAAATGCTTTAACAAAATCTATTCGCCCCAAAAATTATGCAAAATATTTCCAAAGATCTTGCAGATTTGATGTTTGCAATCAGACATTGATAATCCCCATAGATTCTACCTGCAATGTGGACAGAAACTTTAAGGATAAAGAAAAAGAAATAGAAAAAAAGTTAAAAACATGGCAATCCAACCAATTCTTCATCTGCTTAGACATTGATAATCCCCCGTAAGTGTACATGGAAATAGAAATGAGCCTACCATGTGCTTCAAGCATAATAAAAATTGAGGACAGCTATAACTTCTAAATGTACCACATATAGGAGAAACAAAACAATAGAAGATTAAATAAGGCATCTTGTAGACAAATAGAGTCAAGAAATCATTGAAGACATCATACTAGTATTCTCGTTAACATAGTAAACAAAGACAATTCCAAAATGGAGTTTTACCAGTATCAGAACATTGTTTTAGTTTAGAAGAGAAAGCAGAATGCCTACAGATGGGAAAACCAACATTAAGGGTACTGGTAGATTAATACAGATGGCTGCCTTCCTTGATCCTAAAATTGGAGGACAGGGGAATAATTAGATGTAGCAATGGGACACTAGTGCTTTTGCCAATGCCTTTGGACCAGATGGCATCTCCTTACCCCCGTAAGTGTACAGGAAAGGTTGTGGTCATATTTTTATGACTAAGGAAGTGAGTAAGTTGTGTATTTACTTACCCCCCCCCCCCCAAAAAAAAAAAAAAAATCCAGCCGACGTTTTGGAATATGAATTTGTAGATAATAGAATGACGTTAAGTATAGGTGGAAAAATCTAATCATCCCATTAACTAAACACAATTCCAACCTGTTACTCAACCTTAAGCCAAACTATAAACATATTGGGGCTAAGTTTTTGTTGAAAATATAAAGACAACACATAAATGCATTCAGACAGGAGTTGTCAAAAACTATGTTCAGATAGGATAGGATTTAAGTCTTTAAGATTGAAGCTGAATATGGCAGCATGTCAACATCTTAAATACATACCTATCTAGTTTAGAGCATGACCAAATGATTACATTGTCAGTTTTAGTATTATAAATGCATACAGTAATGTAAGTTAGAGGATGGTACAAAATATATATGATAGAATTTACTAAGAACTGCAATAAAAAAAAAGAAAAAGAATTTGTTTGGGCATTATCTACGCATGCAGTTGTGTCCCCATCAAACAATCATATCATACTCAAGTTCATCTTTTTTCTATTAGTGCACTTTATAATCACCACACATATCATAATCAATTTTTCGAGATCAAGATTTGTCTTTAACTGCATTATAATCTCAATTGAGCAACCAAATAGAAATCGGTTATTACCTCGATGTGGCATTGAACAACGGTTCTCCTCTTGCTACATCCCTAAGTGAACAAAAGTTGGGATTATAAGGAAGCGCCTGAAATTGATCCATTTGGTCAATCCTATGAATCTTGTAACTTCCATTTGCTGCATTCCAAGAAACCAAATTATTGTTATTATGTAACATCAAGATATCACCATTGTCACATAACCCTATAATTCGTGAAGTGATCACGCTAAACATCGGTGCATCCACCGCGAACTCAATGATCCATTCCTTACTCCAAGACCCCTGTACACCATACTCCTTCATCACCCATATATGAAACCGCATTTCATCATCGAAAGGACAGTCACCAATTGCAAGACAACCACCCAACACCCCAAGATTAATCCTCCGCTTTGGCCACGTCAACATCTTCAGTGCCTCCTCCTCAAACTCCAAAGGAGCTGCCACGGGCCGAAAACACTCATCCTCCACATCAAATGAATGTATAAAATGATTCACATCCGGCGACAACACAATCCAATGTATTACCCCATTGAGAAATGCACTATGCGTCGGCACACCGTGCACGTCCTTACCGACTTTAATCCTCTTCCAAAGTCCATTCCCTTTCACTCCAAGCGTATACACGAGAGTAGGCACGCCTTTACAAACTTCAGGTCCGCACTCTCTGTTGGCCAACAGAACAACCTTGTACACATTTGTCTTGGGGCAAAACCCAATACGAGGACACACGAAAGAGGGAGTAAGGTTTGTACAAGGCCGAACCGTGACGAACTCGGCTGTTATCGGATTACAAACAAACAACCGATCCAATTTTACCTCGCCACAATACACCACGCCTAGAAGAATCAAGCCATTGCAGGAATCGACTAATTCGAGTTTTTGGTCACATTTGATACCCAGATGGGTTTTGATTTTGAACATTACGTGATTGGAAGAGGGGTCGAGATGGAAGAGGTGGTGTTGTTGAAGGTCGTTGTTTTTGGGTTGGAGGATGATGGTTGTGGGTGTTCTTGCGATGTATGATTGAGCGAAAGTTGGGTGTAAGAGGAGATGGAGCCATGTCTTGGAAACACACCTGCAGATGAAGAGGGTTTTGAAGGGGAGACGTGAGAGAATGTCTGTGATGATAATGTGGGGAAGATGGGAGATGTAGTTGGTGCCACTGCCAGCAACTGGTTCTGCTACTTCTTCTGCTTTGTTCTTCTTGTTGGCCATGATGGTTTTTGGGTTGGGAATTTAGAATGGGGTTTGGCTCTGCTTCCTTTGTTATTTCTTACTTTCCATTTTCAAGGGTTTTGGTTGGGAGAGATGTGAGATATAAATATAATAGTTGCTCAATGGTGATCATGGGTCACACTCTCAAAAATCTATCCATTTGATAATTTTATGGCTTCAATTTTATTTTCTCAAGTATAATTGTGTAAGTGTATAGTTTCTTAGGTTAAGTATATTAGGGTATGTTTGGTCATAGTTTTCTGTTTTTGTTCTCAAAAATTGGTATTTGTACTGTTCTCAAATTTTGAATCCAAAATGTGGTTTTCTACCGTTTTTAATCCATTTTTTTTTAGTTTGGTGATTGTTTTCAGTGGAGGGTTTTCATTTATATCTGTCATAAATTTCATTCCCTCCATAAATATGACAACCACACCACTGAGAGAGTCTCAACCCGTGAGAGCCATGACAACCACACCACTAAGAGAGTCTCAACCCGTGAGAGCCACGAAGAGCCTCCATTGAGAGCCACCCAAGGCAACCGTGAGCTGCTCCCAGCCGGACAGCACGAGACCAGTCAACTAGCGACACCGTGTGACCTCCCTCGCGTGAGCCTCTGTGTACGCCGGTCACCATGTGAAGCCATCAGCTCCACTACGCAGAGAAAAACTCCACCACTGCCTCCGACCATCGTTGGCCTCCAGATCTAGACTGATTCCTCTATCTCCACCGCCTATTCTAGGGTTTGTTTGCTTGAAACCCATGTGAAGTCTCCCACCACCGCCTCCAACCATCTTTGGCCTCCAGATCTGGACTGATTCCTCCATCTCCACCGCCTATAATACGGTTTGTTTGCTTGAAACCCATGTGAAATCTCCCTCCACCATTAATTTTTTGTTTTTAATTTCTCTGAAATTTTTACAGCCAGCTCCACCACTGCAAGCAACCATCGTCGCCTTCAGATTTGGATTGCTTCCGCCATCTCCACCACGTATTTAGTGGGTTTGTTTTCTTGAAACCCAAATCTCCCTCCACCCTTTTGTTACTGGACTGTTTTCAAAATAAATTTCATGGTACATAAAAATATGTTATTGATTGATGGCTTTTACTGGGTGAATTTGAATGTGTATTTAATAATGTTGATTGAGGAAAAAATATCATAATAAATCCCTTTCTATGTGAATTTGAATGTGTATTTGATAATGTTGAATTTGAGGCTATTGAAGAGTTGGAAAATTGGGTTGTGTTCTTTGCTGAATTGAGCTTTTTTGTTAATTAAAGTTATTATGAAAAATTGGGTTGTGTTCAGGGGTAAGATTAGTCCACATTGATTCATTGTGGCTTGGTTTGGGGTTTATATATATATGTAGTTCTGGCCAGATGTCTTGCTGGGGCTTTACTGAAAGAACAAAGTGGGGAAACAAAAGAGAAAGGTGATAAAGAAAGAGAGGAATATAAGAGGGTTGAGATGGGTTGAAGAAGTATGCCAAAGAGAGGAGATGGAGAAGCATTGAGCTCATAAGTACAGCTTATATGGTTGGTTTTTTCCAGCAGGGTGATGGAAGAGTAACAACTTTCTTAAGTGAAGGCACCCTTCCTCCTTGTCTGTACAATTTGACATCCCTTCAATTGTTAGATCTTAGTAAGAATTACTTTACTTGGATAAAGTGCATTGTAATGAAACATGAGAATTACGTAGATTTTTTTAGGTAAATAAGATTGGTGATTTTGTATGAATTTATATCGTATTAGAAATTTTATTAGTAAAGCCCAAGCTCACAAATTGGCATGTTGTGCTAATGTGGTAAGTATGGATATAAGAAGAGAACTCACAATTTGCTTATATACACCTCATTTGAATAATGCTCATCATATATGATTTTGGTATGAACTTTGAAATGTACGTTTTCATTTCCTTTGCATATGCTGATGCTACTAATTCTTCTTATAATACTTTTTTTTTTGCATAGGGTCCAAGATGTCATCAACAAGTGTTAGTGATCGTGCTCCTAGTGGACTTAGATATGTAAACAAGACATGTCGTTGTGGACATAGAGCGGGGGTCCGAATATCCGAGTCTGATATGAACATGAACAAGTTGTATTATTGTTGTTTTCATAACAGATGTAGATTTTTTCGATCGTGTATACCAATCACTAAGTTTGAAGCAACATCATCAACTGTGGATGTCTCACAAGTGTTACGCGAAGTGCATCAGTTACGGGTTGATATTGTGAGTTTACAAAAAACCGTTGAATTATTTAAGAGGTTGATCACTCTAGGCATTGGATTGGTTATGTGCTTCATTTTTATGTACTTGGCTTGATTTTCAGAATCACAAGTTGAACTGTGTTTTGTTGACATAACCCAACCAGTTTTATTTTGTAATCTATGGGCAGTGTAAATGTAATATGGTTAGCAGTTAAGTGCCCATTATTAACAAGTGTAATGTACTAACTACTTGGCGTAGGCCTAAGTTAATTTAATTATGTTAACAGAAAACTATGATATTGTAGAGTTTAATGTAAGATGAGTTATACCACCTACATTCATCATAATGGCCCATATGCAACTACCAGAGATATACATATATATCCTGGATACACAAAATATTCGTTGGAGTATGTTTATCTTGGCATATATTGCCTTACAAAATATTGCATAGGCATATGCATTACAAAATATTACATAGTCATAAAATAAAAAACCCAAGTAGTGATTAAAAACTACCACCTCTTTTATACTCGATTCACATCATTTTAGTTATTTGGTCGCGAAGTGTTCCCATGGCTGCAACTGCTTCCGGCCTCAGAGCATGTACAACCCAACCACAGCGCTGACACGTGAGGCCTTCGTTACCCGTTGGACATTCCATGCCTTCCCACAAGGTAAACATCTCATCTGAATGTGCAAATGTGCGTATAAAATTGTGAACAGCACAACATGCTGTGACAATCATGCGTTGGCGAGTATTGGAGTACCTTGGCATGTGTGTCAGAATCGGGAAGCGTGCTTTCAAAACTCCGAATGATCTTTCAATGACCATCCGTAATGATGAATGCCTATAGTTGAATAATTCTGATTTGTTTTTGGGACGACGGGCTCTACCTCTGTACTCCTGAGCATGATACTTTACTGATTTATGTGGTGGTAGGAATGTACCTCCCATTGGGTATCCGCTATCCACAAGGTAATAAGATCCTACATGTAGATATATGACATTCATCAATTACTTAAAATAAATATCCATACGGTAGAAACAACACAATGGTTGGGCAAAAAATATTAAATAAAGTAATTAATAACTTGCTGCAGGCCATGGAAACATATGCTTGTTACTAATGATGACCTTCTCAAAGACTCTCGAGTCATTGACACTACCCTCCCAACCGAAACAGACAAAGGTAAACTTCATATCAAAATTACAAGCACACATGACATTTTGAGTAATCACATGCTTTCTCCCTCGATAAGAGTTTGCCTTTTCAGCTGGAGTATGGGTACTGACATGTGTGCCATCAATAGCTCCTACATATTTCTACTACATATGTAGGTATAAGCATTCTATACCATCTTCTAGATATAAAATATACTTAAAAAATATTTAATAGTTTAACAAATCTATAACTTATGTTGCATTAACTTCAAACATAGTTGTTCGCATGTATAAATGTAATACTTTGAAGAGTTGTACCTTAAACCATGGGTAGTATTTCCCATGTGCAAGGACGGGAGTAGTTCATTGCATCATGGATCTGGCTTAATCAGAATTATCTCCAGTTGGTGGATTGCTTGTAGTACACGTCGAAAGAGGCGTTGAACAGTTTCAGTTGAATGTTGAAAGCGATCAGAAACCACCCTCATGCAAATATTGTGGCTTATAATGTACAAAAGCATTGCCACTGATTCTTCCACCAAAACAATGCCATTGTCCTCCTTTAAAATCCGAAACCTTTTCAACTCATTGCATAAGTGCCGCAATACATCAATATTCATATTAAACATTTTATAACAAACCCTTTGATGTCTGTTTAGTATCTCCTTCATAAAAGCATCTCCCGACAATTTACTTGTACGCATTGGCCTCTTATTGTAGTACTTATTCACGTGGTCAACTGACATTCTAAGAAAAGTTTCATTGACATTGTGCATCCCATCACTAACATCACTGTTTGTTTCAGAATCATTATCATACATCCCACCGTCATCATCCTCGTCACACTTCTCACACTCCTCACTATTGGAATGTGACTTATTGTCAGACATTTCATCAATAGAACCATTGTCTGACTCATCACATGATTCATCATCAACATCATCTTCTGATATTTCACTCTCAGACCAGTTTGTGTCAGAATCAACATCACTAAAGTCACTCTCAGATTCAGACATTTCAAAATATTCCTATCAAAACAGTAGATTGCACACACATATATTACACTAGCCTAAAGATACTAGTGAGTAACAAAGAAATTCAAGAAAACCACATATTTATTTGTACTTGAGATCAAAAAATACCAATAAAGAACCGAATGTTCAACAATAAGGAAATCTAAGAGAGAAATTAAAAGAAACAACTAAGCCCTTTAACTTTCACCAAAAATCAGGATCACAAATTGTAATCCTTAGTAAAGTTAACTAAGAATATTTCCTTTTGGTCCAATCATGACCAATATATTTACAAGACTTAGCATGCATAACACAATGTAAATATGTTAATCACCATAACATAATTGAAGCATAACATAACACACCCACTTATGTTACATTAAAGGTGTTCAAATAGTGTTCACAACACATACTTCAAATAAAATAGTAGCTAATGACATCAAATAGTATCATAACATACAGAATTTAAAACAACTTTAAAGGAAACATAGTCATAACATAAGATAACATAACATATATCAAAATAAACTTCATCAGCACAACCCCTCATCATTCATAATTACAGAACGACCCATCTACAATTGAATCCATTCATTCAATCTTCCTATCCTCCGACATGGCCAAGAAAGCAACCTTATTTTCCTTTTTGTAGAGCGCCTTCATCACTTTCGAGTATGCCGTTCTTAGCATATCTTTGTACTCGCTAAGTGCCTCAACAGCTTTGTCAAGAGAGAACCGCTCAAGCTTTCTTTTTGACTCTTCAACACAATTAGCACTTGTCTTTGTGACCCTATGCTTAAACCTTTGCCTAGAAATTTCAGTGAATTCAAGGATGGCAAGGGTCATATCACTCATTTTATCTCCTTTCTTAGGCTTCTTCTCCTTATCTTTCTCTCTATGCATATGACGCTTCACCTTACTCATATTTGGTGGGACTTGGACATTTTCATTATCATTGCCTGCATCCACATTCACATATATTCCACTATGATGCACTAGTATTGGTACGATATCGGGTACGACATGGGTGCGGGTATGGAGGTACACCATTTCTTAAAAAAATTAGGGTACGACACGTGGATACGTCGATTAATTAATTAATTAATATTTATTTTTAGGTATATTTTAAATATTTTTTGACATAATTTATGTTTATTTTAGGTTGCAAAATTAAGTAATAACAATAAAAATCTTGAAAACACATTTAAAATTAATTTAAAAGAATAATAAATAGCAAAGAAGTTCAATGACATCCATAAAATATAAAAATAAAAATAAAAAACAAAATCTACCATGGGATCACAGCAGCTA
>OU015765.1:22376045-22470279 GCA_907173295.1 Fagus sylvatica | reverse complement strand
AGACTCTCTATTTTATTTCACTATTCTATTTTTTAATATATTTTTATTATTTATTTATTTTTTCACAACTCCCAAAATACCTTCCTACCCATTCTTTTTCTCTATCTCTATTTTCTCTGCCTCCTTTTTTCTTCAGCCCCTTTGTTTCTTTGGCAAAATTTGCCAAAAAATGCATTTTTCTATGTTTTTTGGCCAAACATGTCTCTTTTGATATTAATTTGAAAAATAGACTGATTGCAAATGTCTTTGTAAAAGAGATTTTTTTTTTTTTTCGTTTATAATTTTTCACGTGTTTTTTCAAAATTTCAAAAAAAATTATAGAAAGTCGTTTTACAAAAGACAACTTTCACTTGTTTTTTAATTAAAAAAAAAAAAAAAAAGTCGTCTTTACAAAAGACAACTTTCAGTCTCGTCTTTACAAAAGATAACTTTCATGTATTTTTTTAAAAAAAATTATATGAAAGTTCGTCTTCAAAAGACAACTTTTAGTTTTTTTTTGTAAAGACAACTTTCTTTAAAAATTTTTTACAAGTTGTCTTTCCAAAACGATTTTCAATCAGTATTTTTCAAATTAACAGAATATGGTTGCCGAAAAAAAAAAAAAATGCATTTTTTGGCAAATTTGTTTTTCATTTCATAGGTTTTTTTTTTTCCTAGATCTTTATTTCAGCTAGAAAATTGAACACAAAACCCAACAAAAATTGAGCAAGACCCACTTGAAAAACTCAAACCCAGAACCACCCATAATCAACCACAAGTCACCCGCGATTTCATCTACAAATCACCCAAAATCAGCCACAAAGTCACACAAATCAAACCCAGAAATAAAACAAACAAATCAAACCCAGAATCGCCGAAAACAAACAAATCACCGTCGCTACACAAAACCTCCACTTCTCTACCATAATCCAATAACAAATACATAAAACCCAGAGCAAGTACAACCATCGCAAGCCATCGCCACAAACAAAATCCAGAATACCCACTCACCCACAAAACCATTGCTGGATTTGTTTGGTTGTTCTCGGCATCGCGGGCTTTCTCCATTTTGTCGCGAGCCTTCTCAACCTCGTCGTGGTTTTGTTAGAGCCCATCTCAACTCCTTTGAGCTCGATCTGGTCTTGTCATGGCCCTTCTCGGCCTCTCCAAAATCTTGCTATGGTTTGATCTCAGCTTCCACAGCCCGATTTGGCGTGAAGTTGAGCGAGAGAGGTGCACCAGAAACAATGAAGGAGAGAGAGAAAATGAATATTTAAAGGGAAGACTAAGGTTTACTAATGAACAGTAGCTCAACTGAATAGGCTAATGTGGGAGAGTTTTGTGAGTTTTAGCCAGAAATTTTACTGAATATACAGTTTGAGGAGGCTAATGGGAATGCTTTCAGTCAGCATAAAATTTTCTACATTTCAAAATCTCTCAATATGTTCATTTCATTGTTTAGATTTTATTTCTTAGATCTAACCGTGTACAAATGACGTGATAATCTATACATTATTAGATTCGTAATATTTAATCTCCCATAAAATGAACAATCTTCATTTCATTTCAAATAGAGATGAACCTTTTCCTCCTAGCACACATCGCATCAGAAAATGATCTTTTTCATTTCAAAATTATTTTATTTGATCAATTTTATGATTCATATTAAATATTACGGATCTAACATAATACAAATTATCACACACTATTAGAATTCAAGAAATAAAATTTAAAACCATAAGATGGATTTTGAAACAAAGAGTATCCTGTTCTTATGCATAGTTGCATACTTCAAACTCTCCTAAGAGAGCACTCCCTTAACTCCAGAGTCCAAACCTAAGCCTTAGAAGATGAACAACATCCATCATGGGCTTGCGCCACTATGGATGTCAGCCTTGTGGGGCAATCAAGCTCACTCTAATTTGTGCCCGAAACAATGGGTTTGAAGTTTGAACATTGTCCTTTGTGTTTTCCATTTCCAATTTTCCACCACGTGCAAGAAAAAAGTACCCCTCAAAAGAAGACGACTTTTTAATTCAAAGTCTTTAGGAGAAAGAAAGAATTGGCCAAATTTTTTGCCATTCTTTGCAGCAAAAATTACATAAATGCTTTCTCAAATAGTAACCGAATCACTGCCTTTTTTGTTATCAAATAGAAACAAAATAAATTTAACCAGCATTGAGATGATCTAAACGGTTCCCAGGAATGGACTCTCCACCTTTCGGTTTAGCTTATAAGTTGGAAAGTCCAAAAGGTAAAACTTTATTATTACAAGCTAGTACAAGTGATTCCTATGTTAAAGTCCGCACAAATTGAATGGAAAGATGTAAAATTACCCAATAAATGGTTATTAAAAAATGTTGTTTTTTGTTATCAAATAGAAACAAAATAAATTTAACCAGCATTGAGATGATCTAAACGGTTCCCAGGAATGGACTCTCCACCTTTCGGTTTAGCTTATAAGTTGGAAAGTCCAAAAGGTAAAACTTTATTATTACAAGCTAGTACAAGTGATTCCCATGTTAAAGTCCCGCACAAATTGAATGGAAAGATGTAAAATTACCCAATAAATGGTTATTAAAAAATGTTGTTTTTTGTTATCAAATAGAAACAAAATAAATTTAACCAGCATTGAGATGATCTAAACAGTTCCAAGGAATGGACTCTCCACCTTTCGGTTTAGCTTATAAGTTGATTTCTTTACAAGTCAACTTATATACAGTGTTTTTTTTTTTAATTTCATCTTTGTTAAATGTTAAGTATAACATATCTTGGTCTAACTTATTTAGTAAGTTGAATAAGTTAATAGCTTTTACATAAAAAAAACAGAAGAAGTTAATAGCTTTAAACCGAATCATATGAATCCTTAAAAGTATCAAATGCAACCTTTGAAGCCCCAGAATAGTATATAAAATGAATTAATAATGTTCTACCTACCAAGTTCCAATAGATCTCTGTAGCAGTAAACTTCATAAATTAATATTTCCATCATATTGACTGGAAAAAAGAAAAACACATTAACTCAACAAATAGGGAGTAGTCTACACGTTACAAACCACGACTTGACTTGGTTGGAATTTATACGTTGATTGATTCAACAAGTCACTCTACTCATTTCTTCTCTCATTATTATTATTATTATTATTTTTTAATATTATATATGTACTAAAAGCTAATTCCCAATTTCTTCCCAGAAGTGAAGTGGCAGTATCGTAATTAAATAGATAAATACAAAGGCATTTACCAAAACAACCCAGTTCTAAAACCATTTCCTCCACTAGCGTTACTCTCACTCCCACTTGAATTAAATAATATTTTTATTCTAAAAAAACCATTTTAAAAGCAAAGCTTTGTTGAAGCCAGTAGCTACCAACAATAGCAATAGAAGTAGGTAGGAGAGAAATGGAACAGTCTTTTCCTCTTCCTTTCCGTCTCCTTCTTCAACTCTTGACTCTCACCTCTCTCTTTCTCTTCCACTCCGCTTCCTCCGAAATCATCTTCGAAGAGCGATTCCAAGGTACCACTACTCCAATATCGCCGAGGCTTGTACTTTTGAACTTCTATTTTTTGTTATGATTTATGTAATTGTATATTTTTTATTTCATTTCTTGATTATTTGGCATTATTATGTATCAAAGATTATTTATATAACAAAAATATGTATTGAAGATTGCTCCCAAATGATTGATTTAATGGTCAACTTTGGTCAACTCTAGATTATTACTCTTTCTTACATAATTTTTGGACAAAGAAATTTCTAATTTGATCTGATTCATTGAAATGAGTGATTAATATGGCAAAACAATTGCCTAAGAAAAAACGAGTAACACTTAGGTACAGTTCGTTAGGTGCGTCAGTTAAATTCAACTACATGGTTATATTGACAAAGTCAACACATTTAGAATGATGTTTTTTTAAGGACAATTGGATTTAATTGGTTTTGTCAAAAAATAAGGTTTGTGGGTTTTGTTTTGCAATTAATTGATTAGGACAAAGGTTTTTGTTTTTGTTTTGTCTGATGATTTGAAGTGATTGTTGTGGAGGGAAGATGGGTGGAAGAGCCGGTGGGTGTTATCGGACTGGAAAAGGAGCGAAGGGAAAGCGGGCACGTTTAAGCACACAGCAGGAAAATGGTCTGCGGATCCTGATGATAAAGGTATTCATGACTAAGCCTGTCTTTTTTGTAATGGAAAATCATATGATTGTTGTAATAATTGGCTTTTTGTTTTTTGGTTTTCGACTTAACTAGACAAATTTAATTATAATGATGATAGCAATAATAGTGGTAGTAGTGATAGTAATGGTATGAAGTTGCTAAATACTATTAGTATTGATATAAAACAGTAAGTGAGTTTATTTATTCCCATTTTATGGTTTTTTTTTGGGGTTTTATAGACATTATAATGCAAGGTGTTTGCGACTAAGAAGTAAATAACTAATAACTTAATTAATT
Organism: Fagus sylvatica; assembly: GCA_907173295.1. Taxonomy (NCBI): domain Eukaryota; kingdom Viridiplantae; phylum Streptophyta; class Magnoliopsida; order Fagales; family Fagaceae; genus Fagus; species Fagus sylvatica. The sequence continues at coordinate 22,465,847 of OU015765.1, read as the reverse complement.
AATTAATATATATATATCATTAGGTATATTTTATTTATTTATAGGCATATTTTATGTTTATTTTAAGTTTTCAAAATAAATAAGTAAATACCAACTATCAAAATGTTTAAGAACATATGTAAAATCAAGGGAAAATTTTAAAATAGAACATTATATTTTTTCCTCTCGACACACTAATGACATGCATGCAGGAGTGTCCCCGGTGTGTCCATGTTTGATTTACTCAATAGTACTTACCTATAGAAGCAAAGGAATATGTAATTTTGAGCCTATGTAATTAAGTTTGTTGTGTGTAGCCGAAATTAGATAACTTGGGTTTTGATCAGTAACGACAGTAAAGGGTGTGTCATAAGAGAATTATAGAAAATTAAGCAATTTATTCTTTACATAGCTGGTAACATAGATACAAATGCCTTGTAGAAATTGGAGAGAAATGCTCATAATTTTACCTGTTACCACTTTTTTGATCATTTTCAATTATAAGTAATTCAGGAGGTTAAAATTAATGTAGCCCTTTTTACCACTGCAGTCTGGTTTGAACTGGGATCTTGGAATTACAGTGGATACTAATGATGCCTGGAAATTGCAGGTATTCAGACATATAATGATGCCAAGCACTATGCGATATCTGCAAAGATACAAGAGTTCAGCAACAAGAATAGAACTCTAGTGGTCCAGTATTCTATTAAATTGGAACAGGACATTGAATGTGGTGGTGGTTACATCAAGCTTCTTTCTGGCTATGTCAATCAGAAGAAATTTGGTGGTGATACTCCATACAGGTCTGTCAATTTGTTATATCTTATATCATCCATTGATTCTTGCTTTGGGATTTTGGACATGCACTTTCATTTGTTTGAAACAGGTTTTTAGAATTTTTCCTTGTGTGGTTACAGACTTACAGTGTCCATTATTGGCCTAGAACAAATCATTCTACTTACCACAATCTCATTATTGTTGATTTTATTGACTATTGGAATAATATTTTTGTGTATCAGGATTTCACGTTTTTACTTGTAAATTGTTTTTTGAAGTTCAATTACCTAAATCAGGTTTTGGGGAGTTTAATGTCATTCTGTAACTTCTTACTACTATTTTGGGATATACATAGAGATACTGACTGTTCACATTTTATTGTGCAGTTTGATGTTTGGACCAGATATATGTGGCACGCAGACAAAAAAACTCCATGTTATACTTTCTTACCAGGGGCAAAATTATCCCCTCAAAAAGGATCTACAATGTGAGACTGACAAGTTAAATCATTTTTACACGTTTATTCTTCGGCCTGATGCAAGTTATAGCGTCCTTGTTGACAATCGAGAAAGAGATTCTGGAAGCATGTATACAGACTGGGATATCCTTCCTCCAAGGAAAATTAAGGATGTCAAAGCAAAAAGGGTATGACCTTGATGGTACTGTTTTTAGAATTTGGATTTTTGATTGACTTAGGACAAAGATGGTGTTATGCTCAAATATGAGTTGCATATTTCAATTAAAGAAGTGCTTTATTCCAAAAAATCATATATGTAATCAGTGATGGAATTATAGGATCTTGTAGCATTCTTTAGTTATCTCTGTGACAAAGAGTTGGGGTTTTTCCTTTATTGATGTGCCTTCCCCTCGCAGCCAGCAAACTGGGATGATAGAGAGTACATTGACGACCCTAATGATGTCAAACCAGAGGTATCATTCTCTGTTTTTTACCCAATATTTAAACATTGATACTTAATTTTTTTACTACATAAGTCACACACTCATGATCTGTCCTGATGTTGTAGGGATACGATTCGATTCCAGCTCAAATTCCTGATCGAAAGGCCAAAGAGGTATGTTGATTGCTCATATATGACAAGATATGAAGTTTATGTTTGCTGTCTCATTAAGTGGAGGTTAGCAGACATAATGTCTTTAAGGATGGTAATTTGTTGATAAATTGTCGTAAATGAGGGTAATGATTTTCGTACATGTCTTTTTTGTTTTTTTTTTGGTTAATAGCCTGATGACTGGGATGAGGAGGAAGATGGAATATGGAAGCCACCTAAGATTCCAAATCCAGCATACAAAGGACCATGGAAGCGCAAGGTGCTTTAAGCTACACATAGAAAGTTGGAATTCAATTATTTTGTTACAATTTTTATTTTATTTATTTATTTAGTTATTTATTTTTAATTATTGGAATTTTTGCCATACTACAGAAAATCAAGAACCCCAACTACAAGGGAAAGTGGAAGATTCCATTTATTGATAACCCGGGTACATTTCTCCATTCTTCGGCAGTTCTTGGTGGCTAGATAATATCATGCATTGGAGACTAAACTACTTGGATCTCTCTGCATAGAGTTTGAGCACAATAAACATTTATTATTAGCTCTATCATCACAAAAATAATTGCACATTAATAGAAATGTCCATACTATCATCCCAATTTATCTTAACAAAAATATTTTCACCCTAGTTCTAGTTCAACCATACTCTTGTTAACATCAATTCTTCCATCGTGGTTGTTGTCACCACTACTATTTTCACGGTTGTTGCCGACATTGGTTGTAGTGGATATCATAGGTTTTTTGAAGCAAGTATACATACATATGCATGTGCATACTAGCAAATCTAGAAATTTCTTTTCCTTGATTTTTTTGTTTGGAGGGGGGGGGGGGGGTGTTAAAAATGGTACATTTTATCATGGTTTTATTATACAGTGTGCACAAGTTCTTGAGAGGCCAAATTATTATTTTCATAGGATTTTTATGTAGATCTTATGAATCTGTAGAGGTACATCACAGTTTAGTATTTTTTGCCTTTCAATTCCAAATTATGAATATTGATTTTTGATTTATATTTTAAATGCCTGCAGAGTTTGAGGATGATCCTGACCTTTATGTGCTAAAGCCAATAAAATATGTGGGAATTGAAGTATGGCAGGTAGGTGCCAAGACTTTTTGTTCTTCTGGATTCCAAACAAACTGCATTATTAGAAAAACACAATCAATCGAATCCTTCAGAATCAACTAGGTGAACAACCTTTTTGTTTTCTATCCCATGTTGACAAAGCGAACTGCAGGTTTTGTTAATCCGAATTGTGAAGTTGATAAGCTTGATTGTTGATAATGGGTTATGCTCTTCATCCCTTGTTTAGCATCTTGGTACTTGTGTATCCCCAAAGCAAACCTACCTGGCTGGTTTTTATGAATTTTTGAACTTGTTGCTGTACTACATTTGTTTATACTTATCATAGAGTTCATAACTTACTAGGACTCTATCGTATGTCGAAGACTAGCCCACCTTGATCTATTATTATCTAATTTGAACAGCCTTAATGAATATCTAACGTTTGTTGATGGGTGGAGCCTGATCAATTTTATTGCAGGTAAAGGCTGGTTCGGTTTATGACAACATTTTGATCTGTGATGACCCGGAGTATGCAAAACAAGTAGTAGAAGAGATATTTACAAATAGGGAGGTGAGCTATTGCTTGAGAGTTTAATTGCATTTAGCTCAAAGAAAATGCCTAACTTCTTCAATTTCTAGTCTTTTAGCTTATTTGTTTATGTACAGCTTTTTAAAACTTCACATTCAAGATACAACTATACGTTAACCAACTTTCAGCAAATAAGCAAATACATTTCAGCAAGAAGCTACATCCAAACACACTATCAAAGAAATTGCCCAAGTTTTTTCAAGTTTTAGCCTTTTAGCTTATTTGCTTATGTATAACTTTTTAAAACCTTACTTTCTCAAGGTACAACTATACATTAAACAACTTTCAGTAAACAAGCAAATAAGTTTCAGCAAAAAGCTACATCCAAACGCACTTAATTGTCACTTAGCTCATTGAAAATGTCTAACTTGCATGTTTGTTTTGCATGAAATTTCAGATTGAAAAAGAAGCCTTTGAGGAAGCAGAGAAAGAGAGAAGGGCTAGGGAAGAAGAGGTGATTTAACAGGAAGCTTAAATGCTTGTGTCTCATCATAGTTTCACTGAGCAGTGTTCTTATTGAATTTTCAGTTATTGACCATGTAATTGAATGATTGTATAGGAATCTAGAAGAGCAAGAGAGGACGGTGAACGGAGGAAGAGGGAGAGAGATAATCGGTACGGAGATAGAAGGCGCCACAAAAGGGTAATCTATCTCATAATTTTGTCTCATCTACCTTACCTGTGAAATGTATATTTTTGCATGTATTATTACTATGAATTTTGAATAGTTGCCTTATTTAGAATGGAGTTGTTGATCTGTTTTAAGGAGTTGAGTTACAATTTAAATTTGTTCTTTTATATATGAAGTCTAGTTTTTTCTTTTTAATACTTTTGACATTTCAAAATTAACTGAGTGGGAGCTGTAGTGTTTCATCATGACTTGAGTAGGTTGTGGCATGTGAGTCTCTGATAGTTACAGATTTTATGGGTAGTAGATAAAACAATAGAAGTATTCAGCAAACTAGAATAGATTTTTTAATTTTTTAATTTTTAATTTGGGTAGTAAGTCTCCTCAGTGGCCAATGAGCTATAGCTCAACTAGCACTTCCTTCTCCCATAGTAATGGGTTGGTGGGTGAGGTCGTGTGTTCAAGACCTATTGGGTATGTGTGTAGTTTATCAATAAAAAAAAGTCTCATCACAGACCACAGAAGGTGGTACTGAGACTGGTTGGAGCAATAAGGTCTTATGGAGAGATTAGTTTATAGTGTTACATGGATAGAAAACATATGCAGGAGCACACAATTAAATGGTCATATGTTGGAAGATGGTGGAATTGTCGAATGATAGCGAATGTGGGGTTTTTTCTTCTCTCTCCTTAACACAAAGTGGAGAGAGAGAGAGAGAGAGAGAGAGAGAGAGAGAGATGAAAAAAAACTAGTAACAGATAATATAGATAGGATGCAGAGTTGACAAAGCATCTGATGTAATTGATGCATTGATTGTGTTAATTTCTCTCTCTCTATTAGGTCAGCCTGCAAAGATTGCTAATAGCATAGGCTTATGGTTTTGATGATTTATTATTACTACTAAAACTTTTTTTTTTTTTTTGCAGCACGATCCGCGTGATTACTTGGACGATTACCATGTAAGCATGAATCTGTTGACTCTCTCTCATTTATTCTTCTTCTTTGTCCTAGAGCTCCCAACGAGTGGTAACTCACCCTTTTAGCACTATTTACATGAGATGGAATTGGAGCTTTACTGCTAGACCTCATAAAATTAAGAAGGCAATATTCTAGGCTCACACCTCATGCAAGTTCTTGGTCTTTGCACAGTGAGATACAAGTTAAAATCCAGAAAGCCATGTTACAATCAAGGAATTTATTTTATTTTTTATTTAAAGCAAAGGAAATCCCATAAGCCACCTCAGTACACACCGAGAAGTTAAATCTTCTTCAGTCTGAAAATATGTTACAAGTTATAACTTCACATCTTAATCTTAAAATCTTCTTGATTTTACAGGATGAACTATGAGGCATCCACAGCAATTTACGTACTTGTATTACATCAATGGACAAGAAAGTATTTCACATTGCCAGAGAAGCATTGTTTTTGGTCCAAAGGATGTCCAGCCAGCTGTGTTGTATTATTATTGTTGTTGTAACATTAAACTACTTTGTCGAAGTTGTGATGATAGATCGCATTAAAGTTGGCATTGGCTCCACCATGTGTGTTGTTGGATTTTTTGTTCTTACAATAGGATCGAAATTGGATTTTGCGCTGCTGTTCAGTAGAATTTAAGTTATATAACAATAAGATTGTGGACATTGATCGTTTGAAAATGTATCCAAAATTTACAACTGTTTGGTCTATGATGAGTTGCATTTCGTTTGGTGGGCATTTTTTCCATTGCATTATGGACAAAGCCACCCCACTCATCTGGGGTCAACACCGTTTCAATCATGTATTGTGTGACTAAAGTGAAGCTCTATTTCAATTAGGTGAATCTGGGCATTCTAATGGTGAAAGGGCCCTAAATAAGGTCAATCATACCACCTTAACCTTTTGTTTTGTCAATGGAATACTAGACATAAGAAAGGTTTATATTCACCAATGGGCAAGAAATTGGGCTTTACCCACCGATGTTTAGTTGATGATGTCTTGCTCTTTTGTCTTTGAGTTTTCCAAAAAAGTGGTGAAAAGAGTAGAAAATATCTGCAAAACTCTGGACTATGTTTGACAACAAAGTTAAGGCTGCTACTGTCTCATAGGTCATTTTTTCTGTTCAAGATAGGATGGGACTTCTTATATTGTAACTATATTGATCTTTTTACAGGTAATAAAATTCATTGAATTTTATCTATTGATTATCGAAGCTCCTTTTTATATTAGATTCCCTTTAATATATAGTAAACAAATACAACAATAATTTTTTATTACATATGGCTGCTTTCCTTGATCCTAAAGTTGGATGACATGGGTTACTTAGATAGATATGATAAGGGAACGACTGTATATGCTTTTTGTTATGGCAAACTCTAGCTGTAGCCAATGGTTTTGGACCAGATGACATCTCCTCAACCCCATAAGTAGAGGGTGTGGTAATAGATAATAGACAACACCCTTTCTTGTTTTGGAATATGAATTTTTAAATAATAGAATGAGGTTAAGTATAGGTGGCAAAATCTAATCATCCCATTAACCCAACACAATCCCAACCTGCTAAGTCAATCCTAAGTCAACCCATAAATATATTAGGCTAATTTTATTTTATTTTATTATTATTATTTTTTTTTGAAAATCTATAAACAACATATAAACGGATTCAGATAGGAGTTAAAAAAAATTATGTTCATATAGGGTTTGAGAGGTGGGAACCAATCACCCAGCTCATAAGGAAGATTCATGTGTGCACTGAAATTTAAAAAGTTTGGATTTAGTCCCTAAAATTTCAAAAAAGAATAATTTGGTCCTTTCATCTTTATTTATTTATATTTATATTTTTGGTATATGTGACTAATATACTAATATGATACTGAGACACCCAATTTTTTAGGGATCAAATTGAACCAATCACATATTTAAGAAATCAAAATCAACTCAACTTCATATTTAAGATATCAAAATGGAACTAATCCCCATATTTAAAGGACCATAATGGAAACATCCCCGTAAACAGGGGGATGAAAATGATCCATTTTTGAAAATTCAACAACCAAACTAAATCATCTCCTTTTAATTGTGAAATTGATCCATTGGAGGATGAATAACTATAAGGTGAAGAATTATAGAGAGAAGAAAAGTCAAGAAAGGGAGAAAAGGGATTAGAGGGAAATTAACGGTAACTTAAGGAATGATATGGAGAAGAGTCGAGAAAAGTTGTTAACCTGACACAACCCGAGATTAGCAAAATTAATTGTTAATCCTCTATTATTATATAGGATAAATTACACTGACACCTCATTCTTTTGGGAAAATTAGACTCGCTATACCTTAGTTTGGGGAAATGACACTTCGCTCTCAAATTTACAAAATAATTAATACTCATCCCCTTTTTCCCTAATTTTTAAAGGAATATTCCTCACTTAAACTTAAAATAATTGGAATATAATTTTTCTTTTTAACTTTGGTGAGATTAGGCATTGGTTAAAAAAATAAACAAAAAAATAAAAATAAAAATAAAATAAAAAGGGGGCAGAGTGTTAATTATTTTGCAAATTTGGGAGCAGAGTGTCATTTCCTCAAACTAGGGTCTAGCGAGTCTAATTTCCCCAAAAGAAGGGGGTGTCAGTGTAATTTTACCCTATTATATATTGTATAGTTAGATTTGATATTTGATTGCACCGTAATAATAGTTTTTTGGTACTCCTTGATAAGTCATGAAATATGACTTATTTACATAGGTTTTAGAGAGACTTTAATGGGATTGTGATATGAACCCGCGGAATGGAATCCCTTGAACCCACAATCAATTTGAAAACTCACCCAAGAAAGCCAAGATCAAGTCAATGGATGGAGAATCTAGACCCGTTGAGAACCCGTTTCAAGAACCTAAATTATATTAAAATCTAGACCCGTTGAAGAACCTATCTCAAGAACCCAGATTACAAGGAGGAACGCCACAAAGGTTGTGATTTACCTTTGATAAGTTCAAAAGTTCAATCAAGAACAAGAGGAGAAAACTCAACTCACAATGAAAATTCAATATATTGTCTGCCTTCAAATGAGGCTACAAAGAGTATTTAAACCAAAACCTAATTAAAATCCTAACCAAACTAAAACTCTTTTTTCCCAAAAATACCCCTGCGTGAACAGTGCCACGCAACAGTAATTAAGCTACAGTAACTTGGGCCGTAATACAAGGCCTCCTTGTAGCCCACTTATTCTAAACTAATAAAATAAATCTTTTAATAAATTGAAAGCCCTGAATAACAATAGGCCCAAACTTCCCTAAGTCATGTCTTTCCACAGCTTGTATCAAGTGGATTAAAACTGGTTCTCCTTCTTTCAAACCCACTTTGATTATTGGGCTCTTGCTAGCTTCATCCCAAGTGGATTGCACCAACCCTTGCATTGCTTCCTTGATCTTCTTGGCTCTTGATCTTGTAATTGGCCCATCTGGAACTTGCAAAGGATCTTTAAGGCTAGGCCCACCTTGGTTCCCATCAGATTGTGTTGCATTGTATATTGAATTACACTTAAATTGATACACGTTGTTCATTTCATTGCATTACATGATTTATACATTTGTGTGTATTAAATTAATCCCATAGATGTTAAGCTGGGTTGTGATTGATTGTAAGTACAAGTTGGAAGAAGCTGGAAGAAGAAAAAGAAAAGAAAAATGGAAACTGGACTAATACAAGCGCCTATGTTAGGATCCAAGCACCTAGATTATGTCCAGGCGCCTATATTTGATCCAGTCGACTACATTAATTTAGGTAGAAACTCTAGAATCAAAATCTTGAAGAATCCTGTCGCCTACATTGAATCCAATTGACTACATTAATTCAGGCAAAAACTCCAGGATGGTTTTTAATGAGAATCCAGACGCCTAGATTTCGCGTGTTTCAGTTTTGCGGAAAGCCTAATGTGTTTTAAAGTCTCCCAACTCCAAGGCCCAAAAGACACGAAATTTTTAGGGGTTGAAGTGCAAATTAGAGAGAGTAAAATAGAGCCTGAAGAGGTGACTCATTAGAGAGTTTTAGACAGATGAACTTAGACTCTATCTCTTTCTCCAAGTTTTAGGTTTTCATTTTCATGGCCATCTAAGTTTCTTGCTAGGGCTAGGGGTTATATTTCCTTTGTAATGGTATGAATTCTTTGTGAATCCCTTTTGGTTTTTAATGTCTAAATACATTTGATTGTAAATGTAGAAATAGCAAAGGTAGATTGGAAACTTCTGAAAAATTCTTTGGAAGTCTTTTTGATACACCTACAAATTCACCCACATTTTCCATTATGGTTGAAGAAAGAGAAAATAAAGGAACATAGGAGGACCATATATGAACTGTTACACCTTACTTAGAATTCCATCCCTTCGTACTTCATGTTCCCTCCTAATGCACCTCATGTAGAGATCAAATAAGGATTGTTTGCCATACTTCCTAATTTTAGGGGTTTAGAGAATGAAAATCCCTATGTGCATGTGAGAGCTTTTGAGAAGGTGATTAGTAGTTTTTATGCATAACATGTGATTGAGACGACTAAGTTGAGGTTCTTTCCATTCTTGCTTAAGGAAGAAGCTACCAAGGAAACGACGAGACATTATTCACGGCTTGGGAGAGATTCAAGGATATGTGCAACTTTTTCCCAATTCATGGATATGACACTTGGACATTTTTGAGCTATTTTTATGAGGCAATCCAACCTAGGAATCGCCAGCTTATTCAACTCTTATGTGGATGTGGATTTTTACAGAAGGAACTCGAAGATGCTATGGACGACCTAAATGAGATAGCTGAAAACTCAAACACATGGACTGGACCAAATCCTTTGGATTCCACTGATTGGAATAAGAGTAGTACTACCACTTCTGGTGATAGTGTTTTTAGATTAAGGGAAGAGGACAACATGAGTGCCAAGATCAGTTTGTTGACAAAAGAGATAGAAACACTCAAGCTGAAAAGAAGTAAAGGTGTCAATGCAGTTTTCAGAGAGGAACCAATGGAGGCATGTCGGATTTTCCAAGAGATAGACCATACCAAAAGTGAATATAAGTCACTATCTCAGTTTCTAAATGTGCCAGAAGCACAAGTACATGCATTCAACTCATACTGGCCGAACAATTCATCATATTTGAACAATTATAACCCAAATATGAGAAATCATTCGTATTTGAGTTATAAGAGTGATAATGTGTTGAATCCCACTGGTCCAAGGAACTTTGATTCCTCACATACCACTTCATCATCATCTAGACCACCTTATGGAGGATGTACTTTATACTTTCATACAGAAACAAGGTGAACGAAATCAAAGGTTTGAGTCTATGTTTACAAGAATAGATGAGGAGATGAGAGAGACCAAAAACCAAGTAGATAGACATACATATGCATTGAGAAGGATTGAAAGAGGGAAGTTTCCTTCCCAAACTCAACCATCCCAATAATCAGAGTTTAAAAATTGTCAACACAGATAAACTTGAGGAAGTTAAATCTGTTACCATTTTGAGGAGTGGTAAGGAAATTGGGAAGAGAGTTGAACATAGTACAAAGCAAATGAGAAATCTAAGGAGACCCCAGTTGAAAAGGATGAGAGTGGGATAGCTAAATCCATGACATTGAAAAATGCCCATTCCATGCACCATGCCCATAGGCCTTGAAATTACCTAAGAATTTGAATGTTACCAGTGAGGTATTAGAGTATTCGCATCAAGTTAAGGTTAACTTGTTCTTGTTGCATATCATTAAGCAAATGTTTTCCTATGCTAAGGTAATTAAGGACTTGTGCACTATCAAGAAGAGGCATCATGTGAAGAAGACCACATTCTTAATGGAAGAGGTAAGTGCAATTATTCAACACAAGGTCCCACCAAAGTATAAGGATTCAAATTGCCCTATGATCTCTTGTACAATTGGAGATTACATAATTGAGCGTGCATTGCTAGATCTTAGGGCGAGTGTTAATTTGCTTCCTTTCTCTGTGTATCTACAACTCGAGCTTGGTGAGTTGAAACCCACATTTGTTACTTTACATTTAGCAAACCGCTTTGTAAGGAAGCCGATGGGGGTGGTTGAGGATGTATTGGTAAAAGTGGAAAATTTTTATTATCTTGTTGATTTTATCATTTTGGATATTGAACCTACTTTACATCCTAGTACTAATATTCCTATCATCTTGGGTAGACCTTTCCTTACCACAGCTAATGCTTTAATTAATTGCAGGAATGGAAGAATGAAGATCACCTTTGGTTCTATGATTGCGGAGCTGAATATATTTAATGTGAACCAACAACAATTGGTGGATGAGGATTGTGAATATGGGAACCTCATTGAGGCGGCAGCTCACGAAGAGTTTTATAAAAATAGTTTTTCTGACCCTTTTGAAACTCTTCTTATTAATTCTATTAACCCTAATGAGTTAGGACATGATGCTAAAATTTCTGACTGTTCTTCTTTTTTGGATTTTTTTGTAGATTTTGGAAGAAAAACAAGTAATGGTAGCTAAGGCAGAATTTGGGAAGCTTTCAAGAAGTGAGAAGAAGTCCTTACATACATATTCAGATGCACCAAAGCTAGAGTTGAAGTAACCACCAATTGGTTTCACACATGTATCCATTGAACCACGTGACACTTTCACTGTTGATGTTCCTTCTAAGTTGAGTGTGGGGCGGGAAGGTGAGATAATCAAGTTCTATGAGAGGCATAAAATGAAGAGGAAAACACTTCATGAAAGAAGACTTTTAAGAAAAATTTTGAACACTTCCAAAAGTGTCAATTTGGATGCCTCTAGGATGACTTGTGCCATAGGAAAAAACAACTATTCCTTTGGAGGATCCCGTCCAGGGGGATGAATAGATTTTTTTTTTTTTTTTTCACCTTGTAATTGTACAATAGTTACTTTATTTTGTTTTTGGTTTTGTTTTTGTTTGTGTTTTTATTTTGGGTATCTAACCATTTTTCAGGAAATAGCTAGAGGAGTTCGTAATAATATCAGGTGTTTTCTTTCCTTTTCCATTGCACTTTCATTTAAAGACTTGTCTCTTGCACTCATATGCATTTGTTTGAACATTAAGGACAATGTCAACTTTAAGTTGGGGGGAGTGTAGAATGTTTTTATTATTGATGTACTTTGTGTTGTTTCTTGTTGAGAAGTTTAGAAACCATTTGTTTTATTTTTTAAAAAAAAAAAAAAAATTGTTTGGTTTGCAATGATGTCTTTGATTTGTGCACATGCATCATTGTGTTATCTTTGAGAATTTGTTGAACTTTGAACTTTGGTTTGAAAGTCATTAGTGAGCTTAAGCATATGAACACATGATTATTTGATTAAGATATTTGAACATGACCATTTATTACTTGTTTTTGAGTAGTGAGTGTTACACTTGTACACCTTGAACTAAGCATTAGTACACTAATACGTAATTTGTGGGAAATGAAGTATGCATCCAATTGTTACGAAATTAAAATTGGTTGACTTGTTAGTTGATTAACCTTGGCATTAAAAAAATAAAAAATAAATAAATAACCATGAGAGCCTATGATAAAAAAATGTAAACAATTCACATGGTTGAGATATGAGTGACTAGTTTAGGTTCGTACTTTTTTTACTTGTGTTAGTAAATTCTTAGGGGTGTCTCTATACCTAGTGCCCCTTGATCCAACTGGTTCAGGAGTCATTGATCTAACACTTGATACATAGGTTAATTAGAAAGCTTAATGGAGTTAGACATTGCACAGTCCTCACACAAAAAAAAAAAAAAAAAAGTTTTTACGCCTTGGTTGGTTCATCTAATGAGAATTCTATTGTCCTACATCATTATGTTGGAAAGATATTGAAGTCTCATAATTATAAGTTAGTTCACTTCACATATCAAGGAACTTGTGTAGCTTTTTACTGCTTAATTTCAAGTGATTTTGGCCTAGCGAAAATTTTAAAGATTTGAAATTGGGGTTGATTTATTTAAGCTTGCTTATGATTGAAAACCATTGTTTGTGTGGTGCTTTTTTCTCATTTGATAGCATGATGTGGTATGTTTTTACTTTGAATCAAGATTGAGCATTTCATAGTGTTAGTGGGAATCACTTCTGGTAAACCCTCACGAGACTATTACTCATCCACTAGGGACACCTAGGGGTTTAAAGGCTTATTGCATATGCTAAATGCAATCGAGAGTGCCAACGAAAGAGGCTTAGTTAGTTTGTTTTGATTTATATTTTATTGTTTTTCATTTTTTCTAGTTTGCTAGGAACTAGCAAAATTCAGGTTGAGGGATGTGATAAGTCATGAAATATGACTTATTTACAAAGGTTTTAGAGAGACTTTAATGAGATTGTGTTACATTATATGTTGAATTACACTAAAATTGATACATGTTCATTTCATTGCATTGCATGATTTATCCATTTGTGTGTATTAAATTAATCTCATAGATGTTAAGTTGGGTTGTGTTTGATTGTAGGTACAAGCTGGAAGAAGCTGGAAGATAAAAAAGAGAAGAAAAGAGGAAACTAGACTGATCCAGGCGCCAATGTTAGGATCCAGGCACCTAGATCATGTCCAAGCGCCTATATCTGATCCATTCGACTACATTAATTCAGGCAAAAACTCCATAATTCGACATCTTTAAGAATCCAGTCACTTGCATTGAATCCAGTTGCCTACATTAATTTCAGGCAGAAACTCCAAGATGGTTTTTAATGAGAATCCAAGGCGCCTAGATCCAATCCAGGTGCCTAGATTCGCGTAATTTCAGTTTTGTAGAAAGCCCAATTGTGTTTTAAAGTCTCCCAACTCCAAGGCCCAAAAGACAAAATTTTTAGGGTTTGAAGTGCGAATTAGAGAGATTAAAATAGAGTCTTAAGAGGTGACTCATTAGAGAGTTTTAGACAGACAGACTTAGACTCTCTCTTTCTCCAAGTTTTAGGTTTTCATTTCCATGGTCGCCTAAGTTTCTTGCTAGCGCTAAGGGCTATGTTTCCTTTGTAATGGTATGAATTCTTTGTGAATCCCTTATGATTTTTAATTTCTAAACACATTGTTGATTTATGATTTTCTATTGATGTATGTTTTATTTCAGACTTTTTATAAGTTTAATCATGTTTTTCTTATTATTAAGGGGAATCATTTATGTTTCTATCAGGAATCTTGTTTTATACTTGAAAGGTTTTTCTAAACATTATTCTAGCCATTTTATCATCTCTGATTATAAAGTGTTTCTAAGTTCTTTTAACTCAATCAAGTCAAAAGGGTCTTTAAAGTTAAAACGATTGAATGTACCTTGTTATTTAAAACAGGGTTTTTACCGGATCACAATAGAGTCATATGAGTATAAAGAAACACCCTGAAACCCTAGTGTCTTTTTACTCATTTAAATTCTCTGAATCATTCTAGCTTATTGCTTTAAACACTTTTACATATTGATCTTTGAAAACACAAACTTCCTGAGGATTGATAACCCCTTTCTCTATACTGCGAAGTAGTGACATCACTCCTGAAACCATTGATACAGCGGCAAGTTGTTGATCCCATAATAAGTTAATGAAATAATGCTTTTGTAGTCCTATAATAAGAGACCTGATTAACTTGGGCTTTATCAAATTCACAGATTGGAAAAATTTACGAGGGGGATTGGGAAAGCAAAGCAAAGCAAGAAGCTAGTTGCTAATGTTCGGAGCAAACAAGGGTTCTAAATGGTTCAGTTTAAACCAACACACGCACTATGATTTCTCACTTTACAAGACAATAGACTGGAAATGTTCAAGTTCATGCTAAGACAGCAATATTCAAAGGGTCTCTTGGCAATAAAACCAAATGTTAGAAAAAAATTCTGTTCTGCGTTGACTACAGGGGTAAAAGGAAAATAGACAATTTCTCTAATTTCTAAATTGTTTCAATTTGTATAGTTTCACTGAAAAAATTCCAACAACAAAAAAATCATGCACTTCATATCCAATGCTTTTCCTGTTAAATAGTAATAACTCCATCTGTACCCAAAACCCATGTAGGATATATGTACACGACTAAATATACTGAGCTTGTATGACACTCCAGGTAACCGGCACAGCAGACACTGATTAGTACCACATTTACGAACTGTAAACACCACATTTTGTGACCAAGCTAAAATCAAGTCACCTTCTAACTTTTGTTTCTGTTGTTTGGATCCGCGGTGATGATTGTGAACCACCACCGAGTGCAGCAGCAGCTGATTCAACATGCGTAAGAAGATACTCATATATCTTCTTCCTTAACCTGTCAATTGTCTCTGCTGAAATATGCGGTGTCTCTCCTCCTTCCTTGCTTGCCCCAATCTGGTCCAGCCAGTCATTCACACTCTTGAGCTGAGTCAACATTCCTGCTATTTGACCATTATCTGACAATGCTGAGGTGTCCACATCAGCATCCAAGAACCTCTCCACAAATCCCAAAAACCAATCCTGGGATTGCAGTTGCAACATTTCAGCTAAATCAACTGCCTCATCAAGGCCATTTCCTCTAACCCACTCTGATGGAGGTTGAGCCTGTGGCATTTGGCTGTTGGCTGAAACATCCCCTTGCCGGCGAGCATTTCCTTGTGCGAGCTTAGAACCAACTTTCGGGCGGGCTTTGCCTTGGGTTTTTGTGGAGGTATTCTTGGTAGAATTTTCTAGGACTAATATTGGTTGATTCACTGGGATTGTCTTTTGACTTTGAGTGAGTGTAGGAGCTGAAATTCGAGTTGAGTTAGGGTCTTTGCTAAAAACAGCAAAAGATGATAGATTGGTTGCCAATGCAGCTTGGACCCAAGTAGCTGAATGTTTCCGCTTGTCTGACATGACCTTCAGTGCTTCTTCTGATAGGTTTTCTTCATGATCCGGAGACGTACCACCTGGAACAGTTTTTGATATAGAATCAGCAACCATGCGAGCATTATTCAAGCTCGCATGAAGAGTCAAGAACTGATCAACTGCAGGCTGTGGGTTATCTTCCTTAGCCGAGGTACTTAACTCAGAATATATGCTGCAAATACGAGGAATTTACACAGCATTATGTCAGAAAAAAGGCATGCATGTAGATTATAGCCATAATACTGTAAAATAAATTTTTATTTTTTTATTTTTTATTTTATAAAAGCAGAAGGAACTGTAGAGTGAAACTTCAGCTGCAAGGGAAAACATGATTAATTCATTTGGCCTAAATAATCAAATTCTCGGCATTGCCAAGCATAAACAAACCCATATTTACCCATAGCTCAAGGTTACCTGAATTTTGTGCAGTATCCAGATACTGACAAAGCTTATAAATTACCACAAACAATTCTAAAATGGATAACATGTCCCTCATCCTGCTTTGTTTTTCTAATGCAATTATTCTGTGGTTTTACCCAGACCATCCCCAATTATTCCCAAATGCTAAATTATGTCACAAGGGGCTCTTTTTCATGCAGGAACTGTTGTTTTTATTGTAGTTGTTGCAGTTGCAGGTGATGACAATGATGCTTAATGCTCTTATGATGTTTCATATTTATGCTGATGTTCTCTAAAAATTTAAGACCTTTAACCGTCTTGCAGTTAATACCCAGCAAAACAAGTCAATCCCTTCCATTTACCAAAGTTGAAAATAGCAACGATATATAACTTATTGAGTTTGATTTTAAGATACAGCTTAGAACACAAAATGGATCAATCACTTTGAGGAAGCTAGTCCACCCTTCTACTTAAGCCCTTCCACCATCTTATGGGATGCTGAAGGCTCTCCCTTCTTAATTAGTAAACATTTTTATATGACAAGTCAATTCGAATATAGGTTATCAGATTCCTAAGCACCAATGAAATTCCATGACATAGTTTTACTTTCACTCCTGCTGTGGGAGAGGAAATGCCAAGGTAGGTGAAGTTCAGATATGACTCCACCCATATAATTAATAATATTAAAGTTTAAACTCAACAACTAACAATACTAGGGATTTTCTGCTTCCCAAGCCTGGAGTGGCAGGCATGTGCCATTTCATGCCCAGCAAAGCATCCACAACCATGATTTTTAATTAATTATTAATACATGATAATCAGGTTATTTACCCAATCTACTCTACTCAATATAAGAAAGCTCTACTTAATTCCTCAAATATGGCTCCACCAACTCCATGTTTTCATGTAGATGCTATTTTTTAAAGTCCAATGAGCTTAACTCAATCTCAAAAGACGCCTAGAGAAATGAGGATTGCTCATGGCTTATAAATTGCACAACCCAATAATACTTGGTCAATGTGGGACAAGACTCTCTCTTTAATATGCCCCCTCACGTGTGGCATGATCACCAAACACGTGGACAACACCCAAGGGGTGGCTCTGATACCATGTTAAAATCCAATGGGTCTAACTCAATCTCAAAAGACACCTTGAGAGATAAGGATTGCCCATGGCTTATAAATTGCACAACCCAATAATACTTGGTCGATGTGGGACAAGACTCTCTCTTTAATACTATCCTTTGTTATGTCATAGGCCAACATGCCTCTTCCCCCTATCTTGACTCACATTCTTTACCCATTGTAGCACTATTCATTTGGTATAATCTTATGTATTAAGACCATAATCAACATATTTAGAGTACTAGAAAAGCACTAGAGATAATTTCAATTGCTATCTTATCCAAACCTCCAACGTCACTAATATCTATAATCTTGAAACAAGAACTAGGTAAAACATGCCACCCATAGATTGAGAAGGGGAAATTTTTTAAGTTAGACACATCCAAAAATTAAAGCCCAATCAATAGAGTTAGATATATTCAAATATTGGAGGACTCCACTCTTTTATAACACCTATGTACAAGAACATCGAACCTGAATAAAATTTGTCCTACATGACTATCTCAATCAAAATGTGTCCAACAAACTAAGTCTACCCATGCCTGGTTTAGCAAAAAACCCAAATTACAGCGTCCTTATTGCATAGCTTTGTGCTTTAAAGGTTCTTCCTCACTCAGATTCCTAGAGATTAATCAGATGTTAGTAATATAACTATATTGTTTTTAATGCACATTCAAAGTGCTTGAACCAAGCAGAGCGAAAGCTACCTTTCACAATCTACATGATAATGCCCAGTATCTTTGATCATCACCACCATCACCAACAATTGCTTTGCAATAGTTGCACAACTAGTATTATTATCTTAGTAGAAGCTGGCTTAAGCATAACATGACAGATCTCACAGACTCTAGTTAGTATGTCCTAAAAGTTCTGGATATAAAACAAAGTCACACGATTATGCCCTCCCGGCTAACATCAATAATGCTAAATCTAGCAGACGATACTCAAAATTTTGACCAAGGGATATATTGAGTTGTTATCAGAAATCATACGCCAATGATTGATTCCAAGTTTACAACATAACAAAGACAATTCTACTTTCACCGCCAGTAACTTATTTTATTAATTTTTCATTTCGCTATTTTTATACCTTAGACAACGAAGTAAGCTCTCTGCAGCAGAAGCCTCTTGCATAGCTTCTATTGCTGCCATCTGTGCAGAATCTCTGTGCTTCATAACTTCCTGTCAAATGAATGTGGATGCATAGAATAAGAAAAAGAACTCACATAGCCATAGAACTTATCCTCTAAAGGAAAGAGTACCATTTAACTAGGTGTCTATACATATAAAATAAAGAGTGAATGAAATTTTGGTACTTGAATCATCAAAATAATGAATGTGCCAGCAATAGACAGTAATACATTGGGAATCTTAAACACTTGCTTTTCCTTGATTTAAAAACAATGTTAAAAACTACTTTTAAAAAAAAAAATGTTAAAGACTGCTTCCCTGGAATTTTCTGTAGCAAAGACAATATACAACTTTCTTAAGAAGCAAAATCTTTCAATAGTGATGGCTCAAAGAAAGGTAGTTCAAGTGCAGGTCATCAAGCTACAATATGTTACAGAGTTTATACCTTTCCAAGCTTTGCGAGAGAAGAAGGGACTGAAGCCCACAAAACACTTCCATCTGTTAATTTTCTACTATTAAGGGAAACCTTGACCAAATTTCCTGGGAGTCCATTACTAGATACTTCTGATGATTTCTTCCCAACAGAAGCTTTTCGCTTACTTGGTTTTTCTTGAGCATCCAAAGTCCCATTTGCAGAAATTTTCTTTACAGACATTTGAACCTTATCTTCCCCTTTAGATTTCTTAGTAGATGACTGGAACATATTCTCCTCTTTGGATGGCAACCTGTCACTCATTGTACTTATTCTTGATGATGTACTTATCCTTGATGACATACTTAGTCTAGGAGCCTGAAAAGTACATGTTGATTAGATGATACACATGGCTGTTTGGCTTGAAGGGGGAAAAAACAAAACAAAACAATTGGAGAAATGCAGCAAAAAATTGATTCATCAGACCTGTCAGGAATCCGTGGCAATTAAAAGATGAGGTATCAATCCAATATTTGGGTTTTTCAGAATTGGAAATAAACACCAAGACACAAATGAGGACATCAATTCAATTCTTGCAAATAAGCACTGGGATTATAAACACCAAGATATAAATGAGGACATCCATTCAATTCTTGCAAATAAACACTGGGATGAAATATATATATATATATTAATTATAACGAGGAACCTCACCAAGGCATGGTCCTTCGGACCCTCCCTTGGGTAGTAAAACCCGGATTCACGACCCCACCCACCAGATTCATCTGTACACCTCAAATTTTGAAAATACCCTCATTGAGGACAAGCTGAAAGAGCAAATTATAGAAAACCATAGGATACCCAAGGCAGACAAGGAATGAACTGCATTCAACGCAGCTTATGGTCCAAAATGATTTTTGTTTTATTTAGAAGTATTTGAACAAACAAGTACAATTAATCAAACTCCTATTTCGTTGAAAAATTAAGACATAAAATGATAGAACTTACAGAATTCCATACTTCAGGCTTTGGATCATGTTTGGTGGCCCTCAATTTTGAACTGTCTCTACCCTTCACCTCCATGTTCCCTTCCCAGCTCTTCCTCAGAGCCTTTGCCCCCATCTCAATCCCCTGAACAAAACTTTTAATCGGGTTTCCCATCACTAGCTTCTTCCCAGGACTAGCCGTGCGAACAGCATTTGCCTTTTCCACCACTCTGAACTGAGCTGCTGCCTTCCCACCCTTTATATCCGTCTGGTGCTTGACCCCATTTGCAAACTTCTCAAAAGAAGCCGGCAAGGAATAACAACTCGTCGGAGAAGAAGGAATAGACCGTGAATTCAATGACTTCAATCTCACCAAAGATTCCTTCTTTAAATCCAAATTCAATGCCGGTTTCAATGGCTGAGACTTTGATTTACCAAAAGGCCCCATTTTCTTATCCAATTGCTCCTCTTTAACACTACCATTCAATCTCACTTTCTCCTTTTCCCCAACATGATTATTCCCCAAATGTTTCCTTGGTGAATTCACTTTCTCTCCGGGTTTCAAACCCGGGCACAAGTTATTATTATTCAGAAATCCCAATGAATGAGTTGCAACAATATCTTCGGGGCTCCCCACGCAAGGGTGGCGCCCTGGAACCGGCCTAACCCCACGAAGAATCGGGACCGGCGAGGCGGCTTCGAGCCGCTCGACATGAATAAACTGACCCAATTGAATTTTATCACTAAGAATTAGATCATCATGTTCATCAGGGAGAGATACATAGGTGGCATGAGAGGAATCTGAAACCTTGAGATAAAAACCTTGGTTTGAGAATAACTCACCTCCTGCAAGCGCCGGAACAATGCTCACAACTTGCAATAGAGATGACCTGTGCTCTCCAGCAACCTTTATTTCTGTGTTCATGTGCTGAAGAAGCTTCAAAAGTACACCAGGAACAAGATTGGCCATGTTTGGAACCTTCAATTTGCATTACACTGTAAAACCCAGATGGAGAAATTTCCAAAGATTTCAGATTTGAACACACAAATCTTGCAAAATGGGATTATAAATAAAGCCTCTCTCTCTCTCTCTCTCTCTCTCACAATTCTCAATGCACAGGTTGAGGCAAGGAATCAAATCTGTGGACTCTGATAGCTTGCAGAGAAGGAAAACTGGGATTAGACTTTAAACCCACATCAAATTCGTAACCAAAAATGGGATTCAGCATAGATAACCAAAACTGAAAAAAAACTTTACCCTGGTATGCGATTCAGATTTGGAAGGTCTCAGCTTTTGGTACTAAAAAAAGAAAAATGGATTTTTTTTTTTTATAGAAAATTACCTTAATCAAACACTCCAACCAAGAAATTATAAATTGGATTCACACAATTGGTAGTAATAATTGTGTACAGCTTGGAACAGAGAGAGAAAAACAAATGTAACACTCACCAACCCAGAAAAGAACAGGACTAAGACTTATACAAAAAGTCTTTGGCATTTTACGCAAAAATTAGAAATTACTAGGAAAAACCATTTCTTTTTACACATCGGAAAAGCCCACAAATTTGTTTGGTAATTTTTGTTTGGGCTTGTAGTTTAGTTTAGAGAGCTAAAAGAGAAACTCCAGAAGGGTACAAGGAACTTTTTTTTGGATGAAAATAACGAGCAAAAGTTAAAAATGTTTGTCCTGGACATGGGATGGTGCTGAAATTTGCAGAAGCAAAGAAAAAGGTAGGATGGGGAATAATTGATGGCAGGCTTATTTCATGATTGATAAACAAAGAAAGTTGTCAGAGTCTGAGACTATGACACAAACAGACATTTGCACACATGCAGTTGCTTGAAAACATATACAAGAATTGGAAGCTGACCCACTTTGGCTCTTTCATTGGGGTTCAGAACCCAGATATGCGTTTGAGAGTGAGAGAGTTTTGCTGTCTTGGTGAGCTAGTGAAGCCAAAGGGTCTCAGGAATTCTTTGCAGGAACTAGGTGGGAATCTTGGCAGTGAATTAAAAATTATTTATTTATTTATTTTTATACTAGTATTACTTTTGTAAATTCACTGTAAGGTGGAGATTTATTTGAGTGTACGAAAATGGGTGCATGTGCATGTGCATTGTAATGTGGATGGTAGAAACAATGTAATGGCGTGTCGGCTACCTGAAAAGGTATCACATCCCCAAGATAATAGAAGCGATCTTAAAATCCTCTGTTTTATTCATTTCTGTTCTATTTTTTTTTTTTTTAACAAGGCCTATGGATCGCACTTTTCATGGACTACACGCACATGCGAAACACAGTAACGGTGGACCCAAGCAAACCTAATTACGTCGACAAGGGAGAAAAAAAACACACACCAAGACAAATAAGTATTAATTGTTGTTTAGTATTTACCATATAAGTTTATTTATTTATTTATTTTTTATGAACTTCAAAACATAAGCGTGTGATTTTAGTTCCGTGGAGGTACGGTTTCATGGAATATTATTTTTAATAATAGGGTTCTGTTAACGAGTGCTCTTAGGATAATGTTTAAGGAAGCATTTAATGCTTCCACTTTATGGAAAGTACTAAAAATTTAATATTAAAATAATACAAAAACAACTTTTAAGGGTATTTTAGTCTTTCTATTTATTATTATAATATTAAAAGTTCGTTATTTCCGATAAAGTATAGGCATTTAATACTCCTTAACCATTGCTCTAAGGGTACTGGTTAACAAAATCCTTAATAATATATTTGTCATTTGTGATCAAATGTCTCGTGAATGAATTAAAGAATTTTCACAAAACATAAATAATATCACAAATTCATGATGAATAAATTATATGATTAAATTTTATTATTTTTAAAAAAGATAATAATGTTTATATTGTACTCTAGTAATCAATGTATGTGATGGTTTTGCCACTTGGACATTTGACTAAGTGATAATTCCCTTTTCAAAAAGTCTTACTCCTTTATGAGAACGTGGGTTTGATTTCGGGATTCTTCAAAATATATGTATGTGTGAGTTTAGATTATAATTTCTATAATATAAAAAAAGAAAAAAAAAAAAAGAAGTATGTGATGGTTTTAATTTAAAAAACTTAAAAGTTCAACACTTAAGAATATGTAACTCAAGTTTTGTCCAATTCTTTTTTTATTAGGGCTAGTTTCAGGATAGCACTTTGTAAAGTGTAGTTTCTGGTTGGCTGGCTCTGACCCACTCAAATATGGCCCCAGCTTATCCTTTTTCTTTGTTAATTACTTAATTCCACATATAAGACAAGCCACTAGTGCATGATTTACATATTCTAACTCATTTTTTGGGTTAGAAACATCTGGCTGTGTAATATATACACGAGTAGCTTTCAGCTCACGTTTTCTAAATATACTTTATAAAAGGTGAATTAATATTGTCTTTGTCTATATATGCGTGCCATTATGGTAATGCTAGGTTATCAAGGGGCTGAATACAAATCCATGATGTAATATTTTGCTCTTATTGTTCCATGAGAATTTTCTTCTTAATATATTTTTAACTAGTTGTAAACCCATAAAATGCATGAAAAAATTACTTTAAATGAAATCTAAAGAATTATTGGTTGAAATATGATTTTTTCTATCTTTTATATATATATTTTGTCTAAATGTGAAAATTGATAATTATTAAAAGACATTTATTATTATTGTATTTATATATAAAATATATTATAGTATTAGACATTTATATATGGAACTATATATTATTTCTATTAAAGAAAATATAATATGTCAAGATTCTAATGAGATGTTTAATTATAGAATAAAATTTAAATTCAATTAAAAATATATATATTAAAATAATGAGGTATAAAATTGTGAGACTAACTTATGTGGCGCAATATTATGAGGTCAACCAAAAGTCAAAAAAGTTTCGATTTTACATTATAGTATAGATATAGATTTTCTATGCTTTAATTAAATCCTAAATGTAGGTCCATGAGCTTGGGGTTAATTTAATTGGAAAATCTTTGCCGTGATTTAGTTGCTAAAAAGAACTGTTTGCTGATAAGGAAAGATTAGATTAGTCCAAATAGTGAATAACATGGGCAGCCAATATAGATAGCCAAAGCTAATTTGGGCAGGAAAGAGAATTACTCGTAAATTTGCAGATTATAAAACCAAGGTCAGCATAGGTTAAAAAGCAAAATATTCTCACGCAAACCCGAGATTTGTGGTTGGCTATAAGAGTGGAGCAAGCTGTCCATCATGTGCAACTCCTTGGAAAACGGCAACAAAACTTTGCAAATTTTAGTTCCAAAAGCTAACTCAAAAAAGAAAACGAATTTTATCCCAAAAAAACAAAGTGCACACAAAATCCATCATTGGGTGGGTGGCTTCCATGATGGACTAGTTGACATGACCAAGTCAATCCGCTAGACCAAGCTAATAGAGTAGTAGTACAGTTGCCTAGAAGTCTTACAATTATGATTATGGGTACAATTATAGTTTATTATGTCCAAAACGGCAAAACAATAAATTAAACACTATTTAAGTGAATGTCACAAAGGCATGTTTGTTAATTGTTATAGAAGGTAAAGGAGGTGGGTGTGCACTGCACACCTTTTTGAGAGAATGGAATCAGTGCAGTGGGGCGGGCACATCGATAATTATGCCTGCCCTATTGAAACCAAACCCCATTGAAAGGTAGTAATTATTCACCTTCCCTGTTACTACTTACTTATTCCAATCGTTATTTCTAATGAAAAACGTACAAACGTATCTACCTAGCTACCAAAGTCGGTCAAATAAATTCCATGAACTTTGGGGTCTTGTACATCAACATAAACAACGTGAGAAAGCAGGACTCAATGGGTTTCCAGCATTTGCTTGTGTTGGTTTTAATTGGGAAGAGAGGAGAAGGGGGGGTTAAGATTTAACTTTTAAGAATATTGTCACTTGGGTATTCGGCCCAGTGGTAATCCCCCTTCCCAAAATGCTTCACTCCTCTATGAGGGTGTGGGAAGGGGTGTGAGTTTAGATTAGAATTTCTATCATATCTAAAAAAAAAAACTTTTAAGAATATTGGAAATTCCCTTTGTAGGGGAACGAAAAGCGATTAAGGACCATTAATTTGGCTTTGTTAAGAATTAAAATAGATCAAAAGAGGTGGAGAAATTGACAAGCGAGTTTTATGTGGTTTGGCAACCAAACCTATGTCGATGGGAGGATCCTTTTATAAAAGATTACAATGATCAAATTACAAATATTTCTTTGGATTCTTTAGCCTTTGCAGTTAGCCTCCCCCTCCTCCTTTTGTTCCTCCAATTATATATATATATAGAGCTTGTAGTTCCGAGAGCGTGTAGAGTGTATATCAAATATTTTGTAGATATTTATTGATGTTGTTAGTTGTAAAACCGAAACCAAAGCCAATTTGTTTCTTTTTTCATTTCGATTTTTTGTTGACTCTTTATTATTTTTCCACTCCCAGTCTCCCACACCCTTCATCTAATTTGATTCTAAGGGTCAGATTTTTAATTTGCCTGAGAAATAAAATAATAATTTGATTCTCTATGTAGTATTCTCATTTGATTTTGCAGTCTATTATTATAAAAGAAAAAAAAAAATAGAAGGTTAGAATTTTCTTTCTTTATTGTTTTATCATGCAACAAGTTTTAAGGGAAATAAAGAAAATTGTTCTTTTAGTTTTTTATTTTTTATTTGTTATATTTTATTTTACGGATATGATAGGATATAAATTTATGACGCCCTTCATAACATCAACCAATGTTTTTATTTGATCACAAAAACTTTACCAATTAAAATCCTTTCTGTTTTTTTTTCTTTATATTTTTTACCACAAGAATGTTTAGAATCGAGAGGCAGTAGATCATCTCTCCATTCTAATAATCGCATACCACAAGCTAGCTGACACATCAATTATTGACTCATTACCTAATGATATTCTAGACAGGAAAATTGGCCCACTTAATTAATCGAAAAAGAGAATAAAGTATTCCATAAGATATTAGATATGATTAAAGTAGTCGTAATTATTTGCTAATGCAAGTTAAAGATAAAGCAAGAAGCTTAAGCTTCCTACACACACTTATTAGCAATCAGTCTCAAAGCAAAAAGGTCAATGTTAGATAGGATAATCAATCGCAACTGCAACAAAGATTCTTGTATTCCTTCAGTCTTGTTTTAATAATATATTTTTATTTTTATTTTTTATAAGGTATACATTTATACTTTTAATAATAGTTTCATTCCAAAATTATTTCAACTTTAGATAATAACTTTTATCAAAAAAAAAACTTTAGATAATAACTTTATAGATACTAAGATATTTCAACTCTATTTTTTGTTGCGCATCATTCAATAATTTTTTATTAAATCAATATTTTCTCGACCTTACCATTAGCCTTAGATTTAATTTTCCTTTGAACACTTTATAGTTTTATAGATAAGATAGTTCTTAATATCCAATTACTTTGATATTTAGTAAGCATTATTTTTTTTGTGATGTAAAGTGCAAATTAAACTATAATATATATATATATATATATATATATATATATGTGTGTGTGTGTGTTTGACCCGATTAAATGTTATCTACCCACGGTTTAAAAACTAACATTTTAGTATTTTACCAATTCACTCCGTTAACAACAATAACCCACATTATCATCTTCACTCTTAAAAGCACAATGAAATATTAAAAAAAAAAAAAATACAAATTTAAGAATCAAAAGCCTCTCTTTCTCTCTTTTTTCTAGGAAATAATGTAATTTTTTTTTTCTACAAATCTGGCAAATTAAAATCCCTAGAGACTTGCATCATCTGTTTCATCTTTCTTTTTTCTTCTTTTATCCCCTTTCTCTCTCTCCCACTTGGGGGATGATTGATGATTGCCATGGAGGAGTTTGGTCAAATCTAGACACACCAACATCAATGAGACCAAAGAGATACATAACCCTTTGCGGTTTTGCAAATTTGAAGCTTCAATAGAAATCACTACGGCTGTCAAATGGGTGGGTATTAAATGGGTTGGGCCTTTAAAACCTAACAACCCATTTAAGCTCATTTAATAAAGTAGATATTGCCCAAACCTAACCCAACCCAATTATTTAAGCTAAAATCCAACCCACTCATTTATCCATTTATTTTATGCATATATATAATTAAATGTCCTAAAACTTCTAAAATGATTAAAATACTCTTAAAACCTTGAAATTTATCAAAATACCCTTAAAGCCTATACTTTTTTTTTTTTTGCTTGGTTTGGGCTTTTGTTGATGCCCAATAAGCAACCCAATTAAAGCCTAATTAAACTCAACTTAATTGGGTTTAATTGGGTTAGCACCAATTTGCCCATTTATTAAATAAGTGAGTTTGATTGGGCAATTACTGAGTGGGTTTGGGTGGGTTAATGAGTTTGGGTTTTTTTTGCCACTCCTAGAAATCACATCCATCATTCATATTTCTATAGGATCTTAGAATCCTAAAGCTTAGATTTTGGTCGCTTGTTTTCATGAGAAAACTCTTTTCCTTTTTCTTGTTTTGTTTGTCTAACCTCATACGGTGGCCATTCCCACTCAATTTGATTAAAAAATTCAATGTCTTCAATCTGGGTATTTTGCGGCCAATTGATTTTTAGCATGATTTGTAAGTAAAAAAGAATGCTAGTAAAAGAAATAGCTCTTGAGAGATGAGAGTCCTGACTTCTTGTTATGGTAAATGGTGGGTCTGTTTTTATGGGATTTTCCTTGGCAACTGGTTGGGCAAAGAAAAAAAAAAAAATTACTGAACTGAGAATAGTTTATGAAAATAAATTGTTTCTTGTTCGTGGGTCTTTTGGTTGTAGCATTGAGGGAGGCTTCTTCTGCTACTCTTTTTTCTACCTGTATAAATTGTGATCATCAGTTCTCAAAGGATTGCTTCTAATTATCTTCAATTGTTTCACAAAGTCATGAAGTTGGCCTTGATCTTTTGTGTTGAGACTTGACTCAAACATGTGTTTCTTACGGAAGTCTCAAGAAAAATTTGAGAGAGGGGTTTTGATTCTTAAATTTGTGTTTTTAACAGTGAAGACGATGAGGTGAGTTATGGCTATTAACGGAGTGAACCACAGGTGGGTAAAGTATTAGTTTTCAAACCACGGGTAGGCAACATGTAATCAGGTCAAACCACAGGTGAGTAAAGTGTACTTAATTCCCCCTATATACATACATACACAAATCCTAAACTCAATTCGATTCTAAGCCTTAATGAAAGATTATTTTGAGCTTCTTAATAGATATCATGAATTTGACAAAATAATAAACTCAATGTTCCAACTTCATCAAAGCTTTTCGTTATGAAAATACCCTAGAATATCATCAACATGATTTTCTTCAATTTTGAAAAACTATGGCATTATTTCCTATACATCATGTCCTGGCACTTCACAATAGAATGGTCGAGCAGGATGAAAACTTGACACATTTGGACATTGTTCGAACTCTTATCATGCCTGCTTCCACTCCTGGCCCCTTTTGGGGTGGAGTTTAACTTACAAAAATCCACACCAACAAATATCATTCACCTATGTTGCATGTTCAGATAATTTATTAACCCATGTCTTGGTACACTCTTTGATTACAACCAAATGAAAGTTTATAGTTGTGCATGCTTTGTTCATTTTCAATAATTAGAAGCAAACATCATCAAAACTATGAGATCATTTGCACTACGTATGATAAGATACAAAATATTTCATTCGAGTATTAATTTCAAACTTCTATACATCATCCAAATTTTATGCTAAAATTTAAAATAACGGAGCTAATTGATGTGAGTTTAAATTAATGAAAACGAATATTTGAAGTATATTCTACAACCTTTCTTTATACAAATTTTTATTTAAATATAGAGCTATTATGGGTGACTTTTGATTGACAAGGATAGATTATAGCCTTATAGGCGACTTTTTTTCCTTAAAAAAAATTTCTCCCAGTGAGTGTCGTGAGGTTCTTGAAAATTTGTTACATAAGTGGAGGATAACTCTTAACAAAAGCTATCTAAAATCATAAAAGTTCAAGTGTGAGAAGGTCAATCAGGTACACTAACAAAGGCCATTTTCCATGATTAGGTGTGAGAACCATAACCCTTGGGTAAAGGTTAAATAAGCCTCAAAATGTGACTCAACCGATGATGGACTGACCCGCTTGATTGAATGTTGATTTACATGTTAAGGAGTCGCAACTTATTTTAATTAATAAACAAAATATGAAATTCTAAAAAAATGTACTTCATCTTTATTTTATTTTGAATTTGTACAATTACAAAAGAATATGTGAAAAGAGAAATACATGTAGAGTCTTTGCTATTTACAATTTTGAACAATTATATTCGAATGAATATCCTAGCTACAATCTAGAAAACAATTTTTTTTGTTTGTAAAACACTTTACATACAAACCATCAATCTAGTCTCGGGGGCTTGTTTATAAAATGGGAAGGTATTAAGTATCCTATTTTACCCGACCTAAGTTGGTCTTATAGATTAAACTTGATTAAACATCCATATCATGTGAAACATCTAAAACCATGTTTGCATCAAAATCAAGTTTTAGGATTCAAGTGGTAATTAGGTTCATTGCATGTGAATCTCATGTTAAAGTCAATTAATTAGGTATTGTATTCAAAGGAAAAATACACCAAGTTGTGAACAATAATAAGATTAAAATTTATACCTTGACATACCTTTCGTCATGGATCTTGATGATTCAAGATTTGCTTCAATGGAATCCAATTGATTATTGCAATGAAAATTGGTTAGTTATTATGGCAAATAAAATATATTTATTTTAATCCACCAACAATTGCCCACTGTAGATGTGTGTTAAAGAATTATTTTATTCATCAGTTGCATGTAATTGATGTCTCACAATTGGTAGAAATCACACACTCATAAATCTCACATGTTGTTATGAGATATTGATTGCATATAAATGATAGTACAAAATAATAACTCGCGCGTGTGTGTGAGAGGATTGAACATTTTATCTTACTACTATCTTTATACAAAAAGGTTTAGCAAAAAAAAAAATCTTTATACAAAAAGGTGTTAATTTGTTACAAATAAAGTCGCACGGGTTGTCCTGGTCCAAAGTTCAAAAAATAAAGTTGGACCATTCTTTAAGGTATGTAATTGAGATGGATTGGAACTACTCCGGCCTGTTTTTTACTTTTTTACTAATTAATTGAGTTGGCCAACCAACTCAAGTGAAAATATGGCCAACTCCAACATACATTTACCTAAATAAAGTTTGATTGCTATTGCTAATCATAAACGAAAAAGAAACTCCATCTAAATATGTTAATGGACATTTTCTTCTTTTTCTAGTTTCTTAGCTTATTAAAAAAAAGGTAAAATGAAAAACAATGAAATGTATATTGATTAGTGACGGTTACTATCATTATTATGGCAAAAATATACTTTTGATTCCTATATTTTGGGGTATTTTCAATTTGATCCCTAAATTTTAAAATTTTCAATTTAGTCCCTATGTTTTTAAACCGCTTTCAATTTAGTCCTTCACATCATCTCCGTTAAAAATCTACATATGTGGCAAACAAAAATTATGGAGATGCTAACTGTGTCATTTAAATATAATAAAAAATTATTTAAAAAGGCCACGTCAGCGGTTACGTATTTTTTTTTTCTTTTCTCTCTCCTCTGGTCTTATTCCTCATCGATTTCTCACATCTTTCCCTCTTCTCTAAATCTATCTCTCCACCACTAACCCAATCCAAAATAACAAAACCTAATCCCATCATTTCCCATAAAGACCCAACAAAATTGAATCTAAAATCAAAGACCAACCTTAGTGGCAAGGTATTCGAGCACGACAAAGAGGTTAACGGGAGCGCTGGCATTCGACACGCTCGACGTATGTGCCGGCCTTGAGAAATCAAGCGATACAGCCCATGGGGAATTGAAGCTAGACTTGGGTTTGCCTCGGAGAAATTAGGGGTTGTGGCTGTAAACTTTGGGTGGTCAAGTGAGCTAATATGGGGGGTTTGAGTCTTGGGTTTCATGGTGGTGAAATGGGTAACGGTGGGACGTTGATTACTTGATTTTGCTATGTGTGGTGGATTTTAGATGATTGGGTTGATTTTTGGCATTATGGCTTACCCAAGATGTGAA
The DNA here is from genome assembly GCA_907173295.1 of Fagus sylvatica. Classification (NCBI taxonomy): domain Eukaryota; kingdom Viridiplantae; phylum Streptophyta; class Magnoliopsida; order Fagales; family Fagaceae; genus Fagus; species Fagus sylvatica. The sequence goes on along the minus strand of OU015765.1, from coordinate 22,434,719 downwards.
ATATGTGTTTGATTTGGGAATGGATGGGTCTTGGGTGAGCTTGGATTATATGGGCCATGACCATGGGGCTACTGGTGTAGTTGTTTGCAGCTTGGCTAGGCGTCACCTCTAGGGCCCAATTGGCCGAGTTGTGTAGGGACAAGAGCTTGTGGGTGACGACGAGACTAAATGTTGGTGTTGGTGGTTTCCGATCACCCTCTATTAACGGTAACCTTGGTTCTTCAAATGTTTTATCAATTTGTGTTATTGGGGTTCTTCAAACCTCAAAATCCAGTGTTCTTGGAAATGCATTTTTGTTTCAATTCTTTGAACTAGTATTATCAGATTCCTTGATTTTTGTGATTGAGCTTATTCATGTTTTTGTTTTTGTTTTGTTACACTTTGAAATGGGGTTAGTCATTAGAATTGGATTTTATTCATATTGTTGTTTTTGCAATTACAATTTGTGTTTGTGTTTAATATTGTATGGTGTTTGGCTGCCAAGAAAACGGAAGAGAAAATAGAAAGCTTAAAATTTTTATTTTGTTATGTTTTGTTATTTTATTCTATTTTAATTGAGAAATTAAGATTTAGTTTTATTTATTTGCTTATTCTTTTCTGTTGTTGAGTGGGCAAAATAATGGTGGTCAGGTCATTTTCCGTCTGTCGTGTATGCAGATTTTTAACGAAGATGACGTCAAGGACTAAATTGAATGTGGTTTAAAAACACATGGACTAAATTAAAAAATTTTAAAATTTAGAGACCAAATTGAAAAAACCCTCAAAATATTGGGACCAAAAATGTATTTTTGCAATTCAGATCTTGAGATTGCAGGTTAGTTTTCCCACTTTTGCCTAAATGATTAATTGTTTCGGTTAAGGTTAAGGGGATCTTATGTTCAAATGCCTAAATGAGTTGGTATGAAAAGTGTTTGTGGGGTCTCACTTAAAACTAACCATTTCTTTTTGGGCCAGGCCACTAAAGATATGTGCGGTTTCTCATAATTCTATTACTTCATGTATTACATATAATAGACTACTACCATATAATCCATGCAAAGCACGAAAAAAACTTTATATAAACACATAATGTGTATATGATCAAAATATATATTTAGAATTATTTTATGAAAAATATGTTCCATAAAAAAAATAAAAATGATAATAACAAATAGATGGAATTGCACTAACAACAGAAAAATAAAAGGAATTAGATAGTGTATAATAATTGAGAAAAAATAGTTATCTTTAATTGATAAAACAGAAAATAAGTTAGAATCAAGCAAAAATAAAAGATTACCTTAGTTCAATTGCCTCTTAGATCCTCTTGCAGTCATATAAACGTACAAAAATACAAAAATAAAAATAGATCATGATAGAAAAATAAATAAATAAAAAAGAAAAAGAAGTAGAAGAACAAAACTTGTACCAGATTACCATTGTTTAGATGTTACGTAAGCAGATTATAGAAGAATGAGGAACCTTCAATTTAACGTGCTCTATTTATCTTCCTTCTATCAAGGAGTATGTCTGTTCACCAAATGATATTTTAAGTGATTGTTCACTAATCAATACATTTTCACTAAAAGAGTACTCTTAACACAGAGAATTTGTTATTATCTATTTTTATTTAAAAGTGTTTGACAGTTATTAAATCAAACCACTTAGGAAATTTAAACAACGTATGAATTTTTTTTTTATAATCTTTAAGAAGTCTTCTAGTATTAGGAGATTGTCATAATTGTAAGATTTTTAATATGATATTTTATTAAGATGTCTTTTAGTAGTAGGAGACTTATTTTAAAGAATTTGTTATTATCTGTTTTTATTTTAAAGATTTTTATTATGATATTTTATTAAGATATCTTTTTAGTAGTAAGAGACTTATTATCAAGAATTTGTTATTATCTATTTTTATTTAAAAGTGTTTAGCAGTTATTAAATCAAACCACATAAGAAATTTAAACAACGTATCACTTCAGAAATTTAAACGATAGATAGACATGCCACTCGTCATGATGTGAGACATTTTAGGTTTTAATGCTCATGTCTTCTGCTTTTATATATTATATGGATATAGATAACCCCCGCAATGCATGCGGCTCTTTTTCATTATTTTTCTAAAAATATGTTTGGTTTAAATACTGTTTTGGTCCTCAACCTTTGGCCTTTGTGTCAAATTGGTCCCTAACCTTTCAACTGTGTCAAATTGGTCCTCAACCTTTCAACCTTGTGTCAAAATGGTTCTTACCGTTAAGTGTTGGATGGAAAAAGATGACAAAACTAACGGCTTATTTTTAACTTTAAAAATATCTGATATGACATACCAACTCAAATTTTAATTAAAAAAAAAAATGCCAACTCACATTAAGGGAACTGATACTCAAAAAAAAAAAAATTCAAATCCCTAACCCCTTCAAAATCCCCTGCCCCTCTTGATGAAGGGACTAGAAGTTGTTGTAGACGTTTGGTTGGCCATAATAAACGGAGGAGGAAAACAAATCCCGATACTGTTAATGGAATGCGCTGAATGATGATCAGACTAGTGGTTATTTATTGATTAGTCTATTGAGGATACTTTCAAACTTGCACTGTGAGTAATGCAAAAGACTTGCACTACAATCATAAAAACTGATTCCTTTTGATTTTTTCTGTTTTATCCTTTGATATTACCTTTGCCCCTTGGTTATGTTGTTTGCAATAATGGTGGACGTGATGATAGATTTTTGAACTTTTTGTTCTTGACGCATAATTACTCTGCCCTCTGTAGCTCATGTGGGAATGAACTATTAGCTGCTCAGATTTGATTAGAACTATGCGAGAGAGAGGGGCAGGGGATTTTGAAGGGGTTAGGGATTTGAATTTGTTTTTTGAGTATCAGTTCCCATAGATGTTACGATGAAAAAAAAAAAAAAAAAACTCACGTGATATTCAAATTTTTTTTTTAAATTTTAATGTGAGTTGGCATTTATTTATTTTATTAAAATTTGAGTTGGCATGCCATATCAGATATTTTTAAAATTAAAAATAAACCGTTAGCCATGTCAAGCTTTTTCCATCCAACATTTAACGGTAAGGACCATTTTGACACAAGGTTGAAAGGTTGAGGACTAATTTGACATAGTTGAAAGGTTAGGGACCAATTTGACACAAAGGTCAAAGGTTGAAGACCAAAATGGTATTTAAACCAATATGTTTATAACAAAGCAACTTAATTAAGAACAAGGAAAAAATAATAACAATAAAAAAAAGGTGTAAAATAAAAAATGTAAATAATTTTTCTTTGCGTTTAAAAATAGAAATGATCATTTTTATTATATCTCATCAAATGTACTATACTGATTTTTATTATATTTCATCAAATGTATTATACTAAGTCTATAAAAATAACTACCAATAACTTTCTAGCCTAGTTGCATCGATTCCTTTCAATTGGGGTTTATATCCCGGGGTTGTATTCACTTAGCAAAAAAAAAAAACTCACTTCACATCGTTTATGAATTTCAATCACTTTGGTAAACCTCAATTGTTCCATATAGGATTCTAAATGTTCAGAGGTTTCTCATTTTTGTTTAACTTACAACACTTTGATAGTACAAATAAATAATACAATTTGTCACATATTTAATTATCCCATCTTTACCTTTTTTGACTTTCTTTTGTTTCTCTTTTCATCTTTTTTTGGGCAATTTATCACTTATTAATAATCACATAAACAATATCTGTGACCTTAGAAGTCCATCATATAACAAATTGGTCCATGGAGATAAAAATGACAATGTCATCTGAAGTCTAACATGTATCTTTTAAGAAAATTTAAAACATAAAAAAAAAATGTTAAGATGTTATTCCCTCTACCCCTAAAAATAAATAAAAAAATCAACACAATTGCCTCTTTTGGTTATCTCTAAATGATAGTCTATTGATGTCCTAAATCTCACATAATTTGAATGTTGTCTCATCAATTCTAATATGAGTGTTAGAAAATAATTTATACTTAACACTTACTCCCAAAAAAATATATTAAACAACTAGTTGTCAAGTTATTTAGCATATCCAATTGTATAAAAATAAAATGATCAAGTCAAACTATATTTTATATGCAGTTAGATAGTAAAAAAAAAAAACATTTTTGGTTGCAAAAATAGAGGACTACAACTTAACCAAGCAAAATACTTCGAATGTAAAATATACATATTGCATATTGCGTAGAAAAACTCATCCTAACTATATCATCCACTATCTTCAACACCAACTTGACTAATGCATCTGCCATGAAAAAAAAAAAAAAAAAAACCATATGATCAGAATCAATTGAGATTGCTAATAACAATGAGACACGTTTTACTCCACCCTTTAAGATCAATTCATTAAGGTATCTCATGACAGAAGAACATCCTTTTACATAATTATAGCTAGAGTCATATAACTCACGAAAGAATTTCATATAATAATTCAAATAAATATTTTAAAAACATGAGAATCTGTCTCATGCTCCTTTTCAGTTTTCACGAAGGTATATTGTCATACAATGACTATCATCATTGATTTAACTTTTAAAGCAAAAAGGAAACGAAACTTTTATGGTCAAACCACATATATAGTTAAAGTATTATTTTTCGACGTATCTGCAAGTATTAATAGCTATTTAGCATTCAACTTGGAAAAAAACTCAACCTAATTGTAGCAGTTTATAATCTAAACAAATCTTTGCTCTTTAAATAAAGAAAATATAATTTTCAAATATGCAATTATCAACATAGCAAACACATAGAAACTTAACCTGAGAAAAGACGAAAATGAAGGTAATACTTATGTAAACTTTATCTTGCCCAAGCTCTTATTTCCACTTAAATATTAAATATTAGAAAATAATTATACAATAGTAAGTAAATTAGACGCAAACAAAAATAAAATATGCAAATAAAAAGAAAATATAATATAAATTGATACAAACCTAGGGATTGAACCCAAACACTCACAAAGGGGTGGGACTTTTTGGGGAGAGGAATGACCATTGGGACGAATGCCCAAGTTGTAATTTAAATGCATATTTGAAATAACATATATTGTGTTTAACAGATTTGGCTGGAATATATCTATTTATATCTGAATTAATTAATAAGACTATTTAATTTATTAAATATGAGCATTTAATTGGATAGTAAGTATTTAATTTATTAATGGTGTAGTTTTTATTATGAGGTAGTTGATATTTAACTTAGTTTATTTAATCATGTGTTACCTAAGATGTTACGTGTCAAGCAGAAGACGTTGTCTTAGATGCCACATGACAAAAAGATGACAAACATTCCCTTTAATTTTTATATAGATAGATTGGGAAAGTGGTGGCACGCCCATCACCACTTCAAATGGATGTTGATTGAGATGGGTGGGGTCTCAGTGATCTGAGATTTCCATGATATTCTTAGACAGCAATATTACTTAAGGGACCCAATTGAGATATGTGGGGATCCCAACCATGAAAGTTATATTGTATGAAAAATTCCATTAAGATGACCTTTCCATTTGTTAAGTTCGCAAATGTTCTCTTTCTTTCTTTCTCAAATCATTCAGTCCAAGGGAGTAGTCTCATTCTTACTTCTTTTTTCATAAATTTGAGATAGAGTGGGGTCTTTGAGTCTCTCTCAAGGGCTGGCTTTACAAAGTGGAGCACAGAAAGATATTATCAAGGGAAAGAAAACAAAGCCCCAAAAATTAAAGGTAAGAATATAATGATTAATGAGGCACATAAAGATACCAGGAAGTGGGGCAAGCCACAACAAACACGTTTTGCTAGCTAATGAGTTTATAAAACATCTAGAATAGGCTCAAGTACAAATCAGTTACTATCCGAGACTATAGTCTATAGTTGACGTAAAACTCTACGGTTTAGTAAGAGAAACTTCCAAAAGCTTTGAACATGGAGAAGCGGACAATTTACATACTGCCAAAAAATTTTACCAGCAGAAAATTTCTGATGATTGCCATGGAATGGATTATTCTTTATTTTATTCAGCTAGAAGAATGGAATCCATGGAAACAAATGGATCCTCCAATATAACCTCGGCGTCCAATTTTCGTCTTGAATTTAGGTTTTCTATAGTAACAAACATAGCCTCCACTGAAAACATCATTAACATTTTCACTGCTAAAAAGGGAAAGGAAAAACAGTCAACAAAACTTGTATTTGACATTTCCGCTAAGGCAAAAGAATGCAACATGTAGAATAGCATCGGACACGTTTGTGCTACCCAAAAAAGAAAGCCTTAAGGAGCAACTTTCGTCTTGAATTTAGGTTTTCTATAGTAACAAACATAGCCTCCACTGAAAACATCATTAACATTTTCACTGCTAAAAAGGGAAAGGAAAAACAGTCAACAAAACTTGTATTTGACATTTCCGCTAAGGCAAAAGAATGCAACATGTAGAATAGCATCGGACACGTTTGTGCTACCCAAAAAAGAAAGCCTTAAGGAGCAACACTAAGGTTTCTCCCCACTCTGATAAATGGAGGATAGCATTTTTTTAACATCTAATTCCACCTTTTCTGTCTTCATAATAGCCTGCTTAGGGACTTGATAAGCATCTTTAAATTCCGTCTTGTGGCCTCATCACCCGTGAATCCCAAAATATCAGAGCTTATATTCTGCAATGGTGAAAAAAACACAAATTTGCCCAAGAAATTACTCTAAAACTTCTGCAATTAGTAAAGTGAGCAAGCAGCTGGGAAATGGGATCTCACCTCAATGTTCTTCAAGGTAAAAATCAGGGTGTAAATGGACTTTTGAATCAGCTCAGTGTTCTCAGGGGTCATTATTGATGAATGCACCGTTCTGCAGAAAAATATACACTAAACCATTGTAAGTCTGTAACTGAGAGCGGTAGAGAGAGATGATGTAGAAAGATTCAACATCTTATATTTCATAGTAGAATTGTTAAACAGTCCTTGTTTCATAAAGGAAGCTTTCTCTCTCTCCTACACTTAGGAATGAGAGTGAACCTGTTAATTCACCCTCCAAACCTTATTTATAGGGGTAGGAGACGCCATTTCGACCAAAGACCATTGAAATTTGAACAAGGTCATTCTAAACTCCTATAACCAATACACTGAAATCAGAGACCCAAATCCTGCACTTGAAGGTGTAATTACTGGACAATTGTGCTGGGAAAGAAATCAGCAAAGGTGACATAATTCATGATATAACTGAGGTAGTGGCGTCAAAGCTCTGGTAACAGGGGATGTTGTGGTGCAAATGGTGGTATCCGAGACTCGCAGTGTAAATGTGCCTAGGATAGTGTAGTGGTAGCAATGGGGGTGGAAAAAGGTCAAGATAGTTTAATGGCAACAGTGACAAAGGTGAATGGTGATGGCAGTTTTTGTTAGGTTTAACTAAATCAATAATGATAAATCTTTAAAAATGCTATATGTAAGGTTTTAGTTAAAAAGGTTGACCATTGATTGTTTATCAGGAAATTATAAAGCACTCTAAACTTAAAGCATTGTTAGAAACAAGTGGGAGGAGAGGATATTTTAGCCTAGGTTCTCCACATACGGAGATAGACAATATTACTGAACCACAAGGTTCTTGGCATAATTAGAAACAAAATTAAGCCAGCTGGACCACTCCTTGCTTTGTACTATAATACAAACAAATTTTAAGCATCATTTACATGATGAGAGAATTTAAAATGCCACAAATGACAATTTCCATTTGCAATGCTACCAAATACAAATCAAAATCATGCATTTCTTTAACAGCTGAAAAGAAACCTACATAAGAGACAACAGTTGAAAACTAAAGACGAGTGCCAGAAAAATTCTGTGTAGATAAAGGACATCATTGTCAGACCTACATGAAATGCAGTTCAATTTAGTCCTATAAGTAGCTCAAAACTAAGCCAAGCATTAGTCCGGCACCATTAACTCATGGAAAGGTGTGGAGCTCATTGATCTTCTTATGTCTGAGCTGAGGTATGGCAAGCTTGCCTTGAGAAATTCTTGGTTTTCTTTTGGTTATAATTCTCAGAATATTGTTTGCTGCTCAACAATACCATGGGCTAGCGCAAAAACAAGACCCAAAAAGTTCTCTTTTTTGAGACTCAAGCTTGGCTTACTTAGGAATAGCATTTTGTCTCATTTTCTCAACCTGGCCTTGTATTAATAATTTTATACATAAAACTTATCAAAATCATGGGCTTGTCATGGCATGCCTCAAGAAGGTGATGAAGGTGTCCAAGCTAACAATGAGACTTGAACCAAGGTCTGGATACAGACTTTAGGACTGGTAACAATCCTTCACAGAGTTTAACACACTCTCTCTCTCGCGCGCGTGTGTGTGTGTGTGTGTGTTATGAGGGGGGGGGGGGGGGGGGGGGGGGGGGGAATGTGGAGGGGGGTTTTGACTGTTAGTTTCCACCTTCTAAAATATAACCATGTGATATAACACCCTGCAGCCAAAAAAAAACGAAAGACTAGAAGAGGTTGCAATAATTCACCTCAAATCCTCAGAGGCTTGTGTTAGGCTTCTGGTTAGATTCTCAACTTCCTTTAGCAGACCACTGTCACGAACCTCAGCCAGCAAAGGTTGAATATCATCAGCCATGGCTTTGATCTGAGACATCACTACAACAAATGAAATAGGTCTGCATGAAAATACATAAAATATTGAGAACAAATGCCAATATGAACCATTTAGATAGGACACAAGCACATAAACATACACGATATTTCTTTTTGGGCAAGTAAACATAGACACAAAATACAGTGCTATACATTACTAACTTGCCTCTGACCCTTGGTGCCTTTTTAAATTTAGTTATCAGAAATAAAAAGGCATTGCTTGAAACAGATGTGGAGAAGCAAAACTTATTTTGGGAGGACCAGATAACTTAAACTGAAAGCAAGTCTGAAGTAAACTTGCCTACCTAGGGGTGGAATGCTATGACATATAACTGACCACTCATATGTCTCCAAGTCAGAAAATCAAAAAGGAACATGACAGGCCATCTAATGGTTTTCCATTCAGTTTATGAATCAAAGTAGACTGAAACTTACTGGTTGACTTTTGTTTTGAACATCAAACCTCAAAATGAGAAGTTTCCCCTTACAAAACAAATGGGTGTCCTGTCCACCAACATTGTGTGACACTCGATACTAAAGAAGAAACTCTGCCCAGCTAATTGCCTTTAAAACAAAACTGCAACTCGCACTCTAAAATGTCAAATTTTTTTTTCTTTCTTTCTTATTGTTAAGCTACACATGCACCAAGTGGGTCTTGCACCCATGACAATAATTATTATGTGTTAAGGAAGTGCAAGTTGAGCTATAGCTCATTGGCCTTTTAAAATGTTAATCTCTCAGCATTTCTTTCACAAAGGCTTCACCATTTCCCCAATTATTCGAATGTTTATTTTGAACGTTTTCTTTAAGGTAAAAAATAAAGTAAATAGGTCCAAAGATTGTATGAACTATGAAGTTACTCACTTACCAGGAGAGAGAGAAAGAGAGATCATATTAAGTTGTGGTAAAGCAATGGGAAAAACATCCACACAAATTTAGTTTTGCTAATGCACACACAAATGTAATTGCTTACGTTACATATATAATAATAATATACTTCTACTGCTGTTTCTTTAATGCTCATTTCTAACTTAGCAAACATTCAGAGGATTTTTAAAGTTTATGTACCAATTTGAAACGACATCCATATGCACTTGACACATTCACAACCTCAATACTATTACTGGTTATGATGCATCAATAAGCTACTTCTTAAATTTACCAAGAACTTCCCTCATTTGTACAAATCCGAGGACATGCCCAATCTCTCACTTTGTTGGATGCCAAATAGCTAAAGCCAATGTCCCTAAGTTTTTTCTCTATGAATTTTTAAAAAAAAATTAAATTATACATACGCAATACACCTTTGCCTTCCAAAACAGATGGCTTAGCGAATTCTCAAACATATTGGTCATATTCCAGCATATCTTAATAAACCAACTTGTATCATAGATGTTTCCAAAGGTTGCATTAACATTTGCTATCACTTGGTGAAAATGGGAAGTAATTGTTCTTCAAAAATGTAACTTGTAAGTAGTTTTTTGCAGTACAATGCTTATGACTAATAAACAACTTGAGTGCATATATGTAATAAACAACTTAGATACTGAGGCCCACTTTTGATCATTTGTTACCAAACCACTTAGTTTAAGTAAAAAGTATACTTTTTCTCCTTCCTACTCTGAGATAGCATATGGTTATCCACTTCAACAATTTATTTAAGAGAATATCATAAATTGAACATAAAATCACAAGAAAGGCACACCACACCTTTGTAAGCAGTGGCTTTGCCTCTTCAATAACTAAAGACACTCGTTCGGCCATTGAATAAGTATTGGCAACACCAATTTCCTCCACCTCCCGTCCTATACGGGTAAAAATCCCAACCAATTCATCCAAGCTTACTCCTTGATATCCCTTCAGCTTCTGCCTATCACATAAAATAAGACCCTCTTTAACACATTCTTTATCAAGAGGCCCCACTGAAGGTGTCGGGATTGGATCTCGAGGTGTAATATCAATCATAGTTTCCATGAGAAGACCTGACTGGTTTACTTCAACCAGTGAATTTTGAGGTATGATTATTTTATCATCTTCAACCTACAAACAGGTGAAACAATTAAGTGGTATCCACACCAAAAAAAATCTTGACTACATCAACTTAAAATATAACAGAGCCAGAATTTGATTTTAAGATCGAATATCCATCATGAGAAATGCCAGTCAAACACACCTCAACCACTGCTTCAATACTCTTCAATGAAGGATTAACACGGATGACATTGCCAACAGTCACCCCTCTAATCCTCACCGGTGTTCCTGTGGAAATACCAGAAGCCTGGGCAAATTCAAAGACAGCCAAGTACTTCCTGAATTTAGACCGGATTTGGAACCCCCTCAACCAAGCCAAACTGAGTGCAAAAATAACTGCACTAGATACTAGAAACAACCCCACCCCACCTTCCCAAATGCTCCCGCGGCCAAACCCAAAATCACTCAATGGCCGTAATGTTTGCCTCCAAATGTTCCGAGGAACATCCAAAACAACAGCAAGCGGATTCTTTTTTGTTGAAGAAGATGATGGCAGCGATGGCTGGCTATGTCCTGCATCAGCAGACATAGCACGTACTCTGGGGAGCTTCGTGTATGGTCTTGATGGAAGAGAAGGCAAGCAATTTGAAGAACTATGTGGGAGGGTAATCAATGATGAAGACAGCACTGTTGGGCATGTTGAGACCTGAACAAAAAGTTTCCCAACCATCTTACGCACAATTCTAGATGGAGAAAAGATTCGCCAATAGCCTACTGCAATTGCAGAAAATTTCTTCGTACTACTTATTCTCAATGCCGACTTCTTGAGCCAATTCTAACAATCTAAAAAGGGGGCTTCTTATGAATCTTAAACTGCTGAAACTTCTACAGGGCCAATTCAATGGACTGCAAAATAAAGCCCTAGAAACAAAGGGAAAAAAAAAAAAAGATGCATCATGAATAGCAGTCATAAGCTCTAATAATTTAACAAAATTCAGTCAATTATAATAGGCATACACTGAAAGGAATCATTCATGCGCAATTTGGTTAACAACATGAGGAAAAAGATTGAATAAATCTAGAAACTAAGGTTTTATGTAATTTGCTTTCAGTTAGATCATTCCAAGAATATATATATATATAAATACTAATTCATAATTTTTTATAGAAAAGGGTGAAGAGATGAACAACAAATCGTAGAGCAGCAAACTGCAACTGAGCTTGGCTACTGGTTCTTTTACTGTTAATTAACACATGCTACACACATGATTATTTACTGTAACTGTGCTTAATGGAATCTGTTACTACTCTTGAGTTTGTTAAAACTGTTTTGTGAATCTGTTAGCACTATGACAACAGTAACATGTGCTTAACAGCCATGACTGCGTCTATATAAACAGAGCTAATGCTCAGATTAATGACTAATACAATTTATTATTCATTTCTCACTAAAACCCTTGAGATCCCTCACTCTCAGCTTGTGTTCCTTCATTCTCTCACTCTCATCCTGTATTCATTCAAAGGGAAAGTACTTGAATATATAAACCTTAGATTCCAATGTTCTTGTTTTTGCCTCAAAATTGGAAGAAAAATAAAATAAAATAAAATCACATCAAGTTAGCAAAGCAATAGCATTAAGATCAGTTGCGCAGAGGTTAGGTCCCTACTACCTAGTGTCCTAAACAACCACGATCTATTACTTAAAAAACACTTTTTCCTCAACCTTTTCTACATTTTCTTAGCAACCAAACAAAGCCTCGAACTTCCCCCATTTCCAAATTTTCATAGCAATCAAACAATGCTTATATTACATATCTTCAAACCACTTGTTTTAATCAAGTTAAACCCAGAAATCATCACAACATTAATAACTAAAAATACACAAATCCCACAAAATCCACCATATTGAAAACCTAAATAACCCATTGTTTAAATACTCAGAAAATTCATGAAATGTGAAGAAAAAACAAAAATTGAATCCTATACTAAATTTTATTCCTTTTTAAAATAAATTAAAATTGAAAAACTCGTCTGAACTACTACTCCACTTACTTATTCCCATTTAATTTTCTTTTCCTTTGTCACATTTTCTCAGTAACCAAACAGAGTAAATCCAACATATTTGCTTCATAAATTACCAATATTTGCTTCCAAATTTCAGAATAACTTATACATCAAACCAGTTAAGAAAGTCACGGACAATAATGAAGATAATAATATGTCCCAATTAATTACGGAATGAAAAACTCAAAATCAAAAAAGCAAGCATCAACACAAGGCAAGGAATTTGTTTTACCTTTGAGCTAGGGTTCGAGAAATCTTGAGGATTTTTATTTCTGCGTCACTTCGCTGATGGGACAATTGGTGACCTAAGCAAAACCAGGTATTTATTTTGCTAGGAAAATACAAAATGGTAAGCTAAGCTAGACTTGGTCATTTTGAGAGGGTGTATTGGTCATTTTAGGGATACTTAGTGGGAAATGGGACTCCGGCCACTTTTGGAAGTATTTTCCAATCGAACTACTATGTCGCGACTCAAATGATTGGGACCTGAGTCTAAATTGGTTTGGAGGAATCCTAACTTATCATGCGAGGTTGTTTAAATAATGAGTTATATGACTTATTTAAATAATAAATAAATATGATTTTATGAATCACCACAAAAGGAGTTGAAGAAAATTTCTTTGAATCGGTTTGTAGGTAAACTTTGTTATTATTACTTCATGATTTTTCAACATCCATCATCATAATTCATAGGAAAAGTGGACAACCATGAAATTCACATTGTGTTGCCCTTTTCATTGTTTGGCATTATTCAGTTTTTCTTTTGCTTTTTTTTTTCTCCCTGTACCACATTGTTTTGTCTTGTTCCCAACTATGAAGTAGGGAAAACAAATCATATAATGTAAGGCTGGGATCCAAGGGTTGAAATTGTAGGTGGACTATATCTGGGCCATTTTATTTTTAAGGCATGAGATCCATCATGGGTCTGGGCTTTTTATTTAACCATGAGTGAGATACTGCAGTGGGCTATTGCTAGGTTTGTCATAAATATTATTAACCCCTTTCTCCAATTTAGATAAAAGATAGGTAAAGAAATGACATTAAGTGAATGTAAAAAATAAAATGTTACTATGGGCATGGAAAAAATAATAAAATGTTAATATGGAGTCTAGAGTCCAGACATAAAAAAGAATATATAAAAATATAAAAGCTTAGAAAAAGAAAAAGAAAAGTATATAAATCTAAGTTGGACAAGCATAAGTTCCTTGCTTACTTGCTTCTCTTATTTTTTTTCTGTCTCATATTACTTTATGTTTGAAAATGTTTTATCTTTTTGGCACAATAACATAATCATAATTTGATAAAATAATGAGAAACATGGTTTATCCTGAAAAAGTAACTCCTCTAGTTCCATATATAATATAAGTTATAGATGAACTCCAAAGTGAACTTAGATTTAATAGAAGAAAAACTAGAACTATCTTGGAAGCTTGCCTAGGGGTGTTTAGTAATAATGTATTATACTATTATATTGGAATAGATGATGATGAAATCTTACTCACTTGTTTTTTGGAAACTTTCCCTAAAATTATATGAATGGAGCTCTTTTGAGATTTTTTTTTATTTTTATTTTTCGATCTTCTATAGGACTCCATGCACTTACCCACCGCTCATGAGTCATGACAGTGATATGAAATATCAATTGTAGCATATCAGTTGGAATAATTAGTGTAATAGTTGGATTTGGGGGACTGGTTATAATTTTGCTGGTCGACCGGATTCGAGCATTACCATTTTTTTAATTTAAAAAAAGGGATTGAAAACTGAATTATCCTACCAACTTGTAGTTAACTTTTTAACTTGAGTTTGTAGTTTTCTGCTAGTTTTTGTGTTTCATTCTAAAGTATGTGTACACTCCATTCTTGATTTGAATAAATTTTCTTATATATTTTTAAAAAATAAAGAATCATTTCACTAGGAGTCCAGGGGTATATATGAGTATTCAAATGCGATTTTTCTTTTTTCTTTTTTGAATAGCTAAAGAAACGTCACGAGTGAAAGAAAAAAATAAAATTTTATTATGGGATATTAATATGGAGTCTAAAGTCTAGACATAAAAAAGAATATATATAAAAATATAAAAGCTTAGACAAAAGAGAAAGAGAAGTACATAAATCTAATTTGATAAAGATAAGTGTATTACCTACATGCTTCTCTTATTCTTTCCCTGTCTCATTTTATTTCATGTTTGAAAAGCTTTTATCTTTTTGACATAATAATATAATTATAATTTGCTGAAAATTATTGAGGAATATGGTTTATCCTCGAAAAGTAACTTGGTTAATGGATAAATAAATTAAGTTTTTGGAATTGAAATGGAACAAATTATAATATATATATATATATATATATATATATAATATATATATATATATATATATATATATATTGATAAGTAGAACAATTTATAAATATAAGAAATCCGGATCTCAAAAATTCGGATCCATACTTATTTATTTATTTATTTTTTATTTAATGTTTTGTCCAAAAACGAATCCTGACGTTGAAAATCAAATTCCAATTTTTTTATTTCTCTCAAAGCAACTCTAAATGTTCAATGTTGAATATCTAGATTCCATTATTTTTCTCTCCTCCCAAATCTCTCTCTCACTAACCGGCTCCATCTCTCAATTTTTTTCCTATAACATTTGGTCTCTCTCTCTCTCTCGCAAATTAATTTAGGCATTTTTCTCTATATACCCCCAGATACCAGGATCCATGATTGATGATATTCCTACTTCTTGACAAACTTAAAGAGGCAGACCTGGCTCTTACTCCACTTAGCCAGTCATAAGTCATAACCACTGTTATATTTTCCTTTCAACAGCTTTATATAGATCTTATCTTGATTTGTAGCAATTATCCAACCAATCCTTCTCCTAGAAAAAGTAGAGTTAATGCTGTGAGAGATATTGACGAGTTGTATTTCTGGTTCTTTGTTCCACCAAGATTTTCTTACTGAGAAGTCTAAACTTCTCACACACGCTATATTAAGGACTTTGAAGGATGACTTCAGCCACTGATCGATCAGTGTTCCTCTACCTATCCAGGATAAAAACTTACAGCTCCTTCCATTGAATAGGTCAAGAAGTGAACCACTGATAGGGTTTGATGGTGGCCCTACTCACATTCTTTGAAGCGAGACCCCAAAGTTTTGCATTTGTACTGCTTGCTCTAACCATTGCAATATTTCTCACATTCAGGGAGGCTTATTAGGTTGAACATACACTTTCTACCCATGACATTCATACTACAATTTCTTTCCTCTTATTGCCATGCAACATTTTTTGTACTTGTTACAAACTGCTCTACAAAATAATGCATCCAGAACCTTTATTATCTTTTTGCTCCAATAGCAATTTAAACAGTATACATGCAAACAAACTTCGGTTGAATAACTCATTAAACCAAATTTTGCATTTTTGTTTACTTATTAATTTTACTGGACCTTAAACTACATAATTGGGTCGATATCTGCCAGTAACGAGAAAAATAAGCAGAGCATTAAACCCTTGTCAAACTGGCTCTTTACGCCTTTACCACTACAGATACAAGCAACAACACCCAACCATCCAAGCTACTGCAAGCTTAGACCAATTTGTTTCAATAGAAAACATCCTAGAAAATTTTCTGCCCGTTGAATAATGAACATTACTCCCTTTATTTTATTAAAAAAAAAACTAAAATGTTTTACACTAAAGCAGAAACAACCATGCTTCCAATATTGTTAAAATCAAGATCTCATTGTAAGATTGAATGAGGATATTAATGGGATCTTACAAGATCCTAAAATTTAAATTGAGATTTTAATGAGATTTCACATAAGATTTTAGTAACCATGCTTAAAAGGAATTTTTTTGAACTCTTAACCATGAAATCAAATTGGAAAAGAACTAGAAAAGGACTCACAGAATAATCAACTGACCCAGAGAATCAAAGGCAACCATCACAGCAATGAATATAAACAAACAAGTATAATGTATTATCAAATAGAAACTGAATAACATAAAAATAAGATTAATCCAAAAACCAACTGATGACAAGAACCAAGTCCACCTAGAAATTACGTAATATCAAGCTCGAATTTGTTATAACGACGTAATTCAATTACTGTGAAACAACATACAACAAAACTAAAGCTTGTTCTCATCTCCTATAACCATTTGACATGCTTGGTCCATCCATGGTCCACTTTCACAGGTCTTGTACACTCAAACCTGCAAACATGAAATGGATCAATAAATTAATGGAAACACCCAAAATGAATCAACAAACAGTCAACAAGCATAGTTCACTCATACAAAGGGTGAGGACTGAGGATAGACAATTAGACGTATATAAAAGCCAAGACTCAAAAACATACCCACCAGAGGAAAACACCTCAATCAAGTTTAATTGCATAAAAGAAATTCAAAATTTGTTATAGAAACATGATCAGAATTACATATTTACAATAGAAAACATTAACCCATATAATGTAATATACTTCATATTTTATTCTTAAATGTGATTATTTAGCCCAGAAACTAAGCCCTTGCCTTGTAATTGAATTACAATTAATTGGTGAGATCATATGTATGGTTTCAACACAACTAACAAGTCCTGGGAGGATACTTCATTTGACCATGAGAAGTGGTTTAGAAGGCCTACTTCATTAATCTTAAGTAATGGCAAGTGCCTTCCACCCAAAGATGTATGTATTTCGTGGGTTCAAGTCCAGTAATTAGCCATTTCAAAAAAAAAAATTGAAGACCTATCACCTCTTCCAAACCCCGCAAAAGTGGTGCACGACCTTTCATTTATTTTGTAAACTGTCAATAAACTTTAAGATTTTTTTTTCTTTTTTTCAAGAGACATAAAGTCATACTTAATTGGAAGAAAAAAAAAATAGAGAATGTGGTTATTTTGTCATTAACAAAGATTCAATTTTAAGAAAAAATATGTAAATCCTAATAAGAATTTTGCATCACTAACCTGGAGGAAGAGATTGCTTCAACTTGTCAGCCTTCTCAGTGTCAAAGACACACAGTGTGTACAGATACTTGGAGCAACGGACCTTGAACTTAACCACATCTTTGCTCTTCTTGATTTTCACAGAGCGTGCATCTTTCCTTCTGGCAGTGAGAAGGAAGTCTTTAATCTCATGGATTTGCTTAGGCTGTAAACAATAATCCCAAATATAACTTTGTATTAAAAGACAACAAATAAAAATACAAATGGCATACAATATCAATGAATGAGATAGCATCTCAACCATAGAAACCAACCATTAACATATATTTTTTTTTGATAAGAGAAACCAACCATTAACATATACCAAAAGGCAACCAGTAAAACACAGATGGCATAAGATAAATCAGCAAAGGTGATATGTCAACCACAGCAACCGCGAATTATGAACCTAACAAAAGAATGCAAGACACTATACAATGCAACCAAAAATAAGATAACGATATCTAGCACAGGATCTTGAATGTCACAAAAATAAGTTATAAAGACTTAAAATGGATGGAAGAATAGTCTATATTCAACATGACTCATATTCCGTTTTCTCTTAGCAACCATGATTCATGCTCTACTTGTGCATTTTCTAGTATTTTTGCTACCTTTTTTTTTCTCAATTCCTAAACTATACCTTACCTATCTCTTTATTCGATTCTGTCTTTCATATTTGATCAGATTTTTCTTTTTGTAATTTCATATATTCAAGGAACCGAATGCCATAAAATAAATTAGAACAAACCCAAAACCCATAATCAGCATTAAAAAAAAAAAAAGAGGATAAGTAAAAAACTTCCAATAAATAAAAACCTATATGGCACTAACACCGGCACAACAGGGGACACAATAGGACATGATACACGGCAAAGATACGACACGGTGGGGATACGACCATTAATTAATTGATTAATATATATCTTAAGGTATATTTTATTTATTTATAGGCTTATTTTATGTTTATTTTAAGCTATCAACATTAATAACAACTATAAAAATCCTTAAAAACACATTTAAAATCAAGGGAAACATTTTTAAATAAACAAATATTTCTTCCCTTCCAACACAATGCAGAAGGTCGGAGGTTTTGAAGTGTCCGTGCTTCTTAACTTTAAACCCTAAAGCTAACTATTTGAATTTCTATAATAAATAAACCATAAAATAAATTAGCCCCGAAAACCCAACTAATTCTCAACTTTCATTTCAACTAAATCATTCCACATAAACCACTAAATCATTTCAACTAAGTCATTCTCAACTTTAAACTCTTATGAATCGTCTCATAGGATTTCTACAAACTGGTTTGGAGATAAACTCCGTCCTAAACCAAAACCCACAATCAAAGACACTAAAAAAAAAAAAAAAACCCAAAAAACACAAACATACACTCAAAACAAAGATCTAAAAATCCATTTTCACCATCAAATGAAAAACAAACACATACATACATATGTAACTACGTGCATATACATATATACATAAACAAGTACCAAAAATTGAACAAGAGAGACACAGATCCAAAATTACCATTTTGCCTTTGGGGATTCGAGGGCTTCGTTGGTGAAGTTTAGCGAGCTCCAAAGACCGAACTACGTTGATCTGTAAATATAATTTATATAAGCCGCCACTACTACACACTCATAAACCCTAGAATTTTTAGGTGTGTTATTACCTGTTTTAGCCCTATTGATTTGTTCATATTACGGCTTCAGACCGTGGAGCTATGGGCTGGGCTGACTTGGTCTCGGCCCAATGGAGTATTGGTCTTGGATTGGGTTTGGGTTTAATGGACTATGAATGTACTTTTAATGTTTTAGTGGGTTGGGCTAGGAGGGTTCATTAGGCTAGTTGGGTCAAGACAGAAGTACTAAAGCCCAACAGATGATGACTCAGACCGAAAAGCTAAAAAGCAAGGAGAATGGGAGATGATGATGGACTCAAATAACAATTTTCAATATCCACTATTATTAAAGTGGTTTGGAGCAGTTTTTAATTTAGTATAGAATTTTTGTTTAAACTAGTTCAAAGGAATTTTTTTTTTTTTTTTAAGGGGAATTTTGGTGTGTTCATAGCACGGGTCCACTTAAATCCAGACTTGCACCTGACATGAGACCACCTGAGTACTAGTGGGGCATGCCAGTAGTTGAATCCTAATCTCGGATTCGTAAGGTGAGAGGTTTAAATTGGTTTCCTATCACTAAGTTACGATTTTAAGTTGAAGATTCTTCAATTTCTTGCATGAGGATTGAATTGACAATTTATATATATTTTTAATCATATGATATATTTAATGGTCATTGTCATTTCAATGGTCAATTTTTTTTCATTAAATTATTTTTAGAATACCTTTTATCTATAAAACTATAACTAAATTTTTAAATAAATGAAATAACATTTTATAGTTATAATGATATTTATTAATTTGAATAAAAAATTAATTTCTTAAGTATTTCCCTTGTTTTCTCCTCCTATTTGTCCACTTTAACTGATGCACTTCCCTTTTAGTATTTCTCTATCCTATAACTCTGTTTCATTTGTTATGATAGAAAACATTTTTTTATATTTCCTTGCGTTTGATATTTTTTGTTTGATATGGGACAAAAGTTTTTGGTTAACGAAAACCTTGTTACAATTGTGTCAATAAAGTCATAATTAATTTTTTTTTTTTTTTTTTTTTTTTTGACTTCATTGGCAACCAAAAAAATTATATATCAAAATCCCGAACCAGACCCTGTATCAAGGGTGGCAAAAATGACATACGTCAGGCCCAAGACCCTATTACAAAGGCGACAAAACAATACAAAGAAAAAACAACAACAACAACAACAAACCCAACAACAACTAAACAAACAATAACACAATAGAAAACAACACAAAGACACAAAACTTGTCGACAATCTGGTACTATATAGAAAGCAAGAGCAACTGCAACTGCAACTGGAGATGTCCTGAATGACAGAAAGCTTGGAGCTTTGATCCCATTCGAACAAACAAACAATAGTGAAGTTGAATCGGATTGTCCATGACAAATAAAATATAACTTAAAAGAGAAAGAAAATGATTTTCACTTTTGAGAAGTAGGAAAACATTTTCCATCATTCTTTGTGCCCTCGTTCCATTTATTCCTTTGTACCACCATTGTCATCACCATACTATTGTTGTCACCATTGCCATTGCCACCACCATAGTTGTTGCAATCATCATTATTGTTTCCATTGTTGGCACCAACATTGCCATTACCACAACAACCACCATCACCACTGACGTTGCCACCGCATTACCAATGCCACCACAACCACCACTTTCTTCATTGCTACCACCACCATTGCCATTGCCACCCCCACCTCCACCTCCACCTCCAGTCCCCATGAAAATCTTAAGGCTAAATTACAAAAAGGCCCCTTGGGGCTTGGTTTAATTGTAAATACACCCTTCAAGTTTCATTTTGTGTTATTGACTCTTGAGATTTTGAGAATTGGCCAAATTGACTATTCTGTTAACATTTAGTCTACTCTTATTATAAAAAAAAAAAAAAAAAAAAAAAAAAATCATTTTTTAAATAATTTTATTAAAATTTATGTTAACATTTAAGCCTGTGTTTGGATCCTCTACTTAAAAGTGATTTCACGGATTTTTATGCATAAAATGCATTCTGCAAAAAATCTGAGATGTTTGGTTGGGATTTTGGAAAATACAAAATGCATTCTAGGTAGAATGCATTTTGCAAATTCTCATTTTCTAGAGCAGAAGTCAGAATTAAAAAAAAAAAAAAAAAAAAAAAAAAAAAAAAAAAAAAAAAAAAAAAAAAAAAAAAAAAATCTGATTTTGACTTTTGATTCTCATTTTTGCTAAAGCAAATGGGACCCACCATAGCATTAATTGTTCCAACCACTCAGTTTTTAAATTTTTTTTTGGCTCATCTTTCCGTTGATTTTTTTTTCCGTTCCCCTTGTGTGTTCACCGTAACATCCAAGACTAAGAATCACAACAAAATAACACATCACAGATAAACAAATCACAGCACAGTCAATGAAATCAGAAAATCATAAGCAGCAACAAATCGGAGCATCGAATCACAAAAAAAAACACACACACACACACAAACAAAAACAAACAAACAAACAAAACCAAAAAAACACAAACAAAAGAATATAATCACAAAAAACACACACACACACACACACACACAATCACAAAACGTGATGAAGAAAAAACAAACAAAGTGAAAAATAAATAAATAAATAAATGGAGAAAGAGAGACATGAAGGGGCTTGAGGCCTGAGGAAAAGAGAGAGAGAGAGAGAGAGAGAGAGAGAGAGAGAGAGAGAGAGAAATGGGGGATGGGTACTAATTGTGAGGAGGAAATGAGAGTAAAAAATGAAATGGGTGAGGTGAGGGGGGATGTATGTTTGTGGTGGGGGAGAAGTAAAAAGAAAGGGAGAGGGGTATGTGGGTGGTGTGGAAAAAAACAAGGAAAGAATAAAGAAAAAAGAAATGAGGAGGTGTGATATGTGGGTGGTGGGGGGAAAAAGGAAAGAAAAAAGAAATGGGGAGGGGGAGGGGGTGTATTGTGGGAAAAAAGTGGAGGGGAAAAGAAAGAAAAGAAAAAATTGAAAGGGAATAAACAAAATTGGTTTTATTTGTTTGTTCATTTTTGTTTGATGCTTTTGTTTGATGCAAAGTGTAGAATTGTAAAAATTTGTTTAGAGGAAGTCTATGATATTTTTTATCATAAATGGTTTGTGTATATCTCTATTGCATACACAATACACAATTGTTTATATTTGTTTATTACATTGTTCAAATTTTATAAAAGTATGTAAGGGACGTGCACAAATTGTGACCATTTTTTTTATTAGTAGACATTAATTTAAATCGCAACATAAAATTTTATTTTTTGGATTATTTTTCGTTGTTGAGGATTTTCGTTGTTGTTAATTTTGTATTGGTAGTAAATGTATTTTTAGCCTTGTATTGAGATATTTAAAAAAAAAAAAAAAGTTAATTACATAATGTATCCTAATAATATATTATTTAATAGGAATAATGTATTCTTTAAAATACCAACCAAACACAATTCCTTTCAGCATAATCACTTTTTAGAAATAATTTCAGTATTTTACCAAACGCACTATTTTCAGCAAAATGCATTCTAGTAGGAATGCATTATCTAGAATGCATTCCTAAAGTAGAGGATCCAAACGCAGCCTTAATCTACATTAATTGATTTTTATTCTTTTTTATATTATTTTTTAAAAATGATTTTATTTTTATAATAAAAGTAGACAAAATGTTAACATAGTGGTCAATTTGGCCAATTCTTAAACCTGAGCACAATAACATAAAATTGAAACATGAGGAAGTGTGTTTGCAATCCCCTAAGGGTCTTTTTGTAATTTGACCAAATCTTAATGATTTTCCGTGTGAGCCAAATAGCTTAAAATGTTTCCAAAGTCGATCATTTTTACAGTCACAACCAAACATAGGAAAAAAAAAAAAAATTTCTTGAAAATGTTTTTCATTGAAAACATTTTTGCCAAGAAAATATTTTATGCCAAAACAAATGGTATGTAATGTGTGTACATTAATTTATTTAGGATTTTTGGCCATAAAAGGCAGATTAGATGCATCTTGGTTTTCTTTCCAAATCAATGCATTAACAACAACCACTCATTGACTTGGATAAAAGATGCCAGTAACAATATATTAAGCATTTTATTAATTATTGCCTTAATTCTACAAGTTAAGGTGTATTTAATGTTTTTTAATAAAAAAAAATGTTGTATACAAATAAATAAAAAAAAACGACAATTTACGTACATTGAATTTGTGTACACACAAAATATATGCACTAGATATATGATCTTTTATATGTAAAAAAGAAAGAAAGATATATGATCTTTTATTTTTGAAAATATTTACATTATAATTGATAATGATATTTTAAATCATGCCTTAAGGAACCTGTTAAAAAGATCTCTATGTTAATCTATCGAAATAATGTATATTCCCCAAGAACATTGTAATTTAATTGGTATTTCTTGATGTTTCCAACACATATATCTATAGTTCTCCTCCCATAGTTACTGAATTATAAAAATAAAATAAAAAATAAAAAGGGTGTACTTATATATCAAGGGGCCAACAATTCCCACATTTGCCCCTTTATTTAGGGAAAAAAAAAAACATGTCTTCTAACATTTACATAAACCAGGCCATTTTGGTGGATAAGGATCCTCTCCATTTGGAAATCTCTCCATTTGTCCATTTCATGGTTAAGATTTTATTTCACAAATCTAACGATATATAGACTGCTTTGTCATTTAAAATTTTAAATGACGTGGCAGTATGTACACTATTAGATCTGTGATATTTAATCTGGACCATGAAATAGAGACTTTCCATTTTATTTCAAATGGAGAGGATCCTTATCCCATTTTGGTGGCTTGAGCTTTTATACTGT
Organism: Fagus sylvatica; assembly: GCA_907173295.1. Taxonomy (NCBI): domain Eukaryota; kingdom Viridiplantae; phylum Streptophyta; class Magnoliopsida; order Fagales; family Fagaceae; genus Fagus; species Fagus sylvatica. The sequence goes on along the minus strand of OU015765.1, from coordinate 22,410,621 downwards.
TACACATTTTTTTACAAGCTTATCTACTTTGAAAAGAAACCTTGGGCGACTTCTCAAAACATTATAGACATTGTGGATTCAAATCTTGAAAAAAGTGGAAAGAGAAAAATAATTGCAAGTATAAGATGAAAATGTTCTCTAATATGTGTCTTTATGTGTGCAAATACGTTTGCACATGCATGGCAAAGGGAAATGTGGTTCCATTTCCTCCCAAGAGGATATGATAAACAAGTAACACAAAAGTGAAGTGATAGTACCAAGTCTTATCTAAAGCTAGAAAAGTTGCTTTCCCACTATATAATGTTGGCTTAAAGCCAGTACACACGAGTCTGGTAATTAAAGGCAATTATATATATGCTATTCAAATCACTGGACAGCAAAGCGAACATGGGATTCAGTGGTTCGCTTCTGCTTGCCACCATGGTTTGTTTTGGGCCCCCTTCTTCCTTTATGTCAATTTATTTGTATACTTCCACTTAAACAGTCTCAGTCTCAGCCTCTACACTCTTAAACTTTTCCAATGGTGATCCTTCTTCTTTTGTGACACATTTAGAATTCGAGAATTTCACATGAGGCCTTTGTTTCCCTCTTGTGGCAGGAAAGAGGAAAGAAGAAAAAAGATAATGACTGATTGTTCTCCAATAGCCAAAGGTAAATGGAATTTGTCAAAGTGGGGTCTTGAAATTGGAAAATTTGGATATAGTTCTAAACCATCAACTATTTTGGTCTGAATAGGCTGCTCTTGAAATGATATAGGTGTAATGGCACTAATATATGATTCTACAAAAGATATCTTGTCACTCTAAGATTCACATGGAAAAGAAAGAATAATATTGTGTATCAGCCTTTAGTCAACATGTAAATTATATATACTAAAATCTTAGAATAGAAATACAAGCCTATTTTTTCTAGTCTCCCTTGAATACTACCCCATTTGAGAAACACTATATGTGTAATATACACTCTATAAAGTCTACTACAAATTAGCTTGGCACTTCATACGCCAATGCCTCCTTTTCTTTTCTTCTTTTTTTTTTTTTTTTTTTTTTTTTAAATAAAATGTAACCTGTGGTACTTCTTTAGTTGTACTTCATGAATCATGAACGAAATGCATGGAAGTTCACAATGATATGCATATAACATGACAATCAACTTTCTATGATCACTTTGTAAAAGAGCTCTTGTAGTACTTTTTTGTACGTTTAGCACTTTTTTTTTATTCAAGATATTTTTCAAGCTTAATTATATATCGTTATAACCTAACTCTCAATGATTTTTTTGGCTTTGTTTTCTGATTTCATCCAAATTGGTTTTTGGTTAATTGCTGATATTACATCTATCCAAATTACTAGCTCTAGATATGCATATTAGCCTCTTTAGTCTTTACCATTAAGATTAATTCAACATTAGTGTTGAGTAAACCACATAGGTACGTAATCCACAAATTGGTGGATTATTTGGAAGCCACCCGTAATTTTTAATAAATTAAAAACCTCATCAGATAGCCAGCCAGATTAGCAATTATTTATTTTCTGGTTTCAATATTAGGGGTCTATATCAACATATATGAATTACTTAAAAAGTGAAAAACAAAAATCTTGGCAATATTTTAATAGAAAACCTAGTTTTTCAACATCAGCTATTTAGTACTAGAGTTAAAGTCTAAGAACTCTTGACCGACAGAAGTGAGGTTTAAACAAAGTGTACATAAGCAAATAAGCTGGATATATAAGCTCCAGTAAAAAGCTACACCAAACGCACACTTGATCACCTGTATTTACTAAAATTGCATTACACAAATTTTCCGCAAACTAGTCATAACACAAATATACGCACACATTTGCTAATTGATAAGTGCAGTATAGACAAATCTATCTGTGTAATTAATTACACTTTAAACGGTTATGCACACATATGTATAGGCATTTATATGTGTGTGATAATAATTCGTTGTACAAAATTCCACCGACGGATGAGAGGGAAGGAAATAAAGCAAACAATCCAAGCGGGAAGTACGATGCCATTGGTTATATATAAAGCGATGCACAAGTGCAAACACCTTCAAACAAGAGCAATGAAATAAAAAGAAAAAGAAACAACACAAACTCCCAAGCATAAAGCAGAAGAAAAGTTGGACATAATTATAATACTACAAATGTGCACGAATTATGAGTAGAAATAAAAAAGATATAAGACTAGCTAAGAACTCCATATATGTTTATGGATAGCTTCCAATAACTTGTGCACCAATGCCATACTAAACTTGAGTGTAAAGGCTAGCAATGGTCCTTATTATACCATATATCAGTTATGGTTTCCATGCTGAAGCCCAAACAACAGGCTCTTCCTTCCATGTCAAGTAAACTCCTGAGTCATCATGATCTCCTTGTGGTAGCACAAGTGCCCACCCAGCTTGGTACCTCTTTAGCAATGCCTTGACATCATCCACAACATCATCACTAAACCCAACTGGTGAAAAGGCCTCCTTGAGCTTCTCACACCATTGGATCCCTCTTTCCCTTCTCTCACAATCTTCTTCATCGCTTTTTTTTTCATCATCACAAGCCAAAACCCTAACAATACTCCTTGAGCATTCCCTCTCCAACATTAATCTTTCATTACTAGTTGGGACAAAGCTCTCCTCTAGCATCTCAAAGTACAATGTATAGAACCTAAGGCACTCTTCAAAGCACCTCACAAAGTCATCTCTTGAGCTTGATAAGTCAGCTTCTTCCTCAACAATGGTCACAACTCTAGGCTTAAGTGCTTGAAACATTTGAATCACAGCTACCCTTTCCTCCACTTCCACTCTTCTTAAAGCCCCAATACAATTCACCACAATAGCTTCATCCTCTTGAACACCAAGTACTTCTTTTGTGAGCTCCGCCAAATGATTGAGCCCCATTATAACATTAAACTCAAAGGGTACTCCCATTAGCCTTGCAAACTTTTCCATTCTTTGACCTACTTCCTTCATGACTGACTTGACTATGCTAGTAGTTACCACAACACTAAGCTTCAAATGAGGGGTGTCATCATTTCTTGTAGCCAAAGCTTCTAGCAAAGTAGGCCATTGAGTGCAAAGAGTATTGCTTATATCAATTATATGAAGTTTTGTCTCACCCTCTAAGGCCTCCAAAATAGCACCATTTGAAGCAACATGACCAAAAGTCATCCATGGACTTACCTCTTGGAACTTTAGTATCAATTTCCTAGCTGAATCAAAGGAGTGACTCTTTTCAGCCACTGAAGTTAATGTCTTGTGGCATCTTGAGCCTGACTCCGTGGCCTTACAAAATAGAGCCTGCAAGAAATAAGATGCTAATTTCTGATCACAATCTCCATAAGGTGAAGCAAGCTCGTTTAACATCCATAGAAGTTGATGGATTTTGCTTGAGTCCCTCTCAGATATGGCTCTTGCACACTCCTTTAGAAGTCTTGAGGCCCATTTACTATCTGATGCACTAGGCAACACACCAGAATCAGATGATCGGCTTGTTGATGTGTGGCTATTTTGAGCTTGATTGTTGCTATGCATGTCTAATATTGCTGCTTGACCATTATTGCTTTGCTGGTTGGACTGGAAGAAGGGTGATTCTTCCGGAGTGAAAAGAGTTATGTCCATGTGTTATGGAGCTCTCCTTTGACTCTAGAGCCACATTTGCAAAGCTCAATTTCATTTAAGTTCAGAAATGGCCAAGTACAACATTGTAATATAGAAAGCAATATATAATAGTCGAGGTCGTTTTCATTCTAGTTTATCTATCGCTTTTGTATCATACTAATAATTATTAAAATATTTGATAGTGTGATACAAAAGCGTATTGTTTTCTATGCAACCCCTATGTAATGCTGACTAATGGGGTTTCCAATATATAAGCAGTTTTTATTTCCTACTTGAAAAGAATAAGCTTGAAAGCAGACAATGATTGCAACCACTTAGGAGCTATAGATATGGCTCTAAATTAACATAGTACTGCAGGTAAAATTCGAAACTGTTGCTACAGAAAGTTAAAAGAAATCTGTCAATTAAGTTAAGTTAAACTACAAACAACCCATCTTCCACTAAATCCTAAAAAATGGCTTCCACAATTGTGGTGGCCACAGGCCGGGTGCTTTTAAAAACCAGTCTAAGGTAGAGAGGAATTGGGGTCAACAATTCACTTGAAATTGAGTCTTTTTCACGGCCATGTTTTATTTCCTATACTTAACAATGTATATTATAGAGTGTCACATTATTTAAAATGTTAAATAACATAACATTAAATATATCTTTAAATTTGTAATAGTTAATCTAAATCATTGAATAAATTCATTTCAAATGGAGAATCATTTTCCTTTACTATGTGGAGGTAAGCTTGGAAATAATCAGATGATTGTAGTATTTAGTGTGAAATTGCTTGCACTTCAGCAACATACAGAATACATAAGAGAAATAGCAATTAAGATGAATATGTTGTAATAAAATCTGATGTAGTAGATTTTTTTTATGTATTTAAAGAAGTAGTATCATAGTTTTTAGCTAGACTAAATCAATTCCCTACTCATAAGACACCCTAGAAACCCCATGAGTCTCGATCCATAGTATGGTAGATTGAACTTAATTAAAATATTTTGTGCTTACATCACGTCTCAAGGATTCCTGGTGAAAGTTTGATGTAGGAGGTTTGAAAATTAAGGAATAAAACATTATTCCCATAAATAAATATGTGAATGGAATCCTCATGATTTAAATAGCAACTCCATCAAGTTAAAGGGAAAATAACAAACTAACATATTTTTTAAGTTAAATCAAACAAAGAGATTATGATAAAGGCTATAGTACTTGAAATTGACAGATTCTTGGAGCTTAGTATGTTCAGATTCTACCTCAACTTTGTCAACTTTACTATTACTATCGTTACTACAAAAAATCTATCATACTAAATTTTTTGTGCCTTCACTTATTAATTTTATCATTGTCTCTGGTGTATATATATGTATATAAAATATGTTGACAATGACGATGTATTACCATATATCACTGCATAGTACAATAAATGACCACCAATAATAGCAATAATAATAATATCCTGATATCTAGAGTAGATGTCACCTAGTAAACTTCAAAAAAGTCATATGATTCTCCAATACATAGAAATGCTAAAGTAGGTCTAGTAATATCTGGTTCCACCACTATCATTAAGTTACTGATGCTGTTTATAGTAACTTGTCACCATGTATTAAAGTCAAAAGTCACACAACTTGTTAGTTAACTGCACTCAAAGAAGAGTCTACTATAACTAAGCCTCCATTTGTTAAAAAAGAAAAAGAGAAATGACGGAAAATTTATTATAAACTAATCACTTTCCATGCAAAAAGATTTCAGCATGAAAAGTATCTTACCTAATATATTTTGGATAAACTAATGTGTCTTTCCTTATCTTCTAACATTTTCGTACTTGGATTCATTACAGTCAGCTTTTGTAAGCTTTCTTAGTCCATGATAATAGCTTGTGTGATTTGAATATCTATGCTATAATGTAAAACCGAAACTTTTTGACTTTTAGTTGACCTTATCATGTTACGCTACATAAGTTTTTGAAATTTCACAATTTTACACTTCATTATTTTAATATATATTTTCTAATTGAATTTAAATTTTATTCTATTATTAAACCTTTCCATTAGAATTTTGACACATCATATTTTCTTTAATATAAGAATATATTATTCCATATATAAAACACAATCATAATTAATGTCTAATACTAAAATATATTCCATATATAAACACAATATAAATATCTTTTAATAATAATCATAATTATCAATTTTCATCAAGATTTTTAGAGTTTTTTTTTTTCTTATGTATTTCATTTAATTTTGTTGCTGGCAATGGAGAAAGATAGATGGATTTGTTATAATGAAACCATGTGAGCTTGAAATGAGTTATGAAAATTATTTAGGTTTGATCATATAATCATGTGCCTATGTATTTATTTGTCCATTTTTCTTATTTTAAGTATCTTTTATTTTATTTTTGGATGGAAACATGATCCATATGGTAAATATAAACATGAATCGTGTTTTATAAAAATTGGACTATATTCAACTTATGCCAAAAAAAAAAAAATTACATTATATTAAATTTTAATTATCCTATGGTAAATATACTTTCTTAGTTATTTTTTTTTTTAACCTAAAAAGTAGGATCTATCCTAAATCCGATTCGTAAAATCTTTTTATCGATCTTACTTACAACATTTTGAACTACAAAAAAGAAAAAAAGAAAAAAAATACATATTCAACATAAGAAGTAAAATAAATCAAAATTAATTTAGATTTTATTTTCAATAATTTTCCTGTGCATCGCATGGGTTTGTGACTAATTCTATGAGAATTCTATGGTGTATACTTATTTTACTTACTTAATCTTACCCGTTAATATAAGATATTACCTTATTTAATATTTAGTTTATAATAATAAATGAACAGTTAAGCTTAGGTTGGTATAGTACCAAAAAAAGTGTATACCTTAAAATGACCTTTATATCTAGTAAATAATGCTATATATAACATTTTCACAAGATTGTCTAAATATTAGGTTGTTTTTGGTTTTTATATAGACTCACCACTATCATTTTTCACTTGACACCTGGACAATGTTGTAAAAACATTGTGATCTTATATTTATTTTTATCTAATTAAGTAGTACATATGGTGGATTTTTTTTTTTTTTTTGGTAGAAGTAGCGAGAGAGGGCATCCTGGGATTATAAGTATATTAAATGACTTTTTGTTGAAGCTGATACTTGATGTAGCTTATAAATGCAGCCATATCACAATTGACAAAGGTGGAGTGAAGGATTCAATCCTTTCCACAAGAGAACCCTAAAAAAGAAGAAAAGAAACAAAGGAAAAAGAAAAGCGAGAAATAACACTTTTTTTTTTTGGTTGATAATGACAATCAAACACAACTGCAATATGATAGATGATTCATTTATTTTTATCTTCTTTTTAAAAACACAACTACGGAATATTCTCGGTATCACTTTCTGATCTTATATTAAAGAAGAAAATAAAATCAATTTTCATGAAGACATCCTCTTATAGTAACATGAGAAAGCAAAGTCCCTCAAACCCCTTTAAAATCTTTATTTATGCCAAAACGTTGGGTCCAATTGAAGGGTTTCTATGAACTTTCATGTTTTGACGGCTAAATAAATTAACATTTATAGCAAAATATCTATTGATTAATTAAGCTTTTATTCACATAAAGAAATGTTTTAGAAGGTGGATAAAGCAAATGTTATTGGTATCTAAATGAAGGTTATTCCTTTCCCAATGATTAAAAAAGACGACAAGGTAAGCTCTCCTTTTTTTAAACATCCAATCATTGGAGAAAATGTCGTTGCCTCAGCATTATCTTTTTCTTTATTATTTATTTTTTCTTTGTAAAAGATGGTCTTTTAGGCCGATTCCATTCATGGTGGTCCATGATTTTGCAGCCTTCCTTGTCACATACATCACATTTTGTTCATAGAAAATGGGCTCCATAGGGTAAGTCTAATGTGTGATACTCGAGCACGGCAACTACCTTACAAGTTTTTGCGTATTAATTTATTTAATTTCATCAAATTAAGGCTGAAGCTGGACCAGCAGTAATGTAAATCAAATTGATGGACCACACGTGTGATATAGTTTAGATAAACTGATTAATTGTGTTGATTATTTGGATGACTATAGATATGATAAATTGAGAAGGATGGAGAAGAAATATTAAATCTGACGAACTGCTGATGCATGAGGTGTATTTTTTATCGACGAGGGTTGGTTCGAACAGTTAGACTTTGGGTATGCTCCTCAGAGGTCACTAATTCGAACTCCAACAAATCCTCACTATCGAAACATTTGACTCTTAAGGACGAGATCAAATATCCAAAATGTACTATTCAAGGATGGATCCAAAGGTTTTGTCTTGTCTGAAAAAATATTTAAAAACTATTTTAAAATTTCCTTCAATATTTATCTTAAATTTGCAAGCTAAACCTAAAGTCATAGTCTTGAAATCCAAATCACACCGGCTTATCCAACTGGTTTAATCAAGATTTAGCCATTAGGCCTGTTCTTGAATCCATCAACTTGAACAAAAAAGTCTTGCAACCCATGTAAACAATGATCAAACCGCTCAATTTATAAAATTGTGACCAATTATTGCGGTTCAAGCAGGTCAAATGATTTTTTCTTTTCTTTTCAATTTTTCTCATCCAAAATGATGTTGTCTCTCGTTTCCTATCAAGACAACATCCATTCATTTGCTCTAAACAACATCGTTTCATCCCTTCTCTCTCAAGTTGGATCCCTCTCTCTACACCACTGCATTCTCTCCATTAAACATTTATTTCTCTTTCTCTCTCCCTTTGTTCTTGCTTAATATATAAATGGCCCAAAAGGTTTTGCTAATTTAGATATGGGTATTTTCTTTCTTTTAACTTATTTATTATTTTTTAATGACATTGGATGATGGTTTAATGACGGGGATTTTACCTTTTTGCTTAATCGATACATCGTCAAATTGGAATTCCTTTAAATTAAGATATGGGTTTTGGTATATTGTCTCCATTTCCGTATATTTGTTTAGGCTTTATTATTTTCTATTTGACTTATAAAACTTGTGAAAATATGTTTGAAAGATATTTAATTTTTTTTATTGGTTAATTTTGACAAGTTTGAAATTTTTATATTTTCTTGTAATTTTAAATTAATTATGACATTATTACAATTCGACTTTCAATTGAATCCTGATTTGACATTAAAAATTTAAACCTCTTTATGTTCTCGCTTTTAAACCCTTGCCTACAACTATCACAATAATGTTTTTACAACACGCTCAACAAGGTACCAGTTCTACAATTGTGTGAGACCACACACTGATAAATAGATGATACATATGCCATATGCATGATATGCATTATCCTTTCCCACATGTTTCCCACATGTTTCAAAGTAAAAAGACTCATTACTTTAAAACACAAATCATTATCATCATTGTCATGTTTTATTTATTTATTTTTTTCTACAAGTTGGTAGATTCGGATTTAAATTATTTCTATAGAAAAGAACCAAATAGTGCTATTAAGACACAAAACTATTGACATCATCGATGTGATGTTACCATAACATAATGGTCAAGATGTGGATATTTGAGAGGGGATTATGGGTTCAACTCTTACAATTGAAAAGCTAAAATGCATAATCACCCTCTGGGGTTTGGCTTAGTTGCAAACAGATCCACTGAGGTTTTGATTTTACAATATAATCACTTGGGGTTTTTTAATTGGTGAAATTGACCCCTCAACGTATATTTTTTTGTCAATTTTGCTAACAAAATTTGTCACATGCATTGCACTTGGGTTTATAATAATGAATTTTTTATTATAAAGTGGTCACATGTAATGCACGTGACAAATTTCTACTAGCAAAATCGACAAAAAAAGTACTTAGAAGGGTCAATTCACCAATTTAAAAACCCAGGTGATTATATTGCAAAATCAAAACCCCAGGGGATTTGTTTGCAACTGAGCCAAACCCCAGGGGGTGATTATGTAATTTGGCCCAATTGAAAAACATAGAATTGTATTAATTATTACTAATTAGCTGTTAATGATTCATATGAATAACTTTTTAAATTTATTTGAACACTTTTTCAGTAAATTTACAACTGGTGTAATATAATCCTTCTTCAGATTCCAAATCCCTCTCTTGTCATTGAAAGTTAATTAATGTATCCCCCAAAAAAATAAGGCAAGTACAAGATGGGCTCCAGTCTTGGATATATTTTTTTTCCCATCTCAATATCCACCTAAAAAATTCTAAAACTTCATATTATTGGAGTAACAGAAAATCACTTAATATAAATTCATTACTATGTCCTTTTCTTTTTGGAATTCTTTGATAAAAACCCATTTGAGCTAATTGGCAGGCCTTGTTTGATACATCAAGTGAGCCGTCCTCATGGAAAAATAACTAAAGATGGCACACAATACACCACAAGTGCAAGTTCAAGATCAGCACGAAGGCTTTTGAAATTTGACCACTTGCCAAACTATATTCTATACTAGTTTTCCAATAGATGTGTTGAATTCTTCTCCTTTATCTTCCCACTTGATAAAACTTAAGTCCAAGCACCACTGCAACTCTTTATATCATGTATTTTAAGTTTGTTCATTGTTGGTCCTTCTTAACTCGAGCGAAGAAGTATATAGAGGACATCCGATGAGAAACTGACTATCAGGTTAAGTCTTGGATATGGAGTTGAATATTATGATCCACTAATAAAATAGTGAACAAGCTGTATTATAGAATATCGAGTTTGAAATAGGCATAAATTAAATTCGTAAAAACTTTGGTTCTTTATCTATAGGAGAGGGATGCAAGTTGGACCCTTATCTATACTATAATGTAAAATCGAAGCTTTTTGACTTTTGGTTGACCTCATAATATTGCGTCACATAAGCTTTTGATTTCTCACAATTTTACAGTATAATTAAACATCTCATTAGAATCTTGACATATTATATTTTCTTTAATAGAAATAATATATTATTCCTATATATATAAACACAATCATAATAAATGCCTAATACTATAATATATTTTATATATAAACACAATAATAATAAATGTCTTTTAATAATCATCAATTTTCATATTTAGATAAAATATAAAAGACAATAAAAATCATAGTTAGACCAATAATTTTTTAGATTTAATTTTAATTCATTTTCTGTACATCGCACAGGTTTGCGACTAGTATATACTAGCATGTAATCTTATATAAACACATAATGTGTATATGATCAAAACATATATTCAGAATTATTTTATGGAAAATATGTTCCATAAAAAAAATAAAACTAATAATAACAAATAGATAGAATTGCACCAATAACTGAAAAATAAAAGGAATTAGATAGTGTATAATAATTGAAAAAAAATAGTTATCTTTAATTGATAAAACAGAAAATAAGTTAGAATCAAGCAAAAAATAAAAGATTACCTTAGTTCAATTGCCTCTTAGATCCTCTTGCAGTCATATAAATGTATAAAAACACAAAAAAAAAAAAAAAAAAAAGAAAAAAAATCATGTTTGAAAAAATAAACAAATAAAAAAGAAAAAGAAATAGAAGAACAAAACTTGTAATAGATTACCATTGTTTAAAACCCCTTATAGTCATATAAACCTACAAAAACACAAAAATAAAAATAGATCATGATAGAAAAATAAATAAATAAAAAAGAAAAAGAAGTAGTAGAACAAAACTTGTACCAGATTACCATTATTTAGATGTTACGTAAGAAGATTATGCAAGAATGAGGAGCCTTCTATTTAACGTACTTTATTTATCTTCCTTCTATCAAGGAGTATATTTGTTTACCAAATAATATCTTAAGTGATTGTTTACCAATCAATACCTTTTCACTAAAAGAGTACTCCTAATACAGTTACACAGTAATAAATTTATTATCAAGAATTTGTTATTATCTATTTTTATTTAAAAGTGTTTGACAGTTATTAAATCAAACCACTTAGGAAATTTAAACAACGTATAATTTTTTTTTTTTTTATAATCTTTAAGAAGTCTTCTAGTATTAGGAGATTGTCATAATTGTAAGATTTTTAATATGATATTTTATTAAGATGTTTTTTAGTAGTAGGAGACTTATTTTAAAGAATTTGTTATTATCTGTTTTTATTATGATATTTTATTAAGATATCTTTTTAGTAGTAGAAGACTTATTATCAAGAATTTGTTATTATATATTTTTATTTAAAAGTGTTTGACAGTTATTAAATCAAACCACTTAGAAAATTTAAACAAAGTATCACTTCAGAAATTTAAATGATAGATAGACATGCAAACCACTTAGGAAATCTAAACAACGTAACACTTCAGAAATTTAAACGATAGATAGACATGCCACTTGTCATGATGTGAGACATTCTAGGTTTTAACGCTCATGTCTTCTGCTTTTATATATTATATAGATAAGATTGGGATCCGCTAATGCATAGATAGTTTAGCATATCTACTCTAATATGAATATGAATATCATAATATACTTTATAAAAAAACTCTAATATCATAATAAATTATTACTTATCATAAAAGCACAAATTTATAAGATAAATTTAACTATTTAATCAATATTCCGAAAATATTGTTACTATCATTATTACGATTGTCGACACCGGGAAAAAAAATGGGGTGATGACAACGATGATGATGTTATTTATGGAATTTGGAGATTGTATTTAAAGAGATTGGAGCTCAAAACACCATTGCACTTATAAGGGTTGGCATCCAACCACAGGCTAGGAACATTAGGAATTTCGTGTGTCATCTATCCGAAAAATGAGGGGAATCTAAACACACAATTGAGACCATATGGCTACCTAAATTATAAGAACTAGTCGCAAACCTGTGCGACGCACAAAAAAATTATTGAAAATGAAATCTAAAGAATTATTGGTCTAAATGTGATTTTTTCTATCTTTTATATTTTGTCTAAATATGAAAATTAATAATTGTGTTTATATATAAATATATTATAGTATTAGGCATTTATTATGATTGTGTTTATATATATGGAACAATATATTATTTCTATTAAAGAAAATATAATGTGTCAAGATTCTAATGAGATGTTTAATTATAGAATAAAATTTAAATTCAATTAAAAAATAAAAAATATATATATATATTAAAATAATGAGGTGTAAAATTGTAAGATCAACTTATGTAACGCAATATTATAAGGTCAATCAAAAATAAAAAAAGACTTCGATTTTATATTATAGTATAGATTTATTAAGGAGGAAACTGATATACAAAATAATTATATGTCTAAAATAAGGAAGTTGATCATCATAGAGTAAGGATTAGTGCTTGACATAGCAATTTGTTAAAGAAAAATGTTATAGAATATTTTCCATATGAATGTCATACTCTCTATTCTTACATGTAAATCTCATTAATTAAATTTATAGTAAGATCCATCATTCATTTGAGAAGAAGGAATACGACATTAATATACTATGTGAATATTCTATAATCAATCAATCAATATCAATATTTATACTATAATGTAAAACCGGAGTTTGGTTGATTTTTTTTCCTTTTGATTGATTTCATAAAAATTGGACATATCAGCTTTTGAACTCTCACAGCTTTTCATGTCAACATCTTAACTTTTTTTAAAAAATAAATTGGGTTGCGCTTATTCAAGTTGAGCGACACCTGCTTCTTTAGCTGAATTTCTACTTGATGCCTGTAGTTCATTTGTGTTCTGCACTTTAAACGTTAATATGAATTAGGCAAGAGGCTGGCAAAATAAAAGACGAACTGTAGAAGAAAATTGTTGGGGAAAGGGGAATATATTTGTTGTTTTTCTTGAGTGGTGCTTAAAATTTTTTTGTTTATGATTTAATTGGATTGTTTGGTGCCCCAGAAATTGTGGTAAAGTGGAAGACTCTGCTGCTCTATATTTTATTTTCCAATTTGCTTCTTTACCTTTAGAACTAGGTAGTCTATATGTCGTACGTTCTCCAGACTCCAGTTGAGACTAACCATAAAATTTATGATATAATTTACTCAGATGGGTTGAATTCTGTTGTGATATATTTGCTAGAGCTTATACATTAAGTGCAGGAAAAGTAAATTTGCTTCCCTAACTCTCTAGCTATTTAGTTTTTCTATTTGATAATTTTGTGTTATCTAAGAACTTTTAGCTTATCTAATGGCACTTGGGGTGTGTGAGGTGAGCTGAATCAGTTATGTTGACTCATCACTAAAGTTTTTTATTATTTTTATTTTTTTAATTCACTTTAGACTCAGGTCCAATTAGAAAGAGGACAAAATTGATTTAATAGTGTTGACAAGGATGATACATAATATTAATCTAAAATTGATCAGTTTGGATCATCATTATATTTTCCTGTCATTTATCTTTTGTCATTCTGATCAAGGTACATAAGAACTTCAATTATTGTATTCCATGCATATTTTTCTTACATGTCATGGGAATTTGTAGAATTATTGGGTTTTTGGCTGCTTTTAGTTCAGTTAATACTGAGAAGGTTTTGGAAATGATGCATTTTCATGTTGCATGTGCCTAGGGGGTGTCAAATGGGTGGGTTTGAGTGGGCATTAAATGGGTTGGGTCTTTAAAACCCAATAGCCCATTTAAACCCATTTAATAAAGTAGATATTATCCAAACCCAACCCAACTCAATTATCTAAGCTAAAACCCAACCCACCCATTTAAACCCATTTAATAAAGTTGATATTTACCAAAATACCCTTAAAGCCTATAAAAGGATGAAAAAACAATTAAAACTTAGAAAAATTACTGAAATACCCTTGGAACCTCCAAAATGACCAAAACCTCTTAGAATCTTTTTTTTTTTTTTTTTTTTTTTTTTTTTTTTTTTTGGGCTTTTTTTTTATTTTTCCTTGCTTTTTTTTTTTTTTTTTTTTTTTTTTTTCGTGTTTGGGCTTTTTTTTATTTTATTATTATTATTTTTTTGGGTTTGGGCTTTTTGTTGATGCCCAATAAGCAACCCAATTAAAGCCCAATTAAACTCAACTTAATTGGGTCTAATTGGGCTAACACCCATTTGCCCATTTATTAAATAAGTGGGTTTGGGTGGGCAATTAGTGGGTGGGTTTGGGTGGGCTAATGGGTTTGGGTTTTTTTTGCCACCCCTACATGTGCCCGACAAATTTCCATTTTTTATTTAATCAGAGTATGTTGGCTTTCAAGAGTAATTTTTATAGGATATTATTTTTCTTGATTCTTAAAAATATATATATATATATATATATATATATATATATATATATATATATAATATAATATATATATTAATCTTGATTTTTGAATATTTAGATGAAAGATTCTCACTCGATCCATTGAGACCAAATTGAAACTTGCAATTTGTTATCTTTAAAAAGTTGTAGTCCAAAATTAAATTTTTTAGATTTTATTTTAGTAATTTTCCTGTGCATCGCACGGGTTTACGACTAGTATATATATAAAAGCAGAGACCTTCATTGAGGTTCTGCCATTTGGCATGCTTAGAATTTGACATGTGTTGAGATCTTTTTTTTTTTTTTTTTTTTATTTAAAAAAAATTAAGATGAAGATAAAGATTAAGAAAAAATTAAGATGAAGATAAATTATTTTATTAAAAAAATTAAGATGAAAATTAAGATTAAGAAAAAATTAAGATGAAGATAAAGATAAAAAAAATTTAAGATGAAGATAAAGATTAAGAAAAAAAATAAGATGAAGATAAAGATAAAAAAAAAGATGTAGATAAAGATTAAAAAAAGATTAAGATGAAGATAAAGATAAAGATTAATCTCTTCTATTTATAAATACACATTGAAAAAATTAAGATGAAGATAAAGATTAAGGTGAAGATACTATTTATAAATACACGTTAAAACCTATAATATTGAAAATATTTTGTTTTGGTTAATGTTTGTTTTTTAATGTGATGAATTAAGTGGAATGATGTGATTTTCGACCATTCGAATAGGTTGGTAATTGATGAGATTAGTTAGGTTTATTGCTTTTTGAATTATGCATTTTAGTTACAGGAGCAAAACAAGTCTTAAATGTTCATGACTATACCTAACAAACCTTGCTGAATGAAAAGATAATAGACAAGCCTACATATATGGAAAACATAGTATCAAAGTGTATTGAGCAACTTTTGTATCTAATGGACCATGCTAAAAATTTAGGTATTGAAGAAATTGTTGAAATAATCCGTGAGTTTGTAAACATGGTAAATAAGTGGTAGACAAGGAGAAACTTCAGTTGCAAAAGATAGTCATGAAGTGGTAAATAATTTTGCTTTTTAATTTTTAGTTTTTGTTTGTGATTTAAAACTTATATAAATAAAAATCTCATGCATTACATGGGCTACATGCTACTTTTTCTAATAGATGACCCAATTAGATCACTTTTTTTTTTGATAGTACGAAATAGATCACTTGTGGGGGAGTTTTCCTAATAGATGACCCAAATAGATCACTTTTCTTTCTTTTCTTTTTTTGATAGTATGAAATAGATCACTTGTGGGGGAGTGACTGTCCACGATTCCAAGTTAGGTTGAATTCATTAGAATTTGTGTAACGCAAAAAGTATGTTTACATTAAAATATACTAGTATTTTCAAAAGAAAAAGAATGAAGCTTACTTATGAAATATCAATAACCAAAATGGGTTAACGTTGGAGAAAACTTTAAGATGGATCAAGAAGTTTGGTCAAAGTTTGCAAGCTTTAGACGGGATTATCAGTTTAGTTCAAATTATTGCTGCAGTTGGGAGACATAAAATTAAAGAGACACTGCCCACATGGCATGTCCTAACCAAAAAAGTAGGGGGGGGGTTCTGATTTTACACCATGAATTTCAGAACCAACCCCCACCCAAAAAAACAAAAAGAAAGGAGGAAGAGAGGTCATCCTTTTTTCTCTTAGTTTGTTCTTTCTTTTGGTGGATTTACACTATGTTATTTCAGATAAGTTCTAGAGTTCTGCTAATTTATAGGCTATAAAATTTACAACTATAATCATAAACCGATTTCATTACCTTTTGTTTTTCTTAGTCCGTGAGAGTATGAATTAGAGTTCCATAACCAAAATGTTACTATCCAAAGCGGAGATACAAGGGCTAGTGTCACAAGTCACCTGTAGAAGTTCTTGCTATGGCAATGGTGAGTCCCCTGTCCAACTTACCACAACAATCGTACCCAAGCAAAAAATAACTACCACCAAAAGAAGAAAAAAAAAAAAGAAGAACAACATAAAACAAACAAGGATATAGTTTACCTCCAATCTGGTTTGGAGAAATTCTCCTTCAACCTACTATGTGTCAATTAAATAGACTATCCACATGTATTATTTGAAAAAGTCACATGACTTATTAAAAAGGTCATGTGACTAAAAGTACACGTGGATGATCTATTTACTTTCATGTAGTGGATTGGAGGTAAAGTATTTCCAACAAACAAAATCTCTCAGTTATAAGAAAGGCACAAAATCCCAACTGTAGTTGCTCCAAAAAAAAAAAAAAAAACCAAAATGTAATAGAACCATAAAGAGCATCTATATAAGTTGGTAAAAAAAAACAAGACTAAAGAAGAAATGACCCCTTGTTTGATTCTAGACAAGCAAAAAATAATAGATTGTCCAAATGTAATTATTGCCAAACCACGAGTCTTTGAACAAATATGTGGAGAAAACAGAAATGTCTTTAGCTAATGTATGTTATATGCCTCCAAGAATCTATATATATATATATATATCAAAATATATATATATATATATATATATATAGAGAGAGAGAGAGAGAGAGAGAGAGAGAGTCAAAATTAGTTGGACACAAGCAACAAACATTCTCTCAATATTTATAATAGGAAATATTGATTTTGATGGCTAACTCAAACGTTGTTCAGATGCAAGCCATTGAAGCCAGGAAAATCAATTTGTTGACATAATCGTTATACAAGCAAACATACATATGATGGCTCTAATAATGGAGTGGCCTACAAAAGTACGCTTTTGGAAACGGTTTTTCTAATATTACCAAGTCCTTTGACTTCATCCTAGCATACCATGATGAAATGTCATGATGTCGGTAAGGGTATAGCTTTGGGAAAGAGATAAATCCTTATTCTTAGATCCGTAACACCCATATGGCACCTATGTCTGTGTAACATAGATCTGAAGTAGCTAAGTTACTGACCCTTGCTATCATCATCATCAATCAAGATCCATGAATACCCAGGCTCGGTTGCTTTCATCAACTACAAGCTTTAATCAACTCTATATAAGTTTATATGTAAGACAATTTGTCATATATTATTCATTGGTAAGGATTGATGATCGTTTCACCTTATGCTTTGGTGCAAATTTCTCAAGATGCACATCAAAAAGGAGATACCATAGAGGTGGTGGAAGTGGTTGTTCTATGGTGTAGGACATTAAAGAAACTTAAAAAGTAGTCAGAAGGCCAAGTATGTTGTTACTACAAAAGACCTCTTGACAAAATGAATAGCTTACAGATATAATCCCATGAGAAAGATGGTAAAGAGTAGCAGTGTTCAAATGGGTGGGTTTGGGTGGATAATAAATAGGTTAAATCCTTAAAAATCCAATTACCCATTTAGGCCCATTTAACAAGGTATATATGGCCCATATCCAACCTAACCCATTAAAACCCAACCCACCCATTTACCCAATTATTTTATGTATGTAAATGGTCAAAATATCTTACAACTTCTAAAATGATAAAAATGCTCATAAAAATGATAAAAATACCCCCAAATGATTAATAAGTGGATTTGGATAAATTTGTTAGATGCCCAATAAGCAATCCAATTAAAAGCCCAATTAAACTCAACTTAATTGGGTCTAATTGGGCTAACACCCATTTATCTATTTATTAAATAAGTGAGTTTAGTTGGGTAATTAATGAGTAGGTTTGGGTGGGCTAATGGGTTTGGGTTTTTTTGCCACCCCTAGTAAAGAGTAATAGTATCTAATAGAAAGTAATGTTTTAGTAACACTCCCAAGTGCTTATCTGGATTATGATTCCAAAGAAGTGTTTATGCGAAAAAAGTGGTCTGTTTTGTAATGGTTCAACATAATAAAACACTAATCCAAAAAATAATGATGACGCCCAAAAGAGAGAGAGAGAGAGAGAGAAAAAAGGAATCCCTTTTACAAATGAGTGCGTTGGTTAAAAATGACCAAAGTGAGTCCAATTGACTTGGGTGGTTTGACTTACCAAAATCTAAAAAGACTTGGTAGTCTGACCACCTATTTAAATTGGCACTAATGCACTGCTTACAGAATAACAATTGACATTTCAAGAATCATCAAATATTCACTTAAAATAACTTCAGAGTTTCTGAAGGTAAGACCATACACAATCTTAATACCTTGCTCTGGTCACAATCTTTTACTTTATTAAGCTTTCTGCTAATGGTTTAAACTTTTGACTTTATAAAATTACCAAATTGTCACCACTGCATGCTAGTCCCCACCATTATGCAACCACCACCATCACTACTGTCAGTCCGCCACTATTGACTCATATCACCACCACTGACTTCCTCTACAGAAAGTTCTTTTTTCTTTTTTTGGGATAAAATAGCAAGAGTTACAAAACAGAGGAAACAGAATAGCTCCATATCAATTAACAGATATCCTGCATAAACCCCTATGTTACACAACCAGGAAACAAAATAAAAGTTACAACCTAGGAGACACACAAGGTGCATATAATAGTTACAGCCACTATTTTGATAGCACAAACATGTTGCACGTTCCCACCTATAGTAAGAACAAGATGAGGATAAATACATGTTCAGAATGTGCTAGGCATGTCTTGGTATCTAGGTGAGTCTAGTGTAACAATCAAACAATTCACTCCACTTTTGTTTTTAAGATACAAATGGTTTGGAAAACTCTAGAATTTCTAACTGATAAATTACCACTTATCCCAAAAGCTTGAACTGATATGAAATGATGAATTTAATCACTTGACCATTATTCTAATACTAACTATGTAGAATTTAAAATTCAGATACTTGCATAAATGACAGTATTTTAATTTTGATGGAATTGAAATAGAATTTGCCACTTTGAAAATAATATGAGCAAATTGAAACTAGCTTAGAGCATCTCCAAAGGAGATGTCAAATCCACGTGGTCCAACCCAACGGCTAATTATAGTGCCTGTACAATTAGCCGAATTGTCAAATTTGACGTATCATTTGGCATAAGGAGTGCAAGATTCAAATTTGACATCTCCAAATTGAAGAGTTATTTTATAATTTTTAAATATTACTGAAAAGATGGTTATTGCCCATTATTATTTATAGTTGTTGCCCATATTTAAGTTTGGTTTAGAGTACCTAGTTTTGGAGTTGCCAAATTTGAACCTTCAATTTGCCACATCAACCATCAAATTTTTTTTTTATCAAATTTCAGAGCTTGCATAAAAAACTAGAGGAGTGGCCAGAGAAGCAGTGCCGGTGATGGTAACAGCTGGAATTCGATAGAGGCAGAGGTAGTGCTTATGAGTTATATGTGATACTGCAGTGCCAAGAGTGTGAGTCCGCTGTGGATGTCACTACTAAATGTGCAGATGACAGAAGTGATGAGGTGCAAGAGGTGTAACAGATCAAATCCAAAGTAGAGGCATGATGTGAAGAGATGTTAAGTTGCAAGAGGTGTAATAGAACGAATGCCTATGGAGAGGCATGATGTGAAAGATGGTTGGTAGTGATGGTGATGGGGTAAAAAAGTGACTACATACCAGTTGTGGTTGTAGTGATAATGTTTTCAAGATGTGTTGGCCATATATACATAGCCAAATGTGATTAATGCTAGTGGGCATGGTTATGAGAAATAGCTTGAAAGCACATTGGCTTCAAATGCATGCTAACAATGGTTTCTAAAAGTACTCCTTGTAGTGATACTGTACCTTGTATTATAATACATGAAAACAAGCTAAACGATTGTTGCCAATGGAATTGAACACTTAGTAAGAAGAGATGTATCTTAGTGGTCCAATGTGACTGATGTAATTCATTCAGACTAAAGGGTACATTCAACATGAAAACAATTAAACAGAATTTAAGCAAGTATGAACCACTTCTTCTTTTATATATAATAAAAATGAACCAAGTGCACTTCGACAGTGTTGATAATAATTAAGACAGAAAATGCCAACAGTCTTAGGTCTAAATGGAATCTCCTGTCCCATAGACAAGAGGTGGAGGATGAGGTCACGGGTTCAATCCAGTACACATGTGTCGGTTGTATTTATCTAAAGAACCAAAAAAAATAAAAAATAAAAAAGAACGAAAGAAATAAAAAAGAAAACGACAGAAAGAGGAGGCAGTGAAAGATAATGTCGTCTTCACCAGAGAAAAACAGCCAAGTGAAAATGACTAAGGACTGATGTATGATACGCTAAACAACAGTGGATGATATGGCATAAAGATCCATGACAACATCCAAAATCGGATGTTAAAAAGGTGAGAGAGAAATTAGAGCTGACACCATGATTGGTACAAGAGAGATTGACATAGTTGATTGCATCAGGGATTCTACAATGTATTATGAATACATCCGACATGAGATCCAATATTCACTATCAAGCCAGTCAATTTCTCCCTGTCTGTAATAATGGGGGCTGACAGGAGCACAAGTGTAATGGGAAAAGGATAAGAGGTCAAATTTGTGTACTACTTTAACAAGATCTTGTCATGAGAGACTGAGTAAGAAATACAATTGTTTGACATACCTATCCAAATCAAGCAAGCTAGAGAAAACACCTCCCCAAACAACATTAGTGCTTCCATCCCTTTGAGTGACTGTCTTCCATGTATGGCTCTAGAAATCCAATAAACTGAAATGACATTAGGAAGCATAGCCTTATTTCAATTGTTTTAGCAAAGAGCATATAATATGCTTAAGCTTTGCCTGTTGTTAGATTATATATATATATATTTGGCAAATTTTCTACAGATGGTGCCCTAATATATTCTATGCATTTAATTCAATGGTGCCTAAATTGTATATTATAAAACCCAAAGAAAACATATAAAACACATACATACTCTTTTGATACATACTCGAACATACAAGAACACTTTTTAGGCCCAAAATACACAATTCAAACTTAGGTTCAAAAAGAAGGGAAGTAATAAGGTTAACACTGCTGCTCTGATCCACACCAGGTGTTTATTGAGCCTGACCCCACTCATTTAACTATTTCCAATACCAGTTAGTTACCACCTGGGTGGCTCGTGGTGAAAGATGGACAAAGCAGTCAAGGCAGAGCTAGCCTTTAATTCCACTGCTCTCTAACTGCCTGCCTATTCTTACAAGATGAAAGACCATGATTGGTGAAAGGCTTCAAAGAGCCTTACGTAGCTCAGCCAGCGCTGAAGAATTAATGGGCTGGCAGGCAGGCACAAATCCATATCTCCTTCGTCTGGCCAAGAAGGAAGAAAGCCCAGGAAACTGGATTGTGACTTTTTTAATACAATACATAATGGAGAATCCAAGGTCCAAGTCTTATTTGTCTTATTAGCATGGGTGTTCATCAACAATGAAAGCTGCTAAACTTACTTAAGACTAGAGTCATGTATGCATATAATATTAAATAGATACCTTGCTTCCATCTTTAGACCACCGTGCACCATATCCGTCAGCAACCCTTATTTCAAAGACAGCACCATGTGGTGGAACGATATGCACATTCAACCAGCTACAATGTGCAATTAAGTGATAGATGACATCCAATGAAAGCCTATTTTTATCAGAATCTGGAGACAGCACAATGAATAGGAGGAAAACAATGGTCAATCAAGAATATTCGAATTATAATAGAAAGATTATATGAGCCATGTTATATGTTAATTGTAGTTCTATGAACAAATTTTTTTATTTTATTTTAATGGTAAGTTACACACACACCTGGTGGATCATAAACCCATGACCTCAGACCTCACCCTCCACCCTGTTCTGACAAGGGAAGGAGGTGCCATTTGAGCTAGAGCTCATTGGCTTCTATGAACAAAATTAGTTGTATTCATTTCAAAGAATCCTACAATTATAACAACCTGTAATGCATAAAAATCAGCAATTTTGACTATTCAATTACTGTGCACATTTTATTGCAAGATGAATTTCAAAACAAATTGCTAAGCAAATCAGGTATTATTTTATTGAATGATCTTAGATTTCCTCTCTAACTTTTATCAATCTCTTAGAAGGATGCATGGATCTTCTAATCTACAGACCAGAAAGTAAAACTTAAGATCCTAAATCACCTCATCACCCTCCAGCCACATAGGGATAAACATACTAGCTAACCTGAATAGACTCCCTAAAATAGATTGTCATCTGGTAGTTACTAGGTGCAATATATAGATATGTGTGTGTGTGTGTGTGTGTGCATTCTTTTAAATTACACATGCACCCAATGAGTCTTGAACCCACCACCTCAAGCTCCACACCATTCTTATGGGGGGGAGAAAGAAGCATTTGAGCTAGAGCGCAATGGCACCTGCAGCATTAATATGCTATTACATAATCAAAATAGTGCTTATAGCCATAAATATGGACCGGCGGAGAACACCATACAACTCTTCACATGAATTTTCTTTCATTCATTAGTTTGGAACCAATCCTAGATTACCTATTATAAGACAAGGACCTCAGATGTGAAAATCTGTAATACAAATCATATTATTTTATATATGTTGGTGCAAATAACTTCAAAGGAGTAATTTGTAATAGAGAAATATGGTGACTAAGTTGAAGACTGTGAAGTCAATACATGTTGATGATGGATGGGTATGGAAAAGTGATAAAAGGTGGCAGTGTTGCATTAGGCATCCTTTTGGAGGCAAAATGGTCAGCGGTGGCAATGATTAAATGGCTTAGGGTAGCAGATGGTGGTAATGGAGACTTTCATGGCAACTTATTTGTCACTTTGTTTTTTAAGGGGTAGGGATAGCTACCGGAGACATAGGTGGGCGTAGTATATAAACATCATAGTATTAGTTAAGACAGAGAAGATAGGCCAACAGAGGAGAAGGTGAAGAGTGGTCAGTGAATGCTAATTTGACAATATCGTGGGGAAGTCGCAGTTAAGGACTTTCTTATTCCTTTTGCTAATTTGACAATATTGTGCTAATTTTTGCTTCTTCTTTTTTATCTCTTCATTTCCTTCACTCCCAGTGTGACAAGTACGCAGCCACATGTCTTGTAAAAAAAGTTGTAATACCTAGACAATTTATGCTGACAGGGAAGAACTTAGTTGATTGGTAACTTAGTTTGGAAGGTGCTTCCTCATTGTTTAATGTGGTGCATTTGGAGGGAGAGCAATGAGTTTTGAGGGGAGGGAACGACCTATGTTGGATCTGAAGTGGCTGCTCCGAACCCTGTTGAAATGGATGGCTGCAACAAGATTGTTTTCTTTTGCGAACCTTTTAGATTTGCTTAATCATTGCACTTTTTAGACAGTTGTTGGGGTATAACTATTGTGTACTTCTTGTGTACTTGGGCTATGCCATCTTTTTTATGAAATACATAAATTTCATTAGTTATGACAAAATAAAAAATAAAAAATTTGTAATACCATTCATTAAAGTAAGATGGTGTGAAGTATCTGCAATATCCATTAATTTGAGGCAACCTTTCTGTTGTAATAAATCTAGCTATAATACATGTCATCTTTTTCAAGGGCATAGTTGGCACTCTCTAAAGCAGAGTTTTGAACAAACAAAACATTAAGTTAGGGCATAATATTTTTGTAATTGGTAAGTTACACACACACCCCCAATGGGTCTTGAACCTGCAACCCCACTCTCCACCTTGCTCTTACAAGGGGAGAAAGTGCCATTTGAGCTGGAGCTCATTTGGTTTAAGTCAGAACATGACTAACTTAAGCCATGTTCCAAGAAAAGACTCAAATGATTAATAATCTGAACATTTTGTTTCAAAAGATCGGACAGAAAATTTCTGGTTGAAAACATAAACAGTTTGTATTCTCCCAGATGATGCAATACAACTGTGAGCAAATCTCTATCCCTTAAAGCGAGATAGTTAGATACATTTGACAGCATTTAAATTCTGTATACAAACTATGCATACAATAAACCACAGTAAGGTTAAAAATATTCAAAGCTCAAATTCAAACAGGTCCTCACCACTTCCTTCCAAAGCACCCCAATATTTACTGCTACTCCTATTAGCATGCTTTGTCAGCGCCCTAGCTCCATGCGTCAAGGTACAACCTTTAACCTCAAGCCAAGGAGAAAATTTACAATCAGGCCATATAATATTTACATACAACTAGTCTGTCCAGCCTCTCAAAATAAAGATGAGTGCTAAATAGTTAAATACAACTATGAAGTTGCAAAAATACAAATTTTCTCAACCTTTTGACCAGCAAGGCATGTGTATAGTGTTCACGAAACTATAACTAAAGCCATCCATGGTAGTCTTCAAGGAATGATGCACAGGAGATGAATGTTAATTGTTATTTACTTATATTAAAGTTCCACACCCCATCCATCAGGGTGAAGCCTAGTGGTAGGAGGCTTGGGATGAGTTAACTCATCCTAAGTTCAATCCAAACTAGAAGCTTCCCCTAGATTACCCAATACATGGTTCTAGCGGATGGGGTCATTTATCCGGGGTTTACTACCCAAGGCTGGTCTGAAGGGTCCTGCCTTGGTGAGGTTCCTCGTCATTAAAAAAAAATTAAAGTTCCACATCCCTACTACTGTAAATGCTTACGAATCGGTGTTAGAATTTGTTCTTGAATAATTATTGGTTTTATGTAATGTACATGATGTGCCAAAGGAGAAGATAGAATGCACCTGCAGTATAATTGTTTACAGATTCTGCAATTAGATAAGCTGTTTCGTGTTTTGCACTTCCTGAGCTTTCCTTAGAAGCCATGAGGTTTTGAAGAGTTAATTGCTGGTGATTGTACTTTAAAAAACCTTTCATTAAAACTCAAGTTACATATACCCCCCTGCTGCCTCTCCCACAAAGATTTCAAGGTTCCAGGGTCCCACCCATTGATGGGTCTTGTTGAAGATATTAATCACCAATGCTTAAAATTTTCAATTTTTAACTATTTTGTTATGATTTTAAAAAATGACACATAAAATGATCGGTCCTAGCTCCACCTTAGGTGCCATGTGCGTGGTGCAGACAACGCAGAATAGCTGCTTCTCATCCTTTATTATGTAACTGCATAACTGTGGAGTCAGGAGTGGTGGCTTCCTCACAAAAAGATCCAAGCTTTCTTTATTTGACTTGATGATTTAAATGTTAAAAGGTTAAGCTAAGCAGTTCCAAAATGTCTAATAGAGAAAGTGAATCCTAACAAGGCAGGAAGTCTTCTGCATGCAGTTGCAAAAGACAAGCAATAAATTAAAAGTCATCATCTTACATTTGGCTTATATGGCAGCATAAATGATGATATCAGAGTTGATCTTGAGGGAGGAAGTGCATTTGGAATAGTCCCTGTGGTATGTGTCAGACCAAGAAGGCCTTGAACACCCCCATAACTCAGTCCCTGGAGAAAACCATATAATAGTCAGGTTCACATAAAATTGCTAACTTTACATGACATAAGGCATACTAGAGTGCTGTACTAGAAGCACTAAAACTACGCAGCCTTAGAACATATACATATTTAAAAGGAAAAGGCAATAAAAACAAAAGGCCAAAAGCAAGTGCAACCGTCTTGACCAAGAAAATGGTTGCCATATACATATCACTAAATTTAATATACATAACATATTATTGAAAATTTAATTTCCAATAACCAAAAGGAGCAAACTGAAAGTAGCATGACCTTGTTAGAGTTACTTCAAGTTAGTAGAATGTTAATAAGGGTATTCTTGTAACTGTGCCACAAACCCTAATATAAATATGTGCTGAGGTGGATGGCCGATTACAGTAGCCTAAACCTTTTCTCAAATCTCTCTACATCCTTAATTTTTTATTTTCTCTTTTAACCCTAATATCTCATATTTCACAACTCAACTGACCTCAATGTTATACAAAAAAATTGATTCATGAGTTGTGATAACTAAAAGCCACCTGAATGGCCACAAACCTTCACTATGTTATACAAAAAAATTGATTCATGGTCCAAGTTTTATGTGAGAACTCACGGCAAGCTCATTGTCTTTTTGAGATTTGAGCTTTTAGTTTGGATGCTCTAACATTTTTCAGAACCCAATTTGTTTGTTCTTGGACTCTACAGGCCAATTGGTTTGAATTTCTGTTGGGCTCGGACATGAGAGAGAGTGTTACGAATCTCCCATTGATTGTGTTTGGGACATGATTTGGTTCTATGTATTTAGTTGGGCTTCTCTGTTTAATAGCTTAAGGCTTTGGGTTGGATGCTCCAGGATAAAGGTTCCAAAATTTATGCTACATAGTTCCAAATAAACCATGATATTAGCGATATCAAGTACTAATACTGATTGCCAACAGATTCAAGCCATCTGTTTACATTCCATCATCCATTTTAATTTATTTTTTACACAGATAACAAAAGAAATTAATAATCACCGAAATTTCTAATTTTATCTGTAATTTTTCCACTGCAACACCATTAGCATGTAGTGTGACATACACTTTTTGTGTCCCAAAATATGTCTTGGTTCTGAATGATGCGATTATTAATGAAAAGTAAAAAGTTCAATAGTCTTCGTAAAATGGCATTCACCCAATATTAAAAAATTAGTAAAACTTTTAATGAGAATGTTTTTTACCTTTTTAAAGAAGGTGAGGGTAATTAGAGAAAATGTCAAAGTATTCCCACTTCGAAAAGTGGATACTTCTTTTGGGTCCTTCCAAAAAGAAACTAAAACATTTATTTTAAGACGGAGGGAGTGTATCTTTACCCTAAAAATATGAGCTATACATTGGATCCTATTATTCATTATATCCCTTATCTTTGGCTGACATATCCAACACTCCAACATGATGAAAGCCAAGTCATACTCATATCCAAGAAATCAAGAGAAATTTCTCTGTTAAGAGATTTGAAACCATTTTATTCATGCAATTACATATTTATCAAAAACAAATATGCAAATCATAAATGAGCAGCAAGTAAGCACTTACAGAGAGTAGGGTCGCAAGACACATGTAAGGCTGAATATCCACTTGCGAAACATGGATTGCAAGAACACCATTTGTCTTTTCTTTCTCTTCTGTGTAAAACTCCCTGTAGATTTGTACACCTGAAAAGGTGCATGCCTATTATTCCTAGACTAATACAAGTAGAAACCACTCGAAAGTCAAAAATCAAATTCATAAATAAATTTTATTAGGAGAACCTCTCAATTAAGTTGATCAAAGCAACTACAAAGCAGAAAAATGCTTAACACAAAGCAGCAAACAAAAACATTATGACTCCTTAGGGTTTCTGGACCAGAAAAAATGTTTGATTATTGGAATTTCAAAAATCAAACATTTGCCAAGTACATGCCTACTGTCTTCTTTGATTATTGTTCCATTCGAAATTAATTTGCCAAGTACATGTCTAGTGTCCTTGTTGTAATCTTCTTTCAATAATCAATAAAACTTATTACTTATAAAAAAAAATTCCAATTTAAGTGAGTGAGATTTTATGTGCTAGGGTTACAATATATTTTCCACCAAAACCCTAGCTGCTGCATTACAATAAAGCTAAAAAGAAGGGAAACTTTTCTTTCTTTTTCTTTTTCTTTTCTGATAAGTACATAAGTAGAAAAACATTGTTTCTCTCCCTTTTCTCTTTCTTTCTCTTATCTGTGCTTTATAATTTTAAGTTTATATGACATGGCATTTTTTTATATAAGCGTTTCTATGACATGGCATTTACACTGTCTAAATCCCTATAACCCAGTTGTCCTTTTCTATGGTCAAAAGAGTTACTACACCCCTTCACTTGGTAGTTAGTATTATAACTGATTGTTCTGGAGGTCATGGCGACTTCACCGGAGGGCAAAGTCGAAGTGTTGGCCAAGGTCAAAACACTGAGGAATGCAGCCCCCATTTCTTATTGTCAGCTTTTTAAGAGCTAATTTTCTCATGAGTTGGTTGATTCCTACAAGGTCTTTTTTTTTTTTTTAAATTAAGTTTTGGCCCTAAGGGGAGGGGGAGAGGGAGATTCAAACTAGTGACCTCTGCTTCCATAGGGTCTATTATTATTGCTACTTATATAAATTACTGTTACTGTTCCTATTGCTATTATGCACAACAAAGTTTTGATTCTTAATAGTCACCAGAATATTTTCTGCTGCATGCCCAAACTTTAATTCTAGCCATTTACCGGATAAATTGTATCACCAAACAGGAAGTGAAACTCAATACAAATAGAAGTTGTTACCTTCTTCGATGGTTTCAACACCAGGAAGAACCTTAGCAAGACTCTCTGCCCCCAACATATCAGAGAACGAAGCATACCGGTGGACATACTGCAAATTTATGAGGTCACAAAGAGCAGAGCTAAGTTTTTTTTTTCTTTTTTTTGATAACATTGGGAACCTTTCTAAAGTAGAGCCCTTTGGACTCGTCTTTAGGCAGTAAAACCCAAGGGCAACTGACCCCACCCACCAGAACCAATGGATACAAAGAAGCAGAGCTAAGTGGATACAAATAAGCACAAATCAATTGAAAAAACAGGATTGGCACCTGAACTTCAAACACCACACATTTGTTGAAAAGGATCAAAGTTCCTGAACCAATTCTGTGACCATAAAGGGAAAAAAGTAAGGCAATTCAATAAAGAAACATTGAAGTAAAATTACCAAACATATAGAAAACCCAATAAAATAATACTAATTCATTCAGCTTTGGAAAATTTGCTATAGAAGCATAAGATTTAAAAATTAAAAAGGAAAAGAAGAAATTAGAAGGCCCTTTGCAAAACGATAGCGTTCTTAGGGAAGATTCTTAGGTTGAGAAGTATAGCATGACTTCAACTATATGTTTTTGAAGCTCTGACCATTCGATTAAATTAGTTTGAGTAACAAATGCAACAAAACAAAAAGTGCACCTCCTACATACATAACATTACATTTTGGTTCCTGCATTTGGTGTCCATGGTAGGCACAAAAACCCATTCATACTTGTCCTCATTAAAAAGTACAAAAAATAAGAATTATATGCCAAACAAAAATCAAAAAGAGAAAGCACATCAAAAGGCACTTATCAACTGATTTATGCATAAAATTGGAATTTTTCATACCTATTGTAGTCACCAACAGCACACCTTCCTTCAATTGTTTTCTGGCCATCTACAAACAATGCCAAATTACCAGATAGGAAATGGTACAAACAGGATTGGCAATACCACATCAAGAGATGTAGAATAAAAAGTGATGAGATTTATAGTTTTTTTTTTTCTTCTCTTTTTTATTGGTAAGATACACATGCACCCAGTGGGTCTTGACCCCACAACCTGAACAAAATGGAGGATTTACCATTTGAGCTAGAGCTCATTGGCATTGATGACATTCATAGTTATGACAAAGAATTAGTTATCTTTCCTACTTATGACAAAGACAAATGATCCAGTTATTTTCAGATAATAAACACAGAGATTCATAGCAGAAACACATCGATACCTTTCAGCTGCGAAAAGAAAGGCTCCTGAACATGAAGTTCATGGGTAACAGACTTCAAAATCTGATGAAAGACAACATCTGTTAGATTAATAATACATGAAGAAAAGTTGGCATTGAATGACACCTTCAGTTAAAACTTCAAACTTACATTCACAATTTCAGACCCCTTATCCAAAACCAGCTCCTGCCATTCATTTTCTTCCTGCTTCGAGCAGCTTCCTTTGGAGATCAACTTCAAACTGCTCTGTGATCTACAAAAGGCTTTAGAATTGATTGATTCTAATAAACCCGATGCCAGACGCTTGTATAAGGGATATGGAGGTACTCCAAAAGAATCTGCAAAAGGATTATGAACTATGAAGAGTTGACAAGCAGACATCTAAAACTCTAGGGCAAATTGCATGTTTTCCATTAACTATGGTGCAGTTGCAATATCCTCTAAACTTCAAAACCGAACAATATCCTCCCAATTTATTGTTAATAAACACTTTACCCCTATCATTCCGTCAAATTCAACAAAGTCAATTTTTTTTTTCCAAAAACATTTCTATCAAAATTTTAAATTTGAAGTTTAAGGTACATTACAATGGATTCAGATCTCGTACTATTGATGTCCACGTGTTTGATGGGCAGATCTCCCCCCTATTATTGTCCACATGTTTGATGATCATGCCGCATGCATATTAAAGAGAGTCTTGTCCCACATTGCCGTCTTTTGAGATTGAGTTAATCTCATTGGACTTTAACAACAACAACAACATATCCAAGGAGAGGAAATGCAAAATTATTGTTAATATTTCCGTCAAATTTTTTTAACAAAAAAATGTCATTTAAAAAAAGAAATTGTCACAAAATTTTCAATTTTCAGTTAAAATTGATAGAAAGAAAGTGCTTATTAGCAACAAATCAAGCAGACATTGCTGAGTTCTCAAGTTTAAAAAATACATTTCAACAGCACCAATGCAATTCACCCAAAATTTTAACAAACTAGAAAAGGATCACTCAAGAACAAAACGGAAACTATAACTATATTGAATAGAAAAACAAACAAAAGTAGAACTTGATGAATTAATGAAATATTACCTGTAGTGGGCGAGTTAGGATCGTGTTTGAGAAGGTCGGAGCAGAAGGATTTGGAGAGGCCTGGATCGAATTCTAGGGTTTCGTTTATGTGAGACTCCAGAGTGAACTTCACCAGCTCTTCCATACAGTCACTCAGCCTCAGGTTAACCGCAGACATTTTTACGATAGTTCGTTGGTTGTAGTCCGGTTTGATTTTGTGATTTGTGAATGTTTCAAAATTACGTGATGTCATGTATTTTTAGGCGCTTAATGAATAGGAAATAATGCGGAAAATATCGGTAATATCGGAGTCGGACGGTGAGACCGATATTTTTCCGATATCCGAGCTTTCCGTGGATAACTGGATATTTTTACAACAACAACATTTCAATTTTTTATTCAGCCTGTCTTATTCCAATCTTTTTCCAGGATTTTTTTTTTTGAATAAAATAGTAGAATTTTTCCGGGAATTTTTAATGCAACAAATCTAATACAATTTTTTCACAAATTAATACGTTGGTGTTTTTTTTTTTTCCTTTAATAAGAGCTTCCAGAATTCCTCCAACGCGTAACTATTCTTCATTTCTCCTCCGGATTTATGTTGGATAGTGATCCCATAATATTTTAGGAACCAGGACAAATTTCTAAGTTAAATATTGAGGGATTAGGTCTTAATAATAATTTTAAAAAAATATCTTACTTGGTCAAGTCAGGCGCTTTAGTCTTGGAGGTATGCTCCCTTTAAAGTCCAAGGTTCAACACTTTTTGGGTGCAAATAATTTCTTGGAACCACACTCATTGGTGAAAAGCAAGTGATTTATCCTGATTCGTATAAAAAAACTTCCGAGGATGTAGTGCATGGATCTCATGAGATTAGTCGAGGTGCACATAAACTGATCCGAGTATCCAAAGTTATCATCAACAACAACAAAAAAAAAACAACACAAAAAAAAAAGGGGGGGGGTGGATGTTGCTAAAAAACAAAGATTCGGCCAAAGGTCATTTTGACTAAATATATTAGTGGGAGGCTTTGTTTTTTTGCTAGAGTATACTACTGGGAGGCTGATCTCAGACCTTTGATGATATTATGACATTATCTACTTGGTCAAACATATTTCCTTTGGTAAAACTTAGGTAGGGTTTTTAATTAAATTCAGATATCTTGCTACCTTTATATTTGGAATCTGTTTCCTGGGAAAAGTAATCTCTTAATGTAACCGTTGGTTACTCACCAAAAACAATGTAATCACATTCATTGATAACATATTAATCTATAATATATATGGTGTTTGAAGCCCGTAAGACTCAATTATGTTATATTATCGGGGTTCAGCTCTTGGCTCAATGGTTAGCACCAAAGGTGCTAACCACGTGGGCAGGGGTTCGAATCCCACCAACCGCCTTCTGGGGAGGTGACTTAATGGAAGGAAACCCTTGTGACCCATCACACCTGCGAGTCCGGAAGTTGTGGGTTCGGGTAGTGGTACGCCCCATTATTGCCCAGATGTGCTCCACACCATGTCAAAATCGGGTTTAAGTGGGTCGGGACAATGAACGCACCTGCGAGTCCCTTTTTTTTTTATCAAAAAAAAAAAAAAAAAATTATATTATCAAAAAAAAAAGACTCAATTATGTTAGATTAAACTACAATTACAAAAAAGTTATGAATAAAGAAAAACAATTAAGATGACTACAAATGACAAATATAAATCATCTATCTCACATCTCACACTTATACTTTTTCATTTTATATTTGTCAATAAAGAATCCTCCTATTTTTACTTTCTTTTATAAAATAATTGAAAGTTAAAGACACACACACACACAAAAAAAATTTAAAAAATTCATATATTGCCATTAACAAAACATAAAGTCAAATACAAAAGATGCAGTGCAACTGTCCAAGTCTCTTTGTAAAAAAAGACCCAGGGGTGAACATAGTGATCGATAGTGTAAACCCAACAGTTTTGGAACAATGCCTCTTTGTAAAATACTTTAAAAAAATATATTATTGAAAAAAATCCCTCCAATTTCATATCAAGTTTCATATAATTTTATATGAAAAAATAATATAAAATTAAAAACCATAATGTAAAGAAATTACTATTTTTTTTTAATAAATATAAAGTTAAGTTTATAAGAGAAATTGAATCAATAATCTATAATATTAGTTTACTCATTTTGAAAAGAATAATAATTTTTACTAAAACAATACTTTTTAATCAATAATTCCATGGAATATGTCCCCAACGCGCTGCTTTAACGCATATTCAGTTGTATCGACATGGCTCCACTAATTATTTTCGATGAGGAGGGTGTGCTGAGGTTCTTGGATGTGAACTCCAGGTTGGTATATTTTAAGGTCAACTTGATGGGGTAGCATAGTCAGGCCCATCCAAACTTTTTGGGGGCCTCAAGCCAAATCTTAAATTGGGGCCTTTTTTTTTTTTTAACCATTCAATATTAAATTAAATTAATATCTATGATTTTTTTTACTAGAATTTCATTTTTCTTGCTCTTTTAGATGCAAAATTATTGATCAAATTTTTATAATCAATTTTCTCTAACATGTTCCTTTCAATTGATAAAATCGCTAATCCACTTAATCTTTCTTGTGACATAGTCGATCTTAGGTAAGATTTTATCAATTTTAATTTTGAAAAAGTTCTTTCTGCAGAAGCAACTGTCACAGGAATTGTTAATAAAATTCTATATGCGATGCATGCATTTGGAAAAAATTCTAGTTTTTTAATATAATTCAATATGTCAATTGGAGTGTTCTTGTTTTCTTCTGTTTGTATAACTTCTCTTAAAACTTTTAATTCCGAAAATAAATCTAAACCATCAATATCAATGGAATTTTTATATGTGAGAGCACTTTCGAGACAAAGACATTTATCTTTTAAGCCATCATCATCAAAT
Source organism: Fagus sylvatica (assembly GCA_907173295.1). Taxonomy (NCBI): domain Eukaryota; kingdom Viridiplantae; phylum Streptophyta; class Magnoliopsida; order Fagales; family Fagaceae; genus Fagus; species Fagus sylvatica. The sequence continues at coordinate 22,376,408 of OU015765.1, read as the reverse complement.
GATTTTAATTTTTCGAAACTAAATAGAAAACCAAAAAGTTCTTCATATATATGAAATTGTTCAAACCTTTGCTCAATTGAGGAAATAGCTTGATCAACTATAAATAAGAAATAATCGATTCTAAAAGATTCTTCAACGGATTGTGTTATCTCATAATCAACATTTTCATCAAAGTGTCTTTTCCTACGAATTATACGTTTTTCTTGAAAAACCAGTTGAATTTCTAATTCTTTAGCAATCTCTATGGCTAAACTCATAGCAGTTGCAAATCCAGTTTCTCTATAATTTTTGAAAAAATCTATAAGAGTTTTTAATTGATTTATAGCCACATCAATATGCATATCTTTAGATTGTAAAATTTTA
>OU015765.1:22336906-22375945 GCA_907173295.1 Fagus sylvatica | reverse complement strand
ATTTGCTTAATCATTGCACTTTTTAGACAGTTGTTGGGGTATAACTATTGTGTACTTCTTGTGTACTTGGGCTATGCCATCTTTTTTATGAAATACATAAATTTCATTAGTTATGACAAAATAAAAAATAAAAAATTTGTAATACCATTCATTAAAGTAAGATGGTGTGAAGTATCTGCAATATCCATTAATTTGAGGCAACCTTTCTGTTGTAATAAATCTAGCTATAATACATGTCATCTTTTTCAAGGGCATAGTTGGCACTCTCTAAAGCAGAGTTTTGAACAAACAAAACATTAAGTTAGAGCATAATATTTTTGTAATTGGTAAGTTACACACACACCCCCAATGGGTCTTGAACCTGCAACCCCACTCTCCACCTTGCTCTTACAAGGGGAGAAAGTGCCATTTGAGCTAGAGCTCATTTGGTTTAAGTCAGAACATGACTAACTTAAGCCATTTTCCAAGAAAAGACTCAAATGATTAATAATCTGAACATTTTGTTTCAAAAGATCGGACAGAAAATTTCTGGTTGAAAACATAAACAGAGAAGGATAGTTTGATTGAAGGATAGTTTGTATTCTCCCAGATGATGCAATACAACTGTGAGCAAATCTCTATCCCTTAAAGCGAGATAGTTAGATACATTTGACAGCATTTAAATTCTGTATACAAACTATGCATACAATAAACCACAGTAAGGTTAAAAATATTCAAAGCTCAAATTCAAACAGGTCCTCACCACTTCCTTCCAAAGCACCCCAATATTTACTGCTACTCCTATTAGCATGCTTTGTCAGCGCCCTAGCTCCATGCGTCAAGGTACAACCTTTAACCTCAAGCCAAGGAGAAAATTTACAATCAGGCCATATAATATTTACATACAACTAGTCTGTCCAGCCTCTCAAAATAAAGATGAGTGCTAAATAGTTAAATACAACTATGAAGTTGCAAAAATACAAATTTTCTCAACCTTTTGACCAGCAAGGCATGTGTATAGTGTTCACGAAACTATAACTAAAGCCATCCATGGTAGTCTTCAAGGAATGATGCACAGGAGATGAATGTTAATTGTTATTTACTTATATTAAAGTTCCACACCCCATCCATCAGGGTGAAGCCTAGTGGTAGGAGGCTTGGGATGAGTTAACTCATCCTAAGTTCAATCCAAACTAGAAGCTTCCCCTAGATTACCCAATACATGGTTCTAGCGGATGGGGTCGTTTATCCGGGGTTTACTACCCAAGGCTGGTCGAAGGGTCCTGCCTTGGTGAGGTTTCCTCGTCATTAAAAAAAAATTAAAGTTCCACATCCCTACTACTGTAAATGCTTACGAATCGGTGTTAGAATTTGTTCTTGAATAATTATTGGTTTTATGTAATGTACATGATGTGCCAAAGGAGAAGATAGAATGCACCTGCAGTATAATTGTTTACAGATTCTGCAATTAGATAAGCTGTTTCGTGTTTTGCACTTCCTGAGCTTCCCTTAGAAGCCATGAGGTTTTGAAGAGTTAATTGCTGGTGATTGTACTTTAAAAAACCTTTCATTAAAACTCAAGTTACATATACCCCCCTGCTGCCTCTCCCACAAAGATTTCAAGGTTCCAGGGTCCCACCCATTGATGGGTCTTGTTGAAGATATTAATCACCAATGCTTAAAATTTTCAATTTTTAACTATTTTGTTATGATTTTAAAAAATGACACATAAAATGATCGGTCCTAGCTCCACCTTAGGTGCCATGTGCGTGGTGCAGACAACGCAGAATAGCTGCTTCTCATCCTTTATTATGTAACTGCATAACAGTGGAGTCAGGAGTGGTGGCTTCCTCACAAAAAGATCCAAGCTTTCTTTATTTGACTTGATGATTTAAATGTTAAAAGGTTAAGCTAAGCAGTTCCAAAATGTCTAATAGAGAAAGTGAATCCTAACAAGGCAGGAAGTCTTCTGCATGCAGTTGCAAAAGACAAGCAATAAATTAAAAGTCATCATCTTACATTTGGCTTATATGGCAGCATAAATGATGATATCAGAGTTGATCTTGAGGGAGGAAGTGCATTTGGAATAGTCCCTGTGGTATGTGTCAGACCAAGAAGGCCTTGAACACCCCCATAACTCAGTCCCTGGAGAAAACCATATAATAGTCAGGTTCACATAAAATTGCTAACTTTACATGACATAAGGCATACTAGAGTGCTGTACTAGAAGCACTAAAACTACGCAGCCTTAGAACATATACATATTTAAAAGGAAAAGGCAATAAAAACAAAAGGCCAAAAGCAAGTGCAACCGTCTTGACCAAGAAAATGGTTGCCATATACATATCACTAAATTTAATATACATAACATATTATTGAAAATTTAATTTCCAATAACCAAAAGGAGCAAACTGAAAGTAGCATGACCTTGTTAGAGTTACTTCAAGTTAGTAGAATGTTAATAAGGGTATTCTTGTAACTGTGCCACAAACCCTAATATAAATATGTGCTGAGGTGGATGGCCGATTACAGTAGCCTAAACCTTTTCTCAAATCTCTCTACATCCTTAATTTTTTATTTTCTCTTTTAACCCTAATATCTCATATTTCACAACTCAACTGACCTCAATGTTAGACAAAAAAATTGTTAGTAGAGTTGTGATAACTAAAAGCCACCTGAATGGCCACAAACCTTCACTATGTTATACAAAAAATTTGATTCATGGTCCAAGTTTTATGTGAGAACTCACGGCAAGCTCATTGTCTTTTTGAGATTTGAGCTTTTAGTTTGGATGCTCTAACATTTTTCAGAACCCAATTTGTTTGTTCTTGGACTCTACAGGCCAATTGGTTTGAATTTCTGTTGGGCTCGGACATGAGAGAGAGTGTTACGAATCTCCCATTGATTGTGTTTGGGACATGATTTGGTTCTATGTATTTAGTTGGGCTTCTCTGTTTAATAGCTTAAGGCTTTGGGTTGGATGCTCCAGGATAAAGGTTCCAAAATTTATGCTACATAGTTCCAAATAAACCATGATATTAGCGATATCAAGTACTAATACTGATTGCCAACAGATTCAAGCCATCTGTTTACATTCCATCATCCATTTTAATTTATTTTTTACACAGATAACAAAAGAAATTAATAATCACCGAAATTTCTAATTTTATCTGTAATTTTTCCACTGCAACACCATTAGCATGTAGTGTGACATACACTTTTTGTGTCCCAAAATATGTCTTGGTTCTGAATGATGCGATTATTAATGAAAAGTAAAAAGTTCAATAGTCTTCGTAAAATGGCATTCACCCAATATTAAAAAATTAGTAAAACTTTTAATGAGAATGTTTTTTACCTTTTTAAAGAAGGTGAGGGTAATTAGAGAAAATGTCAAAGTATTCCCACTTCGAAAAGTGGATACTTCTTTTGGGTCCTTCCAAAAAGAAACTAAAACATTTATTTTAAGACGGAGGGAGTGTATCTTTACCCTAAAAATATGAGCTATACATTGGATCCTATTATTCATTATATCCCTTATCTTTGGCTGACATATCCAACACTCCAACATGATGAAAGCCAAGTCATACTCATATCCAAGAAATCAAGAGAAATTTCTCTGTTAAGAGATTTGAAACCATTTTATTCATGCAATTACATATTTATCAAAAACAAATATGCAAATCATAAATGAGCAGCAAGTAAGCACTTACAGAGAGTAGGGTCGCAAGACACATGTAAGGCTGAATATCCACTTGCGAAACATGGATTGCAAGAACACCATTTGTCTTTTCTTTCTCTTCTGTGTAAAACTCCCTGTAGATTTGTACACCTGAAAAGGTGCATGCCTATTATTCCTAGACTAATACAAGTAGAAACCACTCGAAAGTCAAAAATCAAATTCATAAATAAATTTTATTAGGAGAACCTCTCAATTAAGTTGATCAAAGCAACTACGAAGCAGAAAAATGCTTAACACAAAGCAGCAAACAAAAACATTATGACTCCTTAGGGTTCTGGACCAGAAAAAATGTTTGATTATTGGAATTTAAAAAATCAAACATTTGCCAAGTACATGCCTACTGTCTTCTTTGATTATTGTTCCATTCGAAATTAATTTGCCAAGTACATGTCTAGTGTCCTTGTTGTAATCTTCTTTCAATAATCAATAAAACTTATTACTTATAAAAAAAAATTCCAATTTAAGTGAGTGAGATTTTATGTGCTAGGGTTACAATATATTTTCCACCAAAACCCTAGCTGCTGCATTACAATAAAGCTAAAAAGAAGGGAAACTTTTCTTTCTTTTTCTTTTTCTTTTCTGATAAGTACATAAGTAGAAAAACATTGTTTCTCTCCCTTTTCTCTTTCTTTCTCTTATCTGTGCTTTATAATTTTAAGTTTATATGACATGGCATTTTTTTATATAAGCGTTTCTATGACATGGCATTTACACTGTCTAAATCCCTATAACCCAGTTGTCCTTTTCTATGGTCAAAAGAGTTACTACACCCCTTCACTTGGTAGTTAGTATTATAACTGATTGTTCTGGAGGTCATGGCGACTTCACCGGAGGGCAAAGTCGAAGTGTTGGCCAAGGTCAAAACACTGAGGAATGCAGCCCCCATTTCTTATTGTCAGCTTTTTAAGAGCTAATTTTCTCATGAGTTGGTTGATTCCTACAAGGTCTTTTTTTTTTTTTTTTTTAAATTAAGTTTTGGCCCCTAAGGGGAGGGGGAGAGGGAGATTCAAACTAGTGACCTCTGCTTCCATAGGGTCTATTATTATTGCTACTTATATAAATTACTGTTACTGTTCCTATTGCTATTATGCACAACAAAGTTTTGATTCTTAATAGTCACCAGAATATTTTCTGCTGCATGCCCAAACTTTAATTCTAGCCATTTACCGGATAAATTGTATCACCAAACAGGAAGTGAAACTCAATACAAATAGAAGTTGTTACCTTCTTCGATGGTTTCAACACCAGGAAGAACCTTAGCAAGACTCTCTGCCCCCAACATATCAGAGAACGAAGCATACCGGTGGACATACTGCAAATTTATGAGGTCACAAAGAGCAGAGCTAAGTTTTTTTTTTCTTTTTTTTGATAACATTGGGAACCTTTCTAAAGTAGAGCCCTTTGGACTCGTCTTTAGGCAGTAAAACCCAAGGGCAACTGACCCCACCCACCAGAACCAATGGATACAAAGAAGCAGAGCTAAGTGGATACAAATAAGCACAAATCAATTGAAAAAACAGGATTGGCACCTGAACTTCAAACACCACACATTTGTTGAAAAGGATCAAAGTTCCTGAACCAATTCTGTGACCATAAAGGGAAAAAAGTAAGGCAATTCAATAAAGAAACATTGAAGTAAAATTACCAAACATATAGAAAACCCAATAAAATAATACTAATTCATTCAGCTTTGGAAAATTTGCTATAGAAGCATAAGATTTAAAAATTAAAAAGGAAAAGAAGAAATTAAAAGGCCCTTTGCAAAACGATAGCGTTCTTAGGGAAGATTCTTAGGTTGAGAAGTATAGCATGACTTCAACTATATGTTTTTGAAGCTCTGACCATTCGATTAAATTAGTTTGAGTAACAAAAGCAACAAAACAAAAAGTGCACCTCCTACATACATAACATTACATTTTGGTTCCTGCATTTGGTGTCCATGGTAGGCACAAAAACCCATTCATACTTGTCCTCATTAAAAAGTACAAAAAATAAGAATTATATGCCAAACAAAAATCAAAAAGAGAAAGCACATCAAAAGGCACTTATCAACTGATTTATGCATAAAATTGGAATTTTTCATACCTATTGTAGTCACCAACAGCACACCTTCCTTCAATTGTTTTCTGGCCATCTACAAACAATGCCAAATTACCAGATAGGAAATGGTACAAACAGGATTGGCAATACCACATCAAGAGATGTAGAATAAAAAGTGATGAGATTTATAGTTTTTTTTTTCTTCTCTTTTTTATTGGTAAGATACACACGCATCCAGTGGGTCTTGAACCCCACAACCTGAACAAAATGGAGGATTTTACCATTTGAGCTAGAGCTCATTGGCACTGATGACATTCATAGTTATGACAAAGAATTAGTTATCTTTCCTACTTATGACAAAGACAAATGATCCAGTTATTTTCAGATAATAAACACAGAGATTCATAGCAGAAACACATCGATACCTTTCAGCTGCGAAAAGAAAGGCTCCTGAACATGAAGTTCATGGGTAACAGACTTCAAAATCTGATGAAAGACAACATCTGTTAGATTAATAATACATGAAGAAAAGTTGGCATTGAATGACACCTTCAGTTAAAACTTCAAACTTACATTCACAATTTCAGACCCCTTATCCAAAACCAGCTCCTGCCATTCATTTTCTTCCTGCTTCGAGGAGCTTCCTTCGGGGATCAACTTCAAACCGCTCTGTGATCTACAAAAGGCTTTAGAATTGATTGATTCTAATAAACCCGATGCCAGACGCTTGTATAAGGGATATAGAGGTACTCCTTCAAAAGAATCTGCATAAGGAGTATGAACTATGAAGAGTTGACAAGCAGACATCTAAAACTCTAGGGCAAATTGCATGTTTTCCATTAACTATGGTGCAGTTGCAATATCCTCTAAACTTCAAAACCGAACAATGTCCTCCCAATTTATTGTTAATAAACACTTTACCCCTATCATTCCGTCAAATTCAACAAAGTCAATTTTTTTTTTCCAAAAACATTTCTAACAAAATTTTAAATTTGAAGTTTAAGGTACATTACAATGGATTCAGATCTCGTACTATTGATGTCCACGTGTTTGATGGGCAGATCTCCCCCCTATTATTGTCCACATGTGTTTGATGATCATGCCACATGCATATTAAAGAGAGTCTTGTCCCACATTGCCGTCTTTTGAGATTGAGTTAATCTCATTGGACTTTAACAACAACAACAACATATCCAAGGAGAGGAAATGCAAAATTATTGTTAAGATTTCCGTCAAATTTAACAAAAAAATGTCATTTAAAAAAAGAAATTGTCACAAAATTTTCAATTTTCAGTTAAAATTGATAGAAAGAAAGTGCTTATTAGCAACAAATCAAGCAGACATTGCTGAGTTCTCAAGTTTAAAAAATACATTTCAACAGCACCAATGCAATTCACCCAAAATTTTAACAAACTAGAAAAGGATCACTCAAGAACAAAACGGAAACTATAACTATATTGAATAGAAAAACAAACAAAAGTAGAACTTGATGAATTAATGAAATATTACCTGTAGTGGGCGAGTTAGGATCGTGTTTGAGAAGGTCGGAGCAGAAGGATTTGGAGAGGCCTGGATCGAATTCTAGGGTTTCATTTATGTGAGACTCCAGAGTGAACTTCACCAGCTCTTCCATACAGTCACTCAGCCTCAGGTTAACCGCAGACATTTTTACGATAGTTCGCAGGTGTAGTCCGGTTTGATTTTGTGATTTGTGAATGTTTCAAAATTACGTGATGTCATGTATTTTTAGGCGCTTAATGAATAGGAAATAATGCGGAAAATATCGGTAATATCGGAGTCGGACGGTGAGACCGATATTTTTCCGATATCCGAGCTTTCCGTGGATAACTGGATATTTTTACAACAACAACATTTCAATTTTTTATTCAGCCTGTCTTATTCCAATCTTTTTCCAGGAATTTTTTTTTTTTTGAATAAAATAGTAGAAATTTTCCGGGAATTTTTAATGCAACAAATCAAATACAATTTTTTCACAAATTAATACGTTGGTGTTTTTTTTTTTTTTTTCCTTTAATAAGAGCTTCCAGAATTCCTCCAACGCGTAACTATTCTTCATTTCTCCTCCGGATTTATGTTGGATAGTGATCCCATAATATTTTAGGAACCAGGACAAATTTCTAAGTTAAATATTGAGGGATTAGGTCTTAATAATAATTTTAAAAAAATATCTTACTTGGTCAAGTCAGGCGCTTTAGTCTTGGAGGTATGCTCCCTTTAAAGTCCAAGGTTTAACACTTTTTGGGTGCAAATAATTTCTTGGAACCACACTCATTGGTGAAAAGCAAGTGATTTATCCTGATTCGTATAAAAAACCTTTCGAGGATGTAGTGCATGGATCTCATGAGATTAGTCGAGGTGTACATAAACTGATCCGAGTATCCAAAGTTAAAAAAAAAATAAATAAATAAAAAAGGGGTGGATGTTGCTAAAAAACAAAGATTCGGCCAAAGGTCATTTTGACTAAATATATTAGTGGGAGGCTTTGTTTTTTTGCTAGAGTATACTACTGGGAGGCTGATCTCAGACCTTTGATGATATTATGACATTATCTACTTGGTCAAACATATTTCCTTTGGTAAAACTTAGGTAGGGTTTTTAATTAAATTCAGATATCTAGCTACCTTTATATTTGGAATCTGTTTCCTGGGAAAAGTAATCTCTTAATGTAACCTTTGGTTACTCACCAAAAACAATGTAATCACATCCATTGATAATCATATTAATCTATAAATATATATCGGGGTGTTTGGAAGCCCAAAGGTTAACCAAGACCGCCTCAATTACCCTTGTGTGTAGTTGTGGGTTCGGGATTAAACTAGTCAAAACGAACAAAGTCTCTAATGTTAGATTAAACTACAATTACAATAAAGTTATGAATAAAGAAAAACAATTAAGATGGCTACAAATGACAAATATAAATCATCTATCTCAAATCTCACACTTATACTTTTTCATTTTATATTTGTCAATCAAGAATCCTCCTATTTTTACTTTCTTTTATAAAATAATTGAAAGTTAAAGACACACACACACACAAAAAAAATTTAAAAAATTCATATATTGCCATTAACAAAACATAAAGTCAAATACAAAAGATGCAGTGCAACTGTCCAAGTCTCTTTGTAAAAAAAGACCCAGGGGTGAACATAGTGATCGATAGTGTAAACCCAACAGTTTTGGAACAATGCCTCTTTGTAAAATACTTTAAAAAAATATATTATTGAAAAAAATCCCTCCAATTTCATATCAAGTTTCATATAATTTTATATGAAAAAATAATATAAAATTAAAAACCATAATGTAAAGAAATTACTATTTTTTTTTAATAAATATAAAGTTAAGTTTATAAGAGAAATTGAATCAATAATCTATAATATTAGTTTACTCATTTTGAAAAGAATAATAATTTTTACTAAAACAATACTTTTTAATCAATAATTCCATGGAATATGTCCCCAACGAGCTACTTTAACGCATATTCAGTTGTATCGACATGGCTCCACTAATTATTTTCGATGAGGAGGGTGTTATGAGGTTCTTGGATGTGAACTCCAGGTTGCATATTTTAAGGTCAACTTGATGGGGTAGCATAGTCAGGCCCATCCAAACTTTTTGGGGGCCTCAAGCCAAATCTTAAATTGGGGCCTTTTTTTTTTTTTAACCATTCAATATTAAATTAAATTAATATCTATGATTTTTTTTACTAGAATTTCATTTTTCTTGCTCTTTTAGATGCAAAATTATTGATCAAATTTTTATAATCAATTTTCTCTAACATGTTCCTTTCAATTGATAAAATCGCTAATCCACTTAATCTTTCTTGTGACATAGTCGATCTTAGGTAAGATTTTATCAATTTTAATTTTGAAAAAGTTCTTTCTGCAGAAGCAACTGTCACAGGAATTGTTAATAAAATTCTATATGCGATGCATGCATTTGGAAAAAATTCTAGTTTTTTAATATAATTCAATATGTCAATTGGAGTGTTCTTGTTTTCTTCTGTTTGTATAACTTCTCTTAAAACTTTTAATTCCGAAAATAAATCTAAACCATCAATATCAATGGAATTTTTATATGTGAGAGCACTTTCGAGACAAAGACATTTATCTTTTAAGCTATCATCATCAAATGATTTTAATTTTTCGAAACTAAATAGAAAACCAAAAAGTTCTTCATATATATGAAATTGTTCAAACCTTTGCTCAATTGAGGAAATAGCTTGATCAACTATAAATAAGAAATAATCGATTCTAAAAGATTCTTCAACGGATTGTGTTATCTCATAATCAACATTTTCATCAAAGTGTCTTTTCCTACGAATTATACGTTTTTCTTGAAAAACCAGTTGAATTTCTAATTCTTTAGCAATCTCTATGGCTAAACTCATAGCAGTTGCAAATCCAGTTTCTCTATAATTTTTGAAAAAATCTATAAGAGTTTTTAATTGATTTATAGCCACATCAATATGCATATCTTTAGATTGTAAAATTTTACTAGCTAAATTAACTGCGAATAACACTTCATACCAAATAGTCAAGCTCAATAAGAACTCAAAATCTCCAAACTCATATTTTGCTAAAGAGTTAGCTTCACTTCTTGTTTTAGAATCTTGATCACTACTTTCTGCTAACTCTAACAAAGCATCCCTTATTTTTTAAGCTTGAAATCTTATAGCTTTAACACTTTCAATGCGACTTTCCCAACGTGTTTGTGATAACGGTTTAAGAGTGAATTTCGATAATTTTTTTTTAAAAGATTCCATCTCTTTGTTGAAGAAAAAAAATAATGTATATAAACGTTGTACCACTCCAAAAAAAGATACAGCTTTAGTACAAGAGTTTGCCATATCACAAAGTACTAGATTAATATTATGACTACCGCATGGTGTGTAAAATGCTTTAGGATTAATATCTAGAAGTCTTCTTTGTACACCTTGTTTATTTCCTTTCATATTAGATCCATTATCATAACCTTGTCCTCGTATGTCATTAATGTTAAGTTGAAGTTTCGTTATTACATTTATAAGTTCATTAAAAAGACCTAAACCAGTAGTGACATCTACTTTTATAAATTCTAAAAAATATTCTTCTATTTTTATTGGACTTGTTGAAATATCCACGCATCTTAATACAAGAGTCATTTGTTCTTGATTACTTATATCAGGAGTGCAATCAAGTATAATTGAAAAATATTTTGCTTCTTTAACTTTTTTAATAATTTTACTTCTAATTTCATTTGCTATCATTTGTATCAATTCATTTTGAATTTTATGACCAAGATAATGGTTATGAATTTCACCTTGTTGAATACGATGAATATGTTCTTGCATCACCGGATCAAATTCTGCAATCATTTCAATTAAACTTAAAAAAATTCCATTATTTTCTTGATAAATTTTTTCTTTTGTTCCTCGAAATGGCAAATTATTTTTACCTAAAGTCTTTATGATTGCAATAATTCTTTGTAATACATTTTTCCAACGATCTTTCTCTTTGTTAATTAGTTCTTGAACACTTTTATCAATTGTTTTATTTTTCAATAATCTTATTTGTAAATCACTCCAAGTGTTCATATTAGTAATATGCTCACTACTTGTTTCATGTCTTTTAATTTTACCACTAAGATTTCTCCAATCATTAGTTCCTTGATTAGCTAATTGATTTGTACAAGATTCCGAATTAAACAACTTGCAACAAAAACAAAATACTCTATCTAATTCATTTGAATACACTTGCCATTTTCTATCATGTTTCTCCCCATTTGATAAGGTTCGAGTGTAATATGTAGTAGAAAAATGCCTAGAGTTTCCATCTTTAGGAAATTTTGAATCGTTATGTCTAATTGGACCATTTTCTACTAATAAATCTCTCAATTTTGAGTAAATATTTTTCCATTGAGCTGGATCATAAATATTTAAAGGCTTATAATCAAGTGTTTCGTTAATATATTCATTTGCTTCTAAATTTTTTTCATGTTTTTCATCAAAAGTAGGTATATTAAAATTTTGACTATCATTCGGTATATTTTCATTGGTATCTTTTGATTGACTATTATTAAGATTATTTTCATTGGTATCTTTCGATTGACTATCGTAAGTTGGTATATTACACTTTTGACTATCATTCTGAATATTCTCATTAGTATCTTTTGATTGACTAGCATTAGGATTACTTTCATTGTTATCTTTCAATTGACTATCGTAAGAATTATTTTCATTTGTTGAACTATCACCTAATTTTTCTGTGATATTTTGTTTATTACTGGTAACAAATTTTTCAAGAGCTCCCTTTTGGGATTCAATCAATTTTTTTATTTTTTTATTTTTTTTTAAGTTTTTGATGCCCAGATTCATATTTTCGAGGAGCCATATAGTGAAAAAACAAACAAACAAACAAACAAATAACAACAAATACTTTACAGCTAAAAAACAAATAACAGCCAAAACAACATATAACAATACTGCAATACTACCTAACTAACAAGTAAAATTTAATAAAATTAAAATAGAAAAGTATAGAACAATAGAACCTGATACGCTGATTTATCCCAAATCCCAATATCTACTGATCTATAGTTCTAAGTTCAATACCTGAACAATGAATATCACAAATTCACAATTTATTAAATCTTAATTTACAAACACTAATTGCAAAAGAAAAAAAAAATTATTCAAGAGGGTAAAGATTGATATATTACCTATTCATGTGTTGAATCCAAATTTTGTAGAAGATTTCAAGACTCAAATCCTCAAATTTGAAGCCAAGAAAAAATAAAAAATATATAATATTTAGTATTTACTGACTGTAGATTTGTAGTGAGAGAAATAAATCTTTTTAGAGAGAGAAAGTGAGGTATGCGTAGGAAGAGAGAGAAATACGTAGAGAGAGAGTCACAGAGAGCAATACGTAGTAACGTAGAGAGAGACAAAATTTTGCTGGAACGGGACAAAATTTTGCTGGAACGGCTAGACCACTTGAGAGAGAATCAGAGAAAAGTGGAGAAAGTGAAAAGAAAAAAAAAAAGGAGAAAGAAACGTTGAGGACTTGAGGGCAGAGGGAGTCAGGGGGTGCACGTGTGAAGAAATTTTTTTTTTTTTTCTGAAATTGAATTGATGAGTGACGTGTGGCAGAGAGAGAGAAAAAAAATCTTTGGAGTTGAATACAGCTGTGGGCAGCTGTTGGTGTTGGTGGGCTGCTGCTGGTGGGCTTGGAAAAAAAATTTAATGGTGTATTTTAATGGGCTGTTGCTACCGGTGGGCTGGAAAATTTTTTTTAATTGAACTATTGACTAAAAGTGGGCTTATATAGTATGGGTTTTTAAAATTTTGAGGCCCTCCCAATTTTGGGGGCCTCAAGCCATTGCTTAAGTGGCTTTAAGCTTGGGCCGGGCCTGAGCATAGTATACTAACATGATGAGACCATCGAAAGTTTGAAACAAACGAGGCAAAAACCCTATCGCGTGAAGATAGACGGAACATGCATGCCTTGCTCTATATACCAAATTCTGGCCTTTGAGTGTACCATTTCGGTGTTCGTAGACTAAACCAATTAAGAGTTGTTGATGGTCGTTCCTGTGGAGCTCATGATTATTAAAATGCCAATAATTCAAGCCCAGGTCATGGCAAGAAGCAAAGCCCAAATGCAATGGGATTTACCGTAAAAGTCTAAACGCAAAGGCTAAATAAAAATAGGCCCACAAGGCCCACAAACCCATCAAAAGGATAACGCAATTCCTTGGGATTTTTATTGGGAACAAAGCCTAATGCCAAAGTCCCAAAACAACACAAATAGGCCCACAAGGCCTACAAACCCATCAAAAGGATAACGCAATTCCTTGGGATTTTTATTGGGAATAGAGCCTAATGCCAAGACCCCAAAACAACACAAACGGGCCTATAGGCCCACAAGCACATCGAAAGGATAACACAAATCCTTAAAATTATATTTCTTAGAGCAAGACCAATCAAAAGTGCCAGTGGAAGAAATAATGGGACCACTAAGCCAACTGCACCAAAAGAATACTGTAATAAAATATTCCACCAAGGGAATTAAAAACCTAAAGCAAGTGGAAGGCTCAAGGCCATAAAATCCCACGAAATGGGTGATATAAAATACATAAAAAGGGTCCCGCAACAAGTTTAGTCAAAAACTCCAGCGGACTAATAGTCCCACCAAGCCAACATGCTAAAAGAATTCTGCTGAAGGAACCAAGACCCAGAACAAGTGAGGGGTTCAAGTCCATAAGGCCCCACCATGAAATGGATAGTGTAATTCTCTGTCCAGAGAACTCCAAAAGCCATGGCAGGAGGTCCCGGCAGGAGCTAAGTCGAGGGATTTTTAGTTCCATTACAAGCTAACAAACTTCAACAAGCCATTGAGATATCACTAGTAGAAGAGATTGATGTGATAATTGTTTAATGACAGCAACCCAGACCTGCGAAAAGCTAACTAATTTTCTTATTCTCGGCAGGAATCACAGGGTGATGGTTTGGCGGTAGGGGAGTTTGTCCAGGGGGTTCATGAATTTAGCTAAAGACTGAAGTATTTGTTTGGGAAATACCTCGGTCACCAAAGCTTGATTCTTGTAACCATGTGTGTGCACGCAAACCATGAAACAGTTTTCTTCCTCCGTAAAACAAGGCATTTAATGCAGCCGTGTTCCTCAATGAACTCCATTAATATCCTCGCCTTCCTAAGAAATAATGATGATATTACAGATAAAAGGAGCCTGGAAAAGTAAGCCAAAATCATGCAAACGATATGGCGGGAACATGAAAAGGAACAAAAGTATGGCCGAAAGAAGTTTCTGCCTTGAAAAAGAGGAAAAGATGTGTCTTGGGAAGAGCAAAAATGGTCTGTCAATGGACATGGCCCTTGTCCTAATGAAGTGACAGGAGTTCCCTTCAGTAGAAAAAAGGGCCATTATAAAAGGGGGAAGGCACTCCGCAGGAAGCAACAACACAACATATAACACAAAAAGGCCTATACATCAACCTTCCGAAAACACCAAACACCATCCATAATCTAAAACCATAAGCTCATCTTCAAGTGTGCACACCATCCTGAATTTTCTCTCCCCCAAACTCATCTCCTGTGGTCCACTGCCATATTTCTCTTAGTCCTATTCTTTGTGCTTTGGTGCAGGAGCTGTTTAAGCAAGAAGAACTGTTCATTGGATTGCTATGGGCTGTGTATCTTAGTTTTGGGCCGTCATCTTCAAAAAGCAACCATAGCCATGAGACCCATTTCAACGGCCTGGTGAGAGTTTGGTCCCACTCCTCCAATTTATTGCTTCACAAAAAAAGGTACCTACATTTTACTGACGACTCCACTGGGGAGTGGGAATTGCTTTATTCGAGGATGCCACCTAAGACAAGGAAGATTGGTCCCGGACGGTCACAAGACGTAAGTGCGACACAAGGAGAAAATTCCCATCCAATAGATCATGAAGTATACCATGAAGATATAAGCCCACCCCCACCTATAGTAATGTTTGACATGATAAAAGCTTTGCAGGTCTCCCAACATGAGGTTGTTGGCATGATCAAAGAGTTGAAGGACGAGAAGAACTCTCGTAACCACCAAGAACCGTCGGAAAAACGAAAAAGATAATATTGTTAACAAACCGGCGGGCAGAGACGAACCACCGCAATACATGACCTTCTCCAAAGTAGCTGCCTTACTGGAAAAAGAAAGGGTTCCCGCAAGAACTCGACGTTTTGCAAGACGACCGTCGTATCCCGCGGGATTGCTCAATCAACCTTACCCAGACAAATACGAGGTTCCAACCTTTACTCAATACGATGGACGCAAAGGAAATGCCACTGAGTACGTCAGTAAGTTCCTGGATGCCATGGGGCCTCATGCTGGCAACGGGAACCTTTGTCTAAGAGAGTTCTCCAAGTCATTAACCGATCGTGCATACACATGGTACACAACGCTCAAGCCAGATTTTGTCCGTACTTGGGATGACATGGTAGAAGTCTTTTGTACCAAGTATTTTCACGTTGAAGACAAGATCACACTCCTTACTCTACACAATACTAAGCAAGGTTCAACAGAGGGTCTACTCGCTTACATTAAAAGATTCAAAGATGCAGCCTTGGATTGCTATGTTAATCATGAAGAGTCAGAATTGGTGGAGATTTGCATTACCAACATGCTCACCGAATATCGTGCCCACCTGGAAAATCTTGATATCATAAAGTTCACGGCGTTGTTGCAAAAGGTGGGGAAGACCGCCCTCTCCGTTAAAGCCTAGGTTGAAAAGCCAAAGAGAAGTGGTCAACAGGTTTTAGCAATGTCCACACAACCTGATACAAAGAGGAAGAGACAAGAAGATAAGCTACGAGAAGAGCTTCCACCCATCCCGTGTACGGAGCAAGAAATGCATGCCATCCTAGACAAATGGACCGCTGATGGACTTATAAGACCTGCGAAGAGACCACCAACGGAGGAACAAAAGAAACATGAAAGGTACTGTCGCTTGCATCAATATGTTCATAACCCTACAATTGAATGCAGGACTTTGCAAAAGATGTTTCAAACCAAGATAAAGGATGGGACTCTAGAGTTGGCCAAACCACAGCAGGAGGAGCAGAGGAACCCTTTGCCGCAACATGGGAGAGGTGCTACTGCGGTAGTCATTCATGGTAATGTTGCGGATTTAGATATGGACAAAGAAGAAGCAACTCCTTTAGAGTCAACCATCATGGCTTTACAAAAGAGTCCAAAGTTCCGATCTTTATTTGACCAGTTAGGACTGGGGGCTGAAGCTAGGAAGATGGCCACTGAGGCATTCGTTTCTATTGCAGTAGAATCCGGTGCCTAATGTTTTATTGCAAAAGCGCACGCAAGCCGAGCTTACCTAGAAACCACCAACGCCATCTCCTTCACGGATGAGGACATGGAAGTACAATATCCGGATCATAAGCGTTGCTTTACCTCACCGCAAGCATTAATGAGGTACAAGTTAGACGAGCTTTGGTGGATACAGGCTAATCTCTAAATCTGATACCCATGAACATGCTGCAAGCTGCAAACATTTCAAAAAGGAAAATGGAAGTCACCGGCTTTGGAGGCGTGGCAGAGTACACAATTGGCCATATACAACTTGCCTTGAAGGTAGGCCCCATCTTATCCCTTACTCGTTTTCATGTCATAGACTCTACGGTTTCCTATCATGTACTTCTCGGTTTTCCATGGTTACATAAACATAAACTAGTCTCTTCAACTTACCATCAACGCGTGAAAGGAAGGCTCAATGGGAAGCCTATCAGGCTTCTAGTAAACAATACCCCTTTTGATGAGACAAAAGCACACTTTGTGGAGGCTGCTTTTTATGAGGATCTTGCTCCCGCAGGAGAGGCCTCAACTTCTAGAACCATAGGGACGCCTCTCCCTGCATGGGCAGACATAAGGGATCATCCTGAAGCAAATCTCAGGAACATATTAGAGCTGAAAAGGAAACGGAAAGAAGTTGTAAGCGAAACCCAAGATCAGCACCCCAAATGCATAAGAGTCCAACTACCTAACGGGAAGATGGTCTATCGCTTATGAAGGTGCACGGGGTCTAATTGCCTTCCGCAAGAAGACCCCGACAAGAAGCTTGGTAGGGCCATCCTTTCCTGTTGCGCAATACAAGAAATGGTTCACAATCCTGATGAAGGCTCAATGGAAGAACTGCAAGAAAAAGTTGACTATCAACCATCTCTAGCCGCAGAAGATCTAGAAGTTATTAATTTAAGTGATAACCCAGAGATTCAACGTCCTATTTCCATAAGTTCATCCCTCTCCGCAGAAGAAAGGACTAGTCTAGTCAAGCTATTGAAGGAATACCAAGATGTGTTTGTATGGCAGTACGATGAAATGCCGGGCTTCGACCCAGGATTGGTGGCCCATGCCCTCAATGTGGAACCAGGAACAAGGCCAGTTGTTCAGCCAATGCGAACCTTTCATCCTGAAGTTGAAGCCCAAATCACTAAGGAAATCCAAAAGCTCCTTGCCGCAGGATTTGTCAAGCCTATTCAACACCCACAATGGCTATCCAATATTGTCCCAGTCAAGAAAAAGAATGGCCAAATAAGATGTTGCGTGGATTTTCGCAACTTAAACAAAGCTTGTCCAAAAGATGAATTCTCTTTACCAAGCATGGATGTGCTGATTGATTCTATAGCGGGTCACGAGATGTTTTCCTTCATGGACAGCTTCAGTGGCTATAACCAGATTAGAATGTCCCCTAAAGATGCCGAAAAAAACAACTTTTCTGACAACAATAGGCAACTTTTACTATATTGTGATGCCGTTTGGTCTAAAAAATGCCAAGGCAACGTACCAAAGGACCATGACCACCATATTCCATGACATGATGCACCGGGAAATAGAAGACTACGTGGACGATGTGGTGGTCAAATCCAAAACAAGGGAAGGCCACTTGGAGACTCTAAGAAAAGTTCTAGAAAGATACAGAGTCTACAAGCTTCGCATGAATCCGATCAAATGTGCATTTGGTGTCTCCGCAGGAAATTTTTTGGGTTTTTTAGTCCATAAATGAGGCATCGATGTGGATCTGCAAAAGCCACTGCAATAGCAACAATGAAGCCACCCACCAATGTCAAACAACTCAAAAGTTTTCTGGAAAGACACTCCTACATACGAAGGTTCATACCCGGGTTGGCATCACTAACTTCTTCTTTTTCTCATTTATTAAAGAAGAATGTGCCTTTTGTTTGGTCCCAAAAATGTCAAAAAACATTTGAAACATTGAAGCAAATAATGTCCAAGTTACCCATTGTTTATGTTCCTGTCATGGGGAAACCTCTGAAGTTATACTTGGCATCAAATAATCAAGCCATTAGGGCTCTCATAGCCCAAGATGATGAACAAGGGCAAGAACAACTAGTGTATTATGTTAGTTGAGCCCTCAAAGAAACGGAGACGCGTTACCTAAGGGCCAAGCGAGTATGCTTAGTATTGGTGTATGCGGCACAAAGGCTCAGGCATTATTTCCTAGCCCACCAAGTTCACTTAATGACGAAGTCCCATCCCATTAGAACTTTACTGCAACGTGTGGTCCTTTCTGGAAGACTTGCAAGATGGTTATTGCAACTATCAGAATATGAGATCACTCCAATCATGCCAACGACCATAAAAAGCCAAGCAATAGCCGAGATGATGGCACAATTCCCAGGCAAAGATGGCTTTTGTATATCGGATGAAGTCCCAAGGGAAATTCATGAAGTTGCTATGGTGGACCACACTAATTTCTCATGGACCCTTAGGTTTGATGGATCCTCCGTCACAACCGAATGAGGGGCTGGAATAGTTCTATCCAAAGAAGGCCATGAAGCTGTTGCCATGTCATTTAAGTTGGGGTTCCCGTGTTCCAATAATGTGGCAGAATATGAAGCATACTTAACTGGGCTCGCTATAGCTCATGAAATGGGTATCAAATGCCTAAAGGTAATTGAAGACTCCAATCTCGTAGTAAGCCAAGCAAATGAGGATTTCTCTTTGAAGGAGCCAACCTTAGCACCATATCGAACCTTTGCCCAGAAGCTTGAAGAAAAATTCGACACTTTAACTATTGAGTACGCTTATAGAAATGAGAATCGATATGTGGATGCATTGGCAGCCTTGGGATCTCAGGTGGCCTTTGAAGGAGCAAGCATTGATGTCACCATTGTCAAAAAGGACACTTCTATCACCAACACATTGGAGCAAAAGCTAGCAGAGCCCCCCATGAGTGAGAACGATTGGAGAAATTCAATTAAAGCGACTCTTGTTAATGGCTACCGCGCCGCAGAAAGCACTACTGCGGGAGATATTCCTGCGGAGTCAGCCAGTGGGACCGAAAGTGATATGGCAATAGCAGACAGCAATAAAAAAAGTCTAAAAGTACTCAAGGACGAATCACTCATAGGAGACCAATTATATATCAGACTCCTTTGGGGAATTCTAGCAAGATGTCTCGGCAAGAAAGAGGCTACCAAGCGCTTATTGGATGTCCATGCAAAAACATGCGGACATGGCAAGAGCATCAGCCTCTACCGCAGACTTCAGAGAATTGGCTATTACTAGCCTAGCATGTGCCAAGAAGTCGCAACAATCCAAGGTGCGCGTCCTACATGTCAAAATGAGTTTGAAGATGAACAAGTATATGCAGTGTTAGTTGCAGAAGATTGGCGTATGCCATTCTTTGAATATTTGTTTGAAGGGATTTTGCCGGAAGCTCATGGAGAGGCTTACAAACTTAAGAGGCAAGCCCTCAGATACTTCACGGAAGGGAGTTCCTTGTTCAAGAAAGGCCTAGCAGGAGAACCTCTAAGGTGCTTAGGACCATCAGAGTCACGGGCGGCCCTTAAGGAAGCCCATGCAGGAGAATGCGGAGAACACCAAGGGAAGAAGAAGCTGTATCAACAGTTGCTAAGCTTGGGGTATTACTGGCCCACCATGAAAAAGGATGCCACAGAATTCGTCAAAACTTGTCACACATGTCAAGTACAAGCTAACTTAATTCATTCACATCCCACCACTTTGCAGAACATGGCCACCCCATGGCCATTCCATACTTGGGGGCTTGACCTCATTGGCCCCATTAACCCAGCAAATGTGGGATATATTTGGATTTTGGTGGCAACCGAATATTTTACCAAGTGGGTAGAGGCCATCCCTCTCAAGAAGGCAACAGGCGCCGTAATAGCCAATTTTATACGAGAGCACATCATATGTCGCTTCGGCATACCCCACAAGATTGTCACGGATAATGGGATACCTTTCATAAGTAAAGATGTGCAAGCCATGACAAAGCATTATCGCGTGAAGCACCTCAAGTCATCCCCATATTATCCGCAAGGTAACGGCCAGGCTGAAGCAACCAATCGCATGCTCCTGCGCATCCTCAGTAAAATGGTGTTTGATTATGGCAAGAATTGGGGCTTTCATCTCCCGGATGTGTTGTGGGCCTACTGGTTATCTCCCAAAACCGCCACTAGCTTCTCCTCATTCCTGTTGGTCTATGGCACAAAGGCTATTGCCCTAGTAGAAATAGCCATACCCATACCTCGTGTGGTCCAAGGAACCGAGAATGATGTGGATGCAAGTATGTGCACAAAACTAAGGACTTGTGATTTGGAAGCTCTTGAAGAAGCAAGGAACCAAGCATTCGAAAAGACTAGAAGATACCATCTCAAGATGGTTGGAGCTTACGGCAAGATTGTCAAAGAAAGGATCTTTGCGACCGGTCAATTAGTTTTGAAAGCAGCCGACTATGTAAGGAGAGGTTTACCTTCCCCTTCTAAGTTTGCTTCCAATTGGGAGGGACCCTTTGTGATTTGTGAGGCTCATGCAAGTGGTTATTACAAATTGGCTAGGGCAGATGGAATTGTTCTAGTGGACCCAGTGAATGGGAAGTGGTTGAAACATTACTATGCCTAGACTCCCGCGGAGGAAAATCTTTTGTCTTTACCCTTCCTGTTGTGTTGAGACAGTGGTATATCTCCCACGGGAGAAACTCTTTTGTCTTTAGCCTTTCCGCCGTACCAAGGTAAGGGTACGTCTCCCACGGGAGAAACTTCTTTTGTCTTTACTCTTCCTGCCACGTCATGGCAAGAGTATATTTTCATTTCCTACTTTTGTATGCAAAGCACTGATTATGTCAGGATTGTTTGGCTATCACATTTTGTAATGAATGATCAGTGTGTCTTTAAGTACTTAAGTCTCTTTGCACAAAAAAAACAAAAACAAATATACACATAGTAAAAAAAAAAAAAATCATGGCTTGACATTTCAACCATTACATCCCATACAAATCATAAACCACAACACCAAATAGTCCAGCCATCACATCCCATACAAATCCAAGATGTAAATCACAATACCTAGATAGTCTTCCAAAAAAAGAAGAAGAAGAAGAAGATCAAAGAAAGCACATCAGTCAATCAGTCCATGGGTAAGGACACAACCAGCAGACAAGTTGCCCAATGGGACAACAGGAGGTAAACCATTCTTCTTGGCCTCCAGCTGGATGATTTGTTCCGTATGGTAAGCAATCTGAGCATTAATGGCCTCAGCTTCCGCAGAAGCTTTTCTCCCAAAATACATGCGAGCCACCTCACGGATCCTCTCCAAAAGAAAGTCCACAGCAAAGCTAAGGTCAATGAGCTTTCTAGCGATCCCCCTCCAATCTTGGAGCTTCCTCTCAGTAACAAGCTCAAGTAGGGTTCGCCTCATGTCACAAAGCACGTCACTAAGCAAGCGGAGGTAGAAGCTACTAGAACCACAACCAAATTTGAAACCTGAGGTAAAGTCACCAAACCTCTTGTGTAGGCTCTCCAAAATTGGCAAGCACCCACTTGGGACTTGGAATAGCAGAAAACTCACAAAACTCTCCTAAAAAACCCAAAAGTGTCTGGGGCTATGGTCATTATAGATCTCCTTAGTCGAATCCTCCAAGAACTGAGTAAGCCCTTCAGCAGCAGAAATGGTACTCCCTTTACTCAGACTAACCCCTCTAGTTGCTAAAGGAAGGCTGGCCGAGGTTCCCTCCCCTGCCATAGTCCTCATTGATCCCTCTGTAAAAAAAAATAAAAAAAAAAAAATAAAAAAAATGAAGTGAAAGAGGAAGGAAAGAGAAGGTAAAGCCATGACAGGAAACAAAATGCAACAAGAGAAAGACATTGAAGAAAGTTGAAAGCTCACCATGCAATCGAGAATATGGAACTCTAAGGGTTAGATCGAGATCATCACCCCTCGCAGGTGAAACCTCGATATCCTCACCGGAGCTAGAACTGGTATCTACCATCTCACCAAAAAAGGGTGCAGGCACCTCTCTTACCACAAGATTGTCGTCCATGTCATCATAAGGGTCCTGTGCATCTTGATCAAGCACGCCACCTCTAAGCCCCTCGGAATCATTAGAACTTGTTCCATCCCTACTTACGGTAGCAGAGGTCCTACCATGAGGGATAAGAGCCAAGTTATTGGGGTCAATTACCCCTTCACTGGTGGGTGCGACATGTGCAATAAGCTTATCCCGAATCATTAGGAGGCTAACATAGCTGGGTCGCATGGTATCAAGAAAGGCACCCAACCCTGCAAAATAGTCATCAGAATTGAAAGGCCTAGAGGGCTCCTCCGCTAGCCTACCAGCAATGGTCGCAGGCTCAACAACCTTAGTGCTCTCTATTATTGACGGCAACTGTAACAAGTGGCATTTACAAAAGGAAACAAACAGGTGAGTAAATGGTTATTTTCTCAATCAAAAAGCATAAAGGGAGGTGATATTATACCTCTATCCCGAGGGAATCATGCGTGGCAGGAGATGTGTGGGGCCGAACTATTATGACATCATCACGAATGCTATCATTGTGAGTCTAAGAAAAAAAACAAGTACGAAAGAACAACGTTACCATGTGATGAGAAAAGAGGTGTGTGCAGAAATGTTTTGGGTAAGCCTGGAGATGGAGTATATTAATGCGAAGTCTAAGAGATTTACCTCCACTCCAGCCATAGGAGCCAGTTCAGTTTGAGCTCCAGCAGTCTCAACACCATTGTCTCCCGCTAGGTCAATGTCAAGGTCCTAAATGTCAAAAAAAAAAAAAAAAAAAAAGGTAACACACGTCACAGCAAGACAACACAAAGAATCATATGCATAAGCATACTTATATACTGGAGGCATGTGTAAAAAAATGAGTACTTACAATTCCTGCAGTACCCCCCCTCAACAATCAGCTCGCCTCTAGTAGGATCAGCCAGGCCCTCTGGCCCACAGGTATTAATGTTACTCTCATTAAGGGTGCTAAACTCTCCAGCGGTAGCATTTACATGGACTCCTTCCTCGATAAGGGTATTTCCTATATCCACCGCTGCATCAACATTTCCAGTAAAATCTTTCACTGCCTTAGCACTTGTTTCCTCGCCCCTACTAGGAGACTTATCTTCAACAGAAAGATCAATGGGTAAGTCCCTACTACCTTTTTCATCTTTTCCTTAAAAAAGAAATGTGAAATGAGAGAAAATGGGAAAACATCAATACAAGTCACAGAGCCAAGAAATGAAAGGCAAAAGAAGCAAAAGAATTGCTTACTACTGGCGCAGTGACTAGCTTGGACTGACTGCGCGTCCTCCTAGCACTCCCTCTAGTCACTACAATGGAAGGACTAACAGGCTTAGACGTGGCAAGAACATCAATAGAGGTGATGGGAAAAGAAGTGGCTGGAGCCACATGCACTCTGGCTTTCTTCTTTCCCTCCTTAGAGGGGTCAATAGGGGCTACAGGTGACTCTTCAGCAACCCTCTTTCCTTTCTTAGACCTGCCTCCTTCATCCTTAATGAAGGTAGAATGGGTGGAGGCCCACTCCGGGGGAAGGTGAGTCCTAAAAACCTTCCAACTTAACTTCTCTTCATGCCACTCAACATAGCTTGCCCCTTGGCGAGAATCGTAGCAGTTCCCAGATGCGACATTGTGAAGAATTCTAAAGTTTGATGGAGGCTTAACACGCAAACCCGGCATGGGAATGTTGCTCGAGGTCCCACCCCTCACATACTCAACAAAGATGCCCATTACTCTCGCCTAATAATCATGCATACGCTTGGTACAAGCCCCAACTTGACTGGGACCAGAATAAAGGACTTGAGACAGCATACTGGAATAAAATGCATAAGCCTTGCCCTCTAAGTAAGGATCCATGCGGTGGTCTGAACCTAAGACCTCAAGATTGGACCCCGGGATGTCTTAATCAAACCCGAACTGCCTGGTCACTCTGTGGGTACAATAAGCAACATACTTGATCCCTTAGGGAGACCAAGCTGGCAACCATACTGCCTTAACAGAAGCCAAATAACTAATTCGGGTCATGTCGCCTTCCTTCAACCCAGAAGCACCTATAACAGAACTATGCATTAAAAGCAGCGGAGATCTAGAAGCAAAGCCCGACACCAAATTGGAGTAAGGGTGCTAAGTAAACCCCATCCCTTTATCCAACGAGTCCATCAAACCCGCCAACCCTTTTTCCCCAGACCACTTAAAGATAATGGGAAATCCCTATCTAAAACGCACACACTTGTCAGTAATGACAGAAGGCATTTTCTCAAATTTAGCTGCTACATTTTTAAGTTTCCTGCACTTACTTCTATACTCCTTCAAGTGTTCCCACAAACAAGCTTGAAGCAAAGACATATTAATCACAGATGCAACTACACGGCAGGAGGCCCTAACCAATTCGTCAACATGAAGTAAGTCCAAATAAGTATACAAATGACCCAAGAACATAGATGCAAGTGGAAAACAGTTACCATAGGAAATCTTTATGGCTAACCTGAAAACCAAAGGATGCATGGCATAATGGGGATGCTCACAAAACACGAACTTGGTAAGCCAGAAATCAACAAAGGCAGCACACCGAACATACTTCTCGGACTCATTAGACCTCCTGCGGAACGTGGTAACCCAAGTAGAATGCTTAGCAAGATGCCCGCCAAAGGAAGCACCCTTCCCACCAAAACCCTCAATCAATTCTTCCTCAATCATAGATTCCGCCGCAATCAATCTAAGTCTTGTTGGATCGACGTCACCAAGAATGGGTAGCATTAACAAATTCGCAACATCTTCAATGGTCACAGTGAACTCACCCTAGGCCAAAAAGAAAGTATGTGTGGTAGAACATAACCTCCTCACCAAATGGCGGGTTCCTGCGACATCGCAATACATATTGAGATCCCGTGATATGACAATAGCCTCAAACACTCCTGCCTCCTGCAAGACCTCAACAAATTCGTTATCCACCAATTCTTCATCAACCCAATCGACCCAAGTTTCAACAATACCGCTTGGATAATCAAGTTGTAGCAGTACCGGTTTAAGAACACCTCTTTTAATTTGCAAATCAACAATCCCTTCCGGGTAAGGAATCCATGCCTTTTCAACTGACCCAAAGAACTCCTTAGATACCCAATACATGCTAGATACCGTCATGGAGGTGACGGGAGGCACTGCGGGAAACAACCCCTTCATTTGGTACCATGGATCCCTTAATGGTCTAGCCGTACCAATATTACCCATCGTCATCGCCGAAGAAGAAAAAGGGGCCATTTGGGTCCCAACTCGCAATGGAGAAGCCTTAATTGCCTCTTTGATACCCACCTTAGGATCACTACCAACAACCTCTAAGACCATGGTTCTCCCTTCTGCCTAGCCTCCTTGACTCCGTTCCATTGATTCGCCTGCCGTAAATTTTTCCTTTTAAATTGGCACCTTGGGTGGTTGTGATGGTAACCCAACAGAATCCATGGATGGAGATTTAGGTGGAGTAGACATTACGAGTGGCGAAGAGGAAGCTACAGATGGCAAGAGTTTTCTTTTGTTAAAAAAAAAAGAAAAGAAAAGAGAAAGAAGATGGAAAGGAGCTGTACGGGTACAAAAAGAAATAATAACATATAGACTTATGAATGAAAGAAAGAAGATGGAAAGGAGTACGGGTTAAAAATAGAAGTAATAATATATATACGCATGAATGAAAGAAAGATGTGATTGATGTCTGAAGTAATAAGGCGGTAGGTGGGATCATTAATGAGGAGTTTCAAAATATATATATATGAGTTTCATCACATTGGGAATTGCGGCAAACTCCTGATTCAAAGAAAAATGATGATGAAGATACAGGGATACCAACAAGCTGATATTTCAACAAAAATTAAAGAAAAAGATAACCACCAAAAGCCAACTTAGATCTGCTACTCGCACGTGTTGCCTCTTACGTGACACACGTGCTCGGGGGGCTTAATGTTGATGGTCGTTCCTGCGGAGCTCATGATTATTAAAATGCCAATAATTCAAGCCCAGGTCATGGCAAGATGCAAAGCCCAAATGCAATGGGACTTGTCGTAAAAGTCTAAATGCAAAGGCTAAATAAAAATAGGCCCACAAGGCCCACAAACCCATCAAAAGGATAACGCAATTCCTTGGAGATTTTTATTGGGAACAAAGCCTAATGCCAAGGCCCCAAAACAACACAAATAGGCCCACAAGGCCCATAAACCCATCAAAAGGATAACGCAATTCCTTGGGATTTTTATTGGGAACAAAGACTAATGCCAAGGCCCCAAAACAACACAAACGGGCTTATAGGCCCGCAAGCACATTGAAAGAATAACACAAATCCTTAAAATTATATTTCTTGGAGCAAGCCCAATCAAAAGCACCAGTGGAAGAAATAATGGGACCACTAAACCAACTACACCAAAAGAATACTATAATAAAATATTCCACCAAGGGAATTAAAAACCCAAAGCAAGTGGAAGGCTCAAGCCCATAAAATCCCACGAAATGTGTGATATAAAATATATAAAAAGGGTCCCGCAACAAGTTTAGTCAAAAACTCCAGCGGACTAATAGTCCCACCAAGCCAACATGCTAAAAGAATCATGCCGAAGGAACCAAGACCCAGAACAAGTGAGGGGTCCAAGTCCATAAGGCCTCACCATGAAATGGATAGTGTAATTCTCTGTCCAGAGAACTCCAAAAGCCATGGCAGGAGGTCTCGGCAGGAGCTAAGTCGAGGGATTTTTAGTTCTATTACAAGCTAACAAACTTCAACAAGCCATTAAGATATCACTAGTAGAAAAGATTGATGTGATAATTGTTTAATGACAGCAGCCTAGACCTACGAAAAGCTAACTAATTTTCTTATTCTTCGCAGGAATCACAGGGTGATGGTTTGGCAGTAGGGGAGTTTGTCTAGGGGGTTCATGAATTCAGCTAAAGACCGAAGGATTTGTTTGGGAAATACCTCGGTCACCAAAGCTTGATTCTTGTAACCATGTGTGTGCACGCAAACCATGAAACAGTTTTCTTCCTCCGTAAAACAAGACATTTAATGCAGCCGTGTTCCTCAATGAACTCCATTAATGTCCTCGCCTTCCCAAGAAATAATGATGATATTGCAGATGAAAGGAGCCTGGAAAAGTAAGCCAAAATCATGCAGACGATATGGCGGGAACATGAAAAGGAGCAAAAGTATGGCCGAAAGAAGTTTCTACCTTGAAAAAGAGGAAAAGATGTGTCTTGGGAAGAGCAAAAATGGTTTGTCAATAGAAATGACCCTTGTCCTAACAAAGTGACACGAGCTCCCTCCAGCGGAAAAAATGGCCATTATAAAAGGGGGAAGGCACTCCGCAGGAAGCAACAACACAACATATAACACAGAAAGGCCTATACAACAACCTTCCAAAAACACCAAACACCATCCATAATCTAAAACCACAAGCTCATTTTCAAGTGTGCACACCATCCTGGATTTTCTCTCCCCAAAACCCGTCTCCCGCGGTCCACTGCCATATTTATCTTAGTCCTATTCTTTGTGCTTTGGTGCATGAGTTGTTTAAGCAAGAAGAACTGTTCATTGGATTGCTATGGGCTGTGTATCTTAATTTTGGGCCGTCATCTTCAAAAAGCAACCATAGCCACGAGACCCACTTCAACGGCCTGGTGAAAGTTTGGTCCCACTCCTCCAATTTATTGCTTCACAAAAAAAAGGCACCTACAAGAGTTAAGACATGCATGTGGCTTTATTCAGTGCTTGGAGGTGGTCTTCCTTAAATAATTTCTCCACAGGCTGCTTCTTATCAAAATCATCTGCCCGTTACCCATATGATGGATGCGTGTTGTTTTATAAAAGAATTCATGCTGACTATATCCAATTTACTGATTATTGACCAAAAGAGAATATTAAGAAATAATAAATTAAATGAACTTAGAACAATCAAATACATTTCGTTGCAAGGATTTAATGCAACGAATTTGTTCATATAAATTGATTGGCCGCGTGGGCATGTAATAAAAGAAATAATATAGATTTACAAAAAAAAAAAAAAAAAAAAAAAAAAAAAAAAAAAAAAAAAAAATTTAAATAATAATAAATATGTTAGGGGAGGAGAGGTCAACAAGATGTATGTAATCTAATTACTATAAAACAACTCCTGAGATTCTGAGAATGTTTCAAAGAATGATTCTATAATTCGATTGAATGTATGATATTGGATAACACATGCATATCTGATATTAAATAGGGATTCAAATAAAAGCCCTTCCCTTTAGTTTGTAGTTGTGAATTGAATGTTCAATGAATAGGGTGAATATTGAATGACTAAAGAGATTCAATCAATCAAGAGAAGAAAATATGAAAAAAATAAAAAAAAAATTCAAAGAGAATGGTTTGGAAAAAAATAAAAAATAAAAGAATAAAGTCGTGTGTGTAGACACCTTATTTTGTACCTATCAATATCCGGAATTTCCGGTCCCAATGACGATTCTACCCTTTTCTATCAAAAATAACTTTGAGTAGTGAGTTCAGGAGAAGATTTGGAATAAACCCAAACTCAAACTGAAGCCCAAAAGTCCAAATCGGACCAAATGAGCATATGCACCATTCAAAGAAGCATACACACCCTTCATGGATGCGTACGCCACTTCAACACGTTCAAAATGGCCCGCGTGCCTCCAAGTGGCGTACAACATCTTCTATTGATGTTTACGTACCCTCCCATATAAGATTAAAGTTTACAGTAAACTAAAGAAAAGGAAATGTATGCAATGTCATCCTCGTAATTTATGTCGCAAAATTGGCTGATTTTGGCCAGAGTATTATCTGTAGTATGATTACTTCTTCCCTGTTATTATTTTTATGTTAAATTGGATAGAATACTATGCATAAGTGTGGCTACTTCCTTTAGCATAAAATAAAATAAATAAATAAATAAATAAAGAAAAAAAAAGTGTGGCTACTTCATGTGAGTGTACAGTGCCATTCTGCTGTACATGCAAACATTATATTCATAGACTTGAACTTGTTATGTATAAAGCTGATTTTGGATTTGAATTTAAGTGTGTAAATTATATTTTATACCATATATTTTTTAGTATAACAAATTAAATCTTATATTTTCAAAATCATTATTTTTGAAATCTCAGAGTTTAATCTATTACTTTTGAAAATATAGATTTTTTTTTTTTTTAAAATGAAACTATAGGATTTATTATTATTAATATTGTTTTGAAACTTTAGGGTTTAATTTATTACTTTTGAATTTGATTATCCCAACAAGTTTGATTATTCCAAAAAATTGTTGTGGAAAAAATTATTGAAAATGGTCTTTGGAATATATATATATTTTTTTCCTGTTACATTGAAAAAAAATACTAACAAATGGAAAAAGTTCTTATTATGATAAGTTACGATGGAAACTAATATGTTTTAAACTAATTATGGGACTTTGAAACTGTCCTATAGTTAGGGGACAGGATAGGGGGGTGTATTTGCTCCATATTCTTGATTAATTGTTTCTCATATAAATTTTAGAAGAAAAACCATAAATAATCATTTTACCTAAAAATTAGTGCATCATTTATAAATAATTAATACGTGAAAATAAATGCATTTATCTCATTACACTCTATTTAATGATATTTTGGTTTGTGCTATATATTATATATATATGAAATGCTATAGGACTCCATATTTTTCTTTGAAATATCATGTTGACGTATTAACTTTACTATGAAATTATCTCCTTATAACCTTCTTTCTTTTAAAATATACAGATGATCAAAGATCAATATCTCACTCATCATAAAATTTTGAAATTTCATTTTATTTTTAACTTCAAAATTATAGACAAAATATGATTTTGTGGATTATATATATAGGTTCACAAGCACCTCGAAAGACACCAAAAATAGGTCATCGATAAGTATGATTTCTCATTGATAACTGGATTATATATAGATGGCATCATTGTGTTGGTAGGTAGAGTTAGTGGAGGCGGTTATTATGTTAGAATAGGATTTGTTCTTTTTACTATAATGATCTGTATTTTACAAAAAGTATAAAAACAAAGCTTTGGCTCCTACAACAATTAAGCAAGCATTC
Organism: Fagus sylvatica; assembly: GCA_907173295.1. Lineage (NCBI taxonomy): Eukaryota > Viridiplantae > Streptophyta > Magnoliopsida > Fagales > Fagaceae > Fagus > Fagus sylvatica. Next base: position 22,345,244 of record OU015765.1, on the reverse strand, counting down.
ACAATTAATCCCTCTAGGGTTTCTGATCTCTCTCTCTCTCTCTCTTTCCTCGATTCTAAGCTTGCTATTCTTATTATGGTATCAAAGTGTTAAAGTTCAATGGATTTAACTCAATTTCAAAAAACGCATTGAGAGATGAGGATTGTCCATGACTTATAAAAAGCACAACCCAATAATACTTGGTCAATGTGGGATTAGAGTCTCACTTTAATACAAAGCCTCTTTATCTTGATTGAGTGATTGATTTTTAGCTTCCTCTTCTTCACAGCTACAATTCTTCCTATCATTATATATCTCAATAAAGAGGCGATATTCCTAACTCCTAAGCATCGATATAAGGAGCATCATAATGCTTATAGACCACCTGAGAGGCAAGGGCAAGCATATGATGTCCAACCACCAATTGCACATGCTAGATAAGATAGGGACATGGTAATGGGTTGTGTTTTGAGGGTTTTTCAACCCAACCCTAATGGTAAGAGTTTGAAATTTTATTAAATGGATTTGGGTGAGTTTGGGTTCAAATTTCTAAACCCACGATGGTATGGTATATAAGGACTTGGGTTTTACATGTAGGTATCCAAAACCAACTCAATTATACACAAAAACTATGGTTTCTATAACAAAGGTTGGTGTGACTCTCTTTCACATACAAAGGTTTTTACTACTTGTTTATTTCTTATATAATTTCACACACATGCATACACAAAAGGTTTTCTATATACATTTTTTTTTTCTTTATACTGTTTCTTATATTATTTCTTTATCATGTTGTGTTCACGCACACACATGCACACAAAAGGTTTTCTATATAATGTTTCTTATATAATTTCTTAATCATACTGTGTTAGAAGACTTAGAATGATGAAAATGGAAGTGATATGTTGTTAAACAATTTGGGTGGTGTTTTGGTTTTTAAAACTGTGGTGTAAAACAATTTAAAATGTTATATTTTTAAGTGGTTTGAACATTATAAATTATTATAACAATTAATCAAGAATATGGAGCAAATACACCCCCCTATCCCATCCCCTAACTATAGGACAGTTTCAAAGTCCCACATTTAGTTTAAAATGTACTAGCCTCTTCATATGCGCTATGCACGTGTTCAAAGGCTTTTTCTATTTATCACTTTTAATTTTTTAATTTTTTTTATTTAATTTTTATCTGGAGAATATAATGAGTATGTGTGTTTCTTCGTGTAACTTTAAAATTTTTCAATTTACTTTTATGTATTTAGTTGTTCAAACACAATTGCGTCATGTGTGTTCATTCAATCAAAATTGAAAACACATTTTAAAAAAAAATATATATATATAACGATGATCTCTTCATTGTTGTTACTTTAAAGCATTAGTTGGTTATATTCTTATTGGTCATAATCTATTTCTTTTTATTATTCAATGAAAAAGTTTAGAAGTCTCATACCATATTTCTTGATAAGAGAACAAAAAAAATAGCGCCGAGTATGAAAGGAAATAGTGAATAACAAACTCTAAAGCCAAAATAAGATCATTTAAAATTTTTTTTTTTTGCTAAATAGATCGTTTATTTAGTTGATTAAACAATAAGAAATAAAGCTTATTTGAATGGTGTGGTGATAAAAAATAAATAAATCTTATCTAAATCCACCAAAATTCTAATCTTCTCACACTCACTATATGATTATCTGTCAATACGTGTCAAATCATATTTTCTTACATTTGTTGGGAGTAATAAAAATTGACTAGTTTTGATGGTAGACTACTGGGAGAAACTTTATAAACTTTAAGATGTATTTGATTTTTCAAACTTTAAAATGAATGCTACCTCTCGTGTCAAATCATATGTTCTTACATTTGTTGGAGGTAAGAAAAATTGACCAGTTTTGGTGGTAGAGTACTTGGGGATTTTGATATTTTTGAACTCTGTATTTCTGGTGGAAAAATAGGCTTTTTCTTTTTGGGTTAGATTTGTAGTTAATAGCTTATGCCTCTAATAAGTCACTTCTCCAGCCATTGGCCACAAATTGCCAAGATATTCCTAGTAAACTAATTTTTAGTGTGAAAAAAAAAAAAAGGTGGTAAATTTTTAAGCATACATATACTAGTTTTATCATCTCTCTCTCTCTCTCTCTCTCTCTCTCTCTCTCTCTCTCTCTCTCTCTCTCTATTTTTTTTTTTCCATTCTCTTTTAATCAATTGGTTCAAACCTAGATATTTGTTCTTTTACTTTTCCATTATTCTCACCAACTCCAAAAGGCATGGAACCGAAATTTAAAAAAAAAAAAAAAACCACAACTTAGGATCCTCATGTGAATCATCCAAGGACACACCTACGAACATTAGCACCAGAATCTAATAAAAAAAGAAAAAGAAAAGAACATTAGCACCAGAATGATAGGCGATATGGAACACATATTGTGTGCAAGATTGAGGAAAAAGTGCCAGTGATTCAGTACATCAAATGCCAAAGGACATCCACAGTACATTGATTATAAATCCAAAAAAAGAAAGAAAAGGAAAAAGAAAGATGGTGTGCCCAGGATAGGCTTAACCGATATTGTTTTTGTTGTTGCTTTGCAACATCTGTCGGTGAAATTCTTGTTGTGCGAGTACTTTCTACCTAAGAAGATGACGGCCTGCACAAGATGACTTTGAAGCATAGTAAACATTTGCAAAAGTGTTTGTTAGTTAATTAATGGATTAATATTGAGTGAAGAAGAGGATATGTAAGAGAAATTAAATAAAACATAAAATAAAATTTATGGAACAGTTCTAATAAAATTTGTTACATGACTTTTGAATTTAAATTAACCAAAAGACAAATATTAAATAAGCTTAAAAAAATAACCATCAAAATACAAAGTACCAAACTCGTGATAGGAGTTAAACGGATATCCCATATCATTTATTGACAACTTATAATAAATATAGCCATAAATTAATTATGCCGTATCACCAAAGAATTATTGGAATTGTTCTACATTATCATAATTTTATCTTTAACTAAATAGCCATTTAACTAAAGTTCCCCAGTTATTTAAAAAAATTAAAGTTCCCCATGATGCATCAATAAATCGTTGCAATCGCATAATAACCATACTTGGTATCAAGAAAACAATTGAAATTTTCTTCAAAGAAGATGGAAAAAAAAAAAACATTAATACCATCCATGTTGGATTTCCAAAAATAAATGTTATCAGAAAGACTCTTTCAGCCAACATGCCAACATTTATTTTTCTTTACTTGAATATACTTTATAAAAGAAAAAAACTTGTGAATGCACCAAGAAACATGTTGAAACATATGAATAAAAAAGTACTTCAAAAGATATAGTAATTCTAAGTTTCAAACCGTCAAATTTGTATCGAACTTGCAAGAATTTTCTGAATAGATTGTGGCACTTCCTTAACTTGAAGAGATCAATTGAGCCCTGTCAAAGAACAAAGAATAACAAAAATCATTTCTAATTAAGAACATTACAAATAAAATGTAATAATGGAGATATATGACTTAGAAAGGAAAAGAATGGAGAGATATATATGTAAATGTAATATTTTTGAAGTGGAGAATGTGAGTCCAATTTTTAGATATCCATTGATTATGAAATTCGAATTTGTAGGACAATCTTCATTTAAATTTTAAAAATGACCTAAAATTTAGGTGTTTAAACTAAGAAAGGATAACTTTAAAAAAAAAAAAAAAGAAAAAGGATAGTAACGGAGATATAAATATTAATATAATCTTGATAAGGATAACTGGATAAGCAAGTGTAACTAAATAAGTTATTAACGGTTAAATTTTTGAAATAGTTAGAGGAAATTTTTAATTTGAAATTTTGGGTTTAGGGAGAAGTAGAGAATGGGAGGATTTTTATTTGTGAACGTGAGAGAAAAAAAAAAAATAAATAAGATCCAAAAAGTTGAGTAAATGAGGAGTTGTGAAGTTAGTGGGAAGTGGGAAATTAGAAAGTGGAGTAGATAAGGGAGATGTGAGAGAGAAAAAAATAAAAAAAAAACCGTGAAACATGAACGTGGAATTGTGATTCTTTTAACTTTTGAATTTGAACAGATTCAGTAGATTACTCTTTTAACCTTTAATTTTTATTTTAAACCTAAATCAATAGATGTAAAATATGGGGTTATTTTAATCCGTGTATTAAAGTGGACAATTCTCTATATAGGGATGTGAATATTATACTCTTATTTCTAAGACATATTATTATTTAAAATCAATGATTAAATTGGGAAAATTGGAAGATGTGAGAGGTACTTTTGACAGTACATTAAAGTGGACATGAGGAAATCAATCCTCTTAATAGTATTAGATTATAACAATGGAGTAGTTATAACGCTTATATTTAGATTATACTATAAATAATGATTTATTTAGCATAAATGTACTTACTATTTATAAATTTAGTTAAAATAATGTTTTGTGTTCAAATTTTGGTTAACCCAATCCAACATGATTGACTTAACACATAGTAAGATAAATGATCGGGTTTCAAGTGAGTTTGGGTTTTCAAATATATATAAATGGGAAGGGGTTTGAAAGGAAATTCGTAAAATTTAACGAGATTTGGATTTGAAAATTCATTTTCCGTCCCAAATTCCGATTGGTTGCCATTCGTGCTAGACCCACGAACTACCCACATCAAGGTCAAGCAATATGGGACCTGATAAGGAAATATTCTAATCAATTCTAGTCTCCTACCATTATGGAATTTATACTCAATTATCATTCAATCACATCAGTTAGACTTGTTATGGAATTACAATTCCTTAATGTTATGATGGAAAAAGGAAGGGGACAGAAAAAGAAAAAGATTGATGGAAAAAGGAAAAATAAATTAAAGATATCTTGATCACAATCTCATCCACCTCTTGGCATTATACCTTGATGTTTCAGATCCAATATGACATGTACGTATAATATTGTTGGAACAAAATTTTTAGAATCCTCCATCCTTGTAAGAGATACGAGAAATCAGTCTTTTCGAGGATGATGACTCATAATTGTAGAATGCTAATTCTAGCAAAACCGATATCCCAGCTCAAACAAACTATAGAAGCTAATCCTGAAGTAATCCCCATATAGGTCATATATTTGAATTTGAAATATTATCTTATAAAGGTCATTAGATAAGTGTGGTAATAGTGAAAAATGGAAGAGATTCATAGAAATTAATGTCAATGTATTATATAAAAAGATTGGTGTTATTTCCACACCACAAGTTGTTATTTCCATACCAAGATGTTATATAGAAAGGTCGGTGTTATTTCCAGACTACAAGTTGTTAAAATAACAAGTTGTGATGTGGAAATATAATTTCTCTATAAAAAATGTAAAACAAATTGTCCTAGTTAGAAAATAACTTAATTTAGTTCTAGTATAATACTGAAGCTGCAAAAACAAAGGATAAGAGAGGGCATCATACAATTCTCTTGATTGACACAAAGTCCAATTTCACAACCTAACGTACTAGCTAGGGGTAGACAGTGTGATAAGCAGTCTAGAATATTATCTACAGTAGAGGGTGCACAAAGTCATTGGCTGCCCTCCAGGAGTGCCAGGAAGATAGGAAGCTGAATTTGGTGTCATCGGCTGTGTCATAGTAGAGGGTGCACAAAGTTTACAGATACATGCACCAAAATTAATCTCACAAGAAACCATAGATCAAGAATTTGTCAAAAAGTAAATACGCACGAGAACATAATAATTAAAGTTGCAAAAATTCTACGATGTGAAAAAGTGATGGGAGATGGGGAGCGAGAATATTGTTCTAGAAAGGCAATGATAAAATGGTACCCCAAGAGTCAATCCAACAAGTTCGAGGAAATTCATAGCTTTTGGAGGGGAATGAACGGTTTTGTAAAAGGAATCTAGGATTTCCGAAGCTTAAGGCTTTTCCAAATCGCACTTCAATCTTCCTACCTACTTTAGACCGCGATTGTGGTTAGGATGGAGCCACACCTAGACCAAGGGGGTCCCAGCCTCTGCCACCTATATATAAAAACAAATATGGTATGTTCTATTTTTTTTTTTTTAATTATAAAAGTAAATAGTTACGGTTACTAGACAGTCGAGAGGAGGTTTTCAGTTGTTGATATTTTGTTAATACTAAATAGATGCTATTATAGATTTTTTATGAAAAAAAAATAAAAAAATAAAAAAAATTAGTTCATACATCGACCCTCACTCATGTAAAAACATGACTCTATCCCTCTAAATATATGGAATATGATCCCCTCCATTTGTAAATCTCTCATTTTATCCATTTCATGGTTTAGATTTTATTTCACAAATCTAACGATGTACAGAGTGTTTCGTCATTTAAAATTTTAAATGACGTGGCAGTTTGTATATTGTTAGATCTGAGATACTTAATCTAGACCATAAAATGAAGACTCTTCATTTCATTTCAAATAGAGAGAATCTTTGTCCCTAAATATATATAGGTTTTAGCAAGGGAATATCAAGTAAAAAAAAAAAACTATTAATGAGGTTAGCTGATGTGGAGGTTAATAAATAAATTATGTTTTTTTTAACCATTAGAAGTGGAGAAATTATTCAGTGGTCCAATGACAGGTTATGGAATGATTATTCACCAATTATCTTGGACTACAAATAAATTGGTAGTCTCTGCTCTCACATCAATAGTGGGTCCCACTAATTAAATTCATAATAAAACTCATTACTCTGTGAGCAGAAGGACTATGTATTTATTTGTAATCCAGGACTAATGAATAATTTTCCCAAGTTATGATTTATGCTCTTTCTAAGTGCATAGAGGTGAATTGAGATCCTGTACAATATATATCTAAAAGTATGAGATCTTGTATAATACCTAAAAGTATTGTATGAGATGTAATATTTCCATGCAATACTTTTGATGATGAGATAAAAAATTAAGAGGCTAACTTTTAATTTTAACAATTGAATAAAAAATAATTTAAAATATAAAACATAAAAATAAAAATAAAATTTTGTGAGGAGATGAGGGATATTGCACCAGTGCAGGATCTCAATCCAACATAGGGGGTTGTATATTATAGAGAAAGCTTCACATTGGATGGTGATTATTATTATTATTTTTTTCAAAAAAAAAAAAAAGGAATCTGGCTGAATCTGGCTTTTTCTTTTGCTCAGCGTTTACTCCTTGGTCCCATTGGAGTACCAATTTTGTCTCCAATCATCATTGGGAAATTTTTTCAGAGTTTTTTTTTTTTTTTTTTTATTTTTTATTTCTGGATCTGCAACATTTAAATTGGATTTATTTCGTGATTTCAATTAAATATTGTAAAACTAAAGATGAAATTAGTTCTCCATCACTTAAATACATAAATTAAAATCTTAACCCCGAAATGACTTGCCTTCATTTATCTCAATTTTTGTTACTTAATTGGTGTGAGAGACCTAGTTGATCTGTAAAACATAAAAGGTGTCAAAGTGATGGTTTTAGATAAAAGCTTCCTACTTTATAAAGTTGTAGAAGAAAGTGTAGACAAAGACTCGGTGTCAAAGTGATGCTCTGGATTTTTCAGAATTTTTCAAAGGAAGAGGTGGAAGATTGGGCGGCGAGAACTTGGGTAATTTGGTCAGCTAGGAAGATCATCAAAAAAGGGTCAACTTGGGTAAATTTTTGAAGATCATCAAAAAAGCCCCCGCACATCAGGATGGAAGCCCTCCTTTTACTCCGAGAGTATCGCCAAGCAAATACTCCCAACAGACCCTTTTAAAATCATGTCTTTTGTTTCTGTTTGGGAGCTCTTCTATTTTGTAGTTTTTCTTTACACCTCTTATGTGTTTTCATCAAAGTTCTGAATACCTGTTACGGTGCCCATTCCGGTTTGGCCATTGGAATGGAGTGTTTTCGGTATCGGTTCAATTCTGGCATTCCGTTTGGATTTACCGCTAATATATATATATATATATATATATATATTTGTATATAAAATAGATATATCTAACTATTTATCAAGCTTATTCTTCTTTTTTTTAGAATACAAATTATTATTTGGTTATTTATAATTATATAAGTAGCTATAACTTTTTTTTTCTGAATATATAAGTAGTTATTTTTTTGAATAATTATTTAGATTTTTAATGGCAGTTACATGTATTCTGTTTACTATACATGGTTTGTTTACTATACATACTTGAAATGGCAGTAACAATAAATAGGAAAATCTCATTAAAAACCCCACCTACCCCACTTCCCTCAATTATTATTCACTTTTATTGTTGACCAAATGGTTTTCATTTGAAAGAGGAAAACAAATGCATGTGAAACAGACTCTTGAAGAAAGAAAGAAGAAGAGTCTTCTTCATGCACTAAGCAGAGCCATAGAGGA
>OU015765.1:22187971-22336806 GCA_907173295.1 Fagus sylvatica | reverse complement strand
CTCCAAAGTAGCTGCCTTACTGGAAAAAGAAAGGGTTCCGCAAGAACTCGACGTTTTGCAAGACGACCGCCGTATCCCGAATCATTGGGAGGCTAACATAGCTAGGTTGCATGGTATCAAGAAAGGCGCCCAACCCTGCAAAATCGTCATCAGAATTGAAAGGCCTAGAGGGCTCCTCCACTAGCCTACCAACAATGGTCGCAAGCTCAACAACCTTAGTGCTCTCTATCATTGGCGGCAACTGTAACAAGTGGCATTTACAAAAGGAAACAACTAGGTGAGTAAATGGTTATTTTCTCAATCAAAAAGCATAAAGGGAGGTGATACTATACCTCTATCCCGAGGGAATCATGCGTGGTAGGAGATGTGTGGGGCCGAACTATTATGACATCATCACGAATGCTATCATTGTGAGTCTAAGAAAAAAATCAAGTACGAAAGAACAACGTTACCATGTGATGAGAAAAGAGGTGTGTGCAGAAATGTTTTGGGTAAGCCTGGAGATGGAGTATATTAATGCGAAGTCTAAGAGATTTACCTCCACTCCAGCCATAGGAGCCAGTTCAGTTTGAGCTCCAGCAGTCTCAACACCATTGTCTCCCGCTAGGTCAATGTCAAGGTCCTAAATGTCAAAAAAAAAAAAAAAAAAAAAAGGGTAACACACGTCACAGCAAGACAACACAAAGAATCATATGCATAAGCATACTTATATACTGGAGGCATGTGTAAAAAAATGAGTACTTACAATTCCTGCAGTACCCCCCCTCAACAATCAGCCCGCCTCTAGTAGGATCAGCCAGGCCCTCTGGCCCACAGGTATTAATGTTACTCTCATTAAGGGTGCTAAACTCTCTAGCGGTAGCATTTACATGGACTCCTTCCTCGGTAAGGGTATTTCCTATATCCACCGCTGCATCAACATTTCCAATAAAATCTTTCACTGCTTTAGCACTTGTTTCCTCGCCCCCACTAGGAGACTTATCTTCAGCAGAAAGATCAATGGGTAAGTCCCTACTACCTTTTTCATCTTTTCCCTAAAAAAGAAATGTGAAATGAGAGAAAATGGGAAAACATCAATACAAGTCACAGAGCCAAGAAATGAAAGGCAAAAGAAGCAAAAGAATTGCTTACTACTGGCGCAGTGACTAGCTTGGACTGACTGCGCGTCCTCCTAGCACTCCCTCTAGTCACTACAATGGAAGGACTAACAGGCTTAGACGTGGCAAGAACATCAATAGAGGTGATGGGAAAAGAAGTGGCTGGAGCCACATGCACTCTGGATTTCTTCTTTCCCTCCTTAGAGGGGTCAATAGGGGCTACAGGTGACTCTTCAGCAACCCTCTTTCCTTTCTTAGACCTGCCTCCTTCATCCTTAATGAAGGTAGAATGGGTGGAGGCCCACTTTGGGGGAAGGTGAGTCCTAAAAACCTTCCAACTTAACTTCTCTTCATGCCACTCAACATAGCTTGCCCCTTGGCGAGAACCGTAGCCATTCCCAGATGCGACATTGCGAAGAATTCTAAAGTTTGATGGAGGCTTAACACGCAAACCCGGCATGGGAATGTTGCTTGATGTCCCACCCCTCACATACTCAACAAAGATGCCCATTACTCTCGCCCAATAATCATGCATACGCTTGGTACAAGCCCCAACTTGACTGGGACCAAAATAAAGGACTTGAGACAGCATACTGGAATAAAATGCATAAGCCTTGCCCTTTAAGTAAGGATCCATGCAGTGGTCTGAACCTAAGACCTCAAGATTGGACCCCGGGATGTCTTAATCAAACCCAAACTGCCTGGTCACTCTGTGGGTACAATAAGCAACATACTTGATCCCTTGGGGAGACCAAGCTGGCAACCATACTGCCTTAACAGAAGCCAAATAACTAATTCGGGTCATGTCGCTTTCCTTCAACCCAGAAGCACCTATAGCAGAACCATGCATTAAAAGCAGCGGAGATCTAGAAGCAAAGCCCGACACCAAATTGGAGTAAGCGTGCTAAGTAAACCCCATCCTTTTATCCAACGAGTCCATCAAACCTGCCAACCCTTTTGCCCCAGACCATTTAAAGATAATGGGAAATCCCTATCTAAAACGCACACACTTGTCAGCAATGACAGAAGGCATTTTCTCAAATTTAGCTGCTACATTTTTAAGTTTCCTGCACTTACTTCTATACTCCTTCAAGTGTTCCCACAAACAAGCTTGAAGCAATGACATATTAATCATAGATGCAACTACACGGCAGGAGGCCCCAACCAATTCATCAACATGAAGTAAGTCCAAATGAGTATACAAATGACCCAAGAACATAGGTGCAAGTGGAAAACAGTTACCATAGGAAATCTTTATGGCTAACATGAAAACCAAAGGATGCATGGCATAATGGGGATGCTCACAAAACACGAACTTGGTAAGCCAGAAATCAACAAAGGTAGCACACCGAACATACTTCTCGGACTCATTAGACCTCTTGTGGAACGTGGTAACCCAAGTAGAATGCTTGACAAGATGCCCGCCAAAGGAAGCACCCTTCCCACCAAAACCCTCAATCAATTCTTCCTCAATCATAGATTCCGCCGCAATCAATCTAAGTCTTGTTGGATCGACGTCACCAAGAATGGGTAGCATTAACAAATTCGCAACATCTTCAATGGTCACAGTGAACTCACCCTAGGCCAAAAAGAAAGTATGTGTGGCAGAACACAACCTCCTCACCAAATGGCGGGTTCCTGCGACATCGCAATACATATTGAGACCCCGTGATACGACAATAGCCTCAAACACTCCTGCCTCCTGCAAGACCTCAACAAATTCGTTATCCACCAATTCTTCATCAACCCAATCGGCCAATGTTTCAACAATACCGCTTGGATACTCAAGTTGTAGCAGTACCGATTTAAGAACACCTCTTTTAATCTGTAAATCAACAATCCCTTCCGGGTAAGGAATCCATGCCTTTTCAACTGACCCAAAGAACTCCCTAGATACCCAATACATGCTAGATACCGTCATGGAGGTGACGGGAGGCACTGCGGGAAACAACCCCTTCATTTGGTACCATGGATCCCTTAATGGTCTAGCTGTACCAATATTACCCATCGTCATCGCCGAAGAAGAAAAAGGGGCCATTTGGGTCCCAACTCGCAATGGAGAAGCCTTAATTGCCTCTTTCGGATACCCACCTTCAGGATCACTACCAACAACCTCTAAGACCATGGTTCTCCCTTCTGCCTGAGCCTCCTTGACTCCGTTCCATTGATTCGCCTGCCGTAAGTTTTTCCTTTTTAGTTGGCACCTTGGGTGGTTGTGATGGTAACCCAACAGAACCCATGGATGGAGATTTAGGTGGAGTAGACATTACGAGTGGCGAAGGAGGAAGCTACAGATGGCAAGAGTTTTCTTTTGTTAAAAAAAAAAGAAAAGAAAAGAGAAAGAAGATGGAAAGGAGCTATACGGGTACAAAAAGAAATAATAACATATAGACTTATGAATGAAAGAAAGAAGATGGAAAGGAGTACGGGTTACAAAAAGAAGTAATATATATATATATGCATGAATGATAGAAAGATGTGATTGATGTCTAAAGTAATAAGGTGGTAGGTGGGATCATTAATGAGGAGTTTCAAAATATATATATATGAGTTTCATCACATTGGGAATTGCGGCAAACTCCTGATTCAAAGAAAAATGATGATGAAGATACAGGGATACCAACAAGCTGATATTTCAACAAAAATTAAAGAAAAAGATAACCACCAAAAGCCAACTTAGATCTGCTACTCGCACGTGTTGCCTCTTACGTGACACACGTGCTCGGGGGGCTTAATGTTGATGGTCGTTCCTGCGGAGCTCATGATTATTAAAATGCCAATAATTCAAGCCCAGGTCATGGCAAGATGCAAAGCCCAAATGCAATGGGACTTGTCGTAAAAGTCTAAATGCAAAGGCTAAATAAAAATAGGCCCACAAGGCCCACAAACCCATCAAAAGGATAACGCAATTCCTTGGGATTTTTATTGGGAACAAAGCCTAATGCCAAGGCCCCAAAACAACACAAATAGGCCCACAAGGCCCATAAACCCATCAAAAGGATAACGCAATTCCTTGGGATTTTTATTGGGAACAAAGACTAATGCCAAGGCCCCAAAACAACACAAACGGGCTTATAGGCCCGCAAGCACATCGAAAGGATAACACAAATCCTTAAAATTATATTTCTTGGAGCAAGCCCAATCAAAAGCACCAGTGGAAGAAATAATGGGACCACTAAACCAACTACACCAAAAGAATACTATAATAAAATATTCCACCAAGGGAATTAAAAACCCAAAGCAAGTGGAAGGCTCAAGCCCATAAAATCCCACGAAATGTGTGATATAAAATATATAAAAAGGGTCCCGCAACAAGTTTAGTCAAAAACTCCAGCGGACTAATAGTCCCACCAAGCCAACATGCTAAAAGAATCATGCCGAAGGAACCAAGACCCAAAACAAGTGAGGGGTCCAAGTCCATAAGGCCCCACCATGAAATGGATAGTGTAATTCTCTGTCCTAGAGAACTCCAAAAGCCATGGCAGGAGGTCTCGGCAGGAGCTAAGTCGAGGGATTTTTAGTTCCATTACAAGCTAACAAACTTCAACAAGCCATTAAGATATCACTAGTAGAAAAGATTGATGTGATAATTGTTTAATGACAGCAGCCTAGACCTACGAAAAGCTAACTAATTTTCTTATTCTTCGCAGGAATCACGGGGTGATGGTTTGGCGGTAGGGGAGTTTGTCTAGGGGGTTCATGAATTCAGCTAAAGACCGAAGGATTTGTTTGGGAAATACCTCGGTCACCAAAGCTTGATTCTTGTAACCATGTGTGTGCACGCAAACCATGAAACAGTTTTCTTCCTCCGTAAAACAAGACATTTAATGCAGCCGTGTTCCTCAATGAACTCCATTAATGTCCTCGCCTTCCCAAGAAATAATGATGATATTGCAGATGAAAGGAGCCTGGAAAAGTAAGCCAAAATCATGCAGACGATATGGCGGGAACATGAAAAGGAGCAAAAGTATGGCCGAAAGAAGTTTCTGCCTTGAAAAAGAGGAAAAGATGTGTCTTGGGAAGAGCAGAAATGGTCTGTCAATAGAAATGACCCTTGTCCTAACGAAGTGACAGGAGCTCCCTCCAGCGGAAAAAAGGGCCATTATAAAAGGGGGAAGGCACTCCGCAGGAAGCAACAACACAACATATAACACAGAAAGGCCTATACAACAACCTTCCAAAAACACCAAACACCATCCATAATCTAAAACCACAAGCTCATCTTCAAGTGTGCACACCATCCTGGATTTTCTCTCCCCAAAACCCGTCTCCCGCGGTCCACTGCCATATTTATCTTAGTCCTATTCTTTGTGCTTTGGTGCATGAGCTGTTTAAGCAAGAAGAACTGTTCATTGGACTGCTATGGGCTGTGTATCTTAATTTTGGGCCGTCATCTTCAAAAAGCAACCATAGCCACGAGACCCACTTCAACGGCCTGGTGAAAGTTTGGTCCCACTCCTCCAATTTATTGCTTCACAAAAAAAAGGACACCTACAAGAGTTAAGACATGCATGTGGCTTTATTCAGTGCTTGGAGGTGGTCTTCCTTAAATAATTTCTCCACAGGCTGCTTCTTATCAAAATCATCTGCCCGTTACCCATATGATGGATGCGTGTTGTTTTATAAAAGAATTCATGCTGACTATATCCAATTTACTGATTATTGACCAAAAGAGAATATTAAGAAATAATAAATTAAATGAACTTAGAACAATCAAATACATTTCGTTGCAAGGATTTAATGCAACGAATTTGTTCATATAAATTGATTGGCCGCGTGGGCATGTAATAAAAGAAATAATATAGATTTACAAAAAAAAAAAAAAAAAAAAAAAAAAAAAAAAAAAAAAAACGAAATTTAAATAATAATAAATATGTTAGGGGAGGAGAGGTCAACAAGATGTATGTAATCTAATTACTATAAAACAACTCCTGAGATTCTGAGAATGTTTCAAAGAATGATTATATAATTCGATTGAATGTATGATATTGGATAACACATGCATATCTGATATTAAATAGGGATTCAAATAAAAGCCCTTCCCTTTAGTTTGTAGTTGTGAATTGAATGTTCAATGAATAGGGTGAATATTGAATGACTAAAGAGATTCAATCAATCAAGAAAAGAAAATATGAAAAAAATAAAAAAAAAATTCAAAGAGAATGGTTTGGAAAAAATAAAAAAATAAAGTCGTGTGTGTAAACACCTTATTTTGTACCTATCAATATCCGGAATTTCCGGTCCCAATGACGATTCTACCCTTTTCTATCAAAAATAACTTTGAGTAGTGAGTTCAGGAGAAGATTTGGAATAAACCCAAACTCAAACTGAAGCCCAAAAGTCCAAATCGGACCAAATGAGCATATGCACCATTCAAAGAAGCATACACACCCTTCATGGATGCGTACGCCACTTCAACACGTTCAAAATGGCCCTGCGTGCCTCCAAGTGGCGTACAAATCTTCTATTGATGTTTACGTACCCTCCCATATAAGATTAAAGTTTACAGTAAACTAAAGAAAAGGAAATGTATGCAATGTCATCCTCGTAATTTATGTCGCAAAATTGGCTGATTTTGGCCAGAGTATTATCTGTAGTATGATTACTTCTTCCCTGTTATTATTTTTATGTTAAATTGGATAGAATACTATGCATAAGTGTGGCTACTTCCTTTAGCATAAAATAAAATAAATAAATAAATAAATAAAGAAAAAAAAAGTGTGGCTACTTCATGTGAGTGTACAGTGCCATTCTGCTGTACATGCAAACATTATATTCATAGACTTGAACTTGTTATGTATAAAGCTGATTTTGGATTTGAATTTAAGTGTGTAAATTATATTTTATACCATATATTTTTTAGTATAACAAATTAAATCTTATATTTTCAAAATCATTATTTTTGAAATCTCAGAGTTTAATCTATTACTTTTGAAAATATAGATTTTTTTTTTTTTTAAAATGAAACTATAGGATTTATTATTATTAATATTGTTTTGAAACTTTAGGGTTTAATTTATTACTTTTGAATTTGATTATCCCAACAAGTTTGATTATTCCAAAAAATTGTTGTGGAAAAAATTATTGAAAATGGTCTTTGGAATATATATATATTTTTTTCCTGTTACATTGAAAAAAAATACTAACAAATGGAAAAAGTTCTTATTATGATAAGTTACGATGGAAACTAATATGTTTTAAACTAATTATGGGACTTTGAAACTGTCCTATAGTTAGGGGACAGGATAGGGGGGTGTATTTGCTCCATATTCTTGATTAATTGTTTCTCATATAAATTTTAGAAGAAAAACCATAAATAATCATTTTACCTAAAAATTAGTGCATCATTTATAAATAATTAATACGTGAAAATAAATGCATTTATCTCATTACACTTCTATTTAATGATATTTTGGTTTGTGCTATATATTATATATATATGAAATGCTATAGGACTCCATATTTTTCTTTGAAATATCATGTTGACGTATTAACTTTACTATGAAATTATCTCCTTATAACCTTCTTTCTTTTAAAATATACAGATGATCAAAGATCAATATCTCACTCATCATAAAATTTTGAAATTTCATTTTATTTTTAACTTCAAAATTATAGACAAAATATGATTTTGTGGATTATATATATAGGTTCACAAGCACCTCGAAAGACACCAAAAATAGGTCATCGATAAGTATGATTTCTCATTGATAACTGGATTATATATAGATGGCATCATTGTGTTGGTAGGTAGAGTTAGTGGAGGCGGTTATTATGTTAGAATAGGATTTGTTCTTTTTACTGTAATGTTCTGTATTTTACAAAAGTATATAAACAAAGCTTTGGCTCCTACAACAATTAAGCAAGCATTCACAATTAATCCCTCTAGGGTTTCTGATCTCTCTCTCTCTCTCTTTCCTCGATTCTAAGCTTGCTATTCTTATTATGGTATCAAAGTGTTAAAGTCCAATAGTTCTAACTCAATTTTAAAAGACGCATTGAGAGATGAGGATTGTCTATG
The DNA here is from genome assembly GCA_907173295.1 of Fagus sylvatica. Taxonomy (NCBI): domain Eukaryota; kingdom Viridiplantae; phylum Streptophyta; class Magnoliopsida; order Fagales; family Fagaceae; genus Fagus; species Fagus sylvatica. The sequence goes on along the minus strand of OU015765.1, from coordinate 22,328,688 downwards.
ACTTATAAATTGCACACTTAATAATACTTGGTTAATATGGGACTAGAGTCTCACTTTAATACAAAGTCTCTTTATCTTGATTGAGTGATTGATTGTTAGCTTCCTCTTCTTCACAGCTACAATTCTTCCTATCATTATATATCTCAATAAAAAGGCGATATTCCTAACTCCTAAGCATCGATATAAGGAGCATCATAATGCTTATAGACCACCTGAGAGGCAAGGGCAAGCATATGATGTCCAACCACCAATTGCACATGCTAGATAAGATAGAGATATGGTAATGGGTTGTGTCTTGAGGGTTTTTCAACCCGACCCTAATGGTAAGAGTTTGAAATTTTATTAAATGGATTTGGGTGAGTTTGGATTCAAATTTCTAAATGCACGATGGTTTGGTATATAAGGACTTGGGTTTTACATGTAGGTATCCAAAATCAACTCAATTATACACAAAAACTATGGTTTCTATAACAAAGGTTGGTGTGACTCTCTTTCACATACAAAGGTTTTTACTACATTGTTTAATTCTTATATAATTTCACACACACACACATACACAAAAGGTTTTCTATATGCATTTTTTTTTCTTTATACTGTTTCTTATATTATTTCTTTATCATGTTGTGTTCACGCACACATACATGCACACAAAAGGTTTTCTATATAATGTTTCTCATATAATTTCTTAATCATACTGTGTTAGAAGACTTAGAATGATGAAAATGGAAGTGATATGTTGTTAAACAATTTGGGTGGTGTTTTGGTTTTTAAAACTGTGGTGTAAAACAATTTAAAATGTTATATTTTTAAGTGGTTTGAACATTATAAATTATTATAACAATGGAGTAGTTATAACGCTTATATTTAGATTATACTATAAATAATGATTTATTTAGCATAAATGTACTTACTATTTATAAATTTAGTTAAAATAATGTTTTGTGTTCAAATTTTGGTTAACCCAATCCAACATGATTGACTTAACACATAGTAAGATAAACGATCGGGTTTCAAATGGGCTTGGGTTTTCGAATATATATAAATGGGAAGGTGTTTGAAAGGAAATTCGTAAAATTTAACGAGATTTGGATTTGAAAATTCATTTTCCGTCCCAAATCCGATTGGTTGCCATTCGTGCTAGACCCACGAACTACCCACATCAAGGTCAAGCAATATGGGACCTGATAAGGAAATATTCTAATCAATTCTAGTCTCCTACCATTATGGAATTTATACTCAATTATCATTCAATCACATCAGTTAGACTTATTATGGAATTACAATTCCTTAATGTTATGATGGAAAAAGGAAGGGGACAGAAAAAGAAAAAGATTGATGGAAAAAGGAAAAATAAATTAAAGATATCTTGATCACAATCTCATCCACCTCTTGGCATTATACCTTGATGTTTCAGATCCAATATGACATGTACGTATAATATTGTTGGAACAAAATTTTTAGAATCCTCCATCCTTGTAAGAGATACGAGAAATCAGTCTTTTCGAGGATGATGACTCATAATTGTAGAATGCTAATTCTAGCAAAACCGATATCCCAGCTCAAACAAACTATAGAAGCTAATCCTGAAGTAATCCCCATATGGGTCATATATTTGAATTTGAAATATTATCTTTAAAAGGTCATTAGATAAGTGTGGTAATAGTGAAAAATGGAAGAGATTCATAGAAATTAATGTCAAGCTATTATATAGAAAGGCTAGTGTTATTTCCACACCATAAATTGTTATTTCCGTACCAAGAAGTTATATAGAAAGGTCGGTGTTATTTCTAGACCACAAGTTGTTAAAATAACAACTTGTGATGTTGAAATATAATTTCTCTATAGAAAATGTGAAACAAATTGTCCGAGTAAGAAAATAACTTAATTTACTTCTAGTATATATAATACTGAAGCAGCAATAACAAAGGATAAGAGAGGGCATCATACAATTCTCTTGATTGACACAAACTCCAAATTTACAACCTAACGTACTAGCTAGACAGTGTGATAAGCAGTCTAGAATATTATCTACAGTAGAGGGTGCACAAAGTTTACAGATACATGCACCAACATTAATCTCACAAGAAACCATAAATCAAGAATTTGTCAAAAAGTAAATACGCACGCGAACATGATAATTAAAGTTGCAAAAATTCTACAATGTGAAAAAGCGATGGGAGATGGGAAGCGAGAATATTGTTCTAGAAAGGCAATGATAAAATGGTACCCCAAGAGTCAATCCAACAAGTTCGAGGAAATTCATAGCTTTCGGAGGGGAATGAACGGTTTTGTCAAAGGAATCAAGGATTTCCGAAGCTTAAGGCTTTTCCAAATCGCAGTTCAATCTTCCCACCTACTTTAGACCGCGTTTGTGGTTAGGATGGAGCCACACCAAGACCAAGGGGGTCTTCAGTCATTGATAAACAATTTGTTGGAGAGTAATGTCAAACTAAAGTACCCAACAAGCATTAGCTCTCCTTGAAAAGAAGGTGATCCAGCCGCACCGATTATACAATTCGAACAATTTTAAATTCATTTAAAATAAAAAAATAAGTAAATCCGGTACGTTCCGAGGCGTGAAGTGGCAGAGAAGGGGTTTCATAATTGGGGTTTTGAATAAGACGACCTTTTCATTTTTTTTCTTTTTCATTATTAAATAATATAGTGTATATATTAATATAGGTTGATTTAAAAGTTAGGTCTCTCGAAATTAAATTGGAGATCCATTAAAATAATTTTTTTGTTCTTTTAAACATCAATATATATATATATATATATATAAAATATGTTTTCGTCCTAAATTTGCATGATTTCGTTTTTTGTCCATAAACTTTAAAAGTTTGTTTTCCTTCCCTAACTATTGAAAGTGTTACATTATTGAAATATCTTTAAAAAGTTTATGACAAAAAATGAACTTTTTAAAAGTTAGACGAAAAACGAATTTCATGCAAATTTTAGAGACAAAAACAATATTTAGCCTAAAAAAAAAACCAACCAAAATTACAACCATAGTAGATCGACCAAATTACAACATGTCATTGTCAACAACAAATCATTCCAAATTGCAAAAAAATAAAAAAATATATAAAAACAAATATGGTATGTTCTATTTTTTTTTTTTTAATTATAAAAGTAAATAGTTACGGTTACTAGACAGTCAGGTATAGAGAGGAGGTTTTCAGTTGTTGATATTTTGTTAATACTAAATGGATGCTACTATGGATTTTCATAAAAAAAAAAAAAAAAAAAAATTAGTTCATACATCGGCCCCCACTCATGTAAAAGCACAACTCTATCCCACTAAATATATGGAATATGATCCTTTCCGTTTGGAAATCTCTCCATTTGTCCACTTCATAGTTCAGATTTTATTTCACAAATCTAACGGTATACAGAGTGTCTTGTCATTTAAAATTTTAAATGAAGTGGCAGTCTGTATATTGTTAGATCTGAGATATTTAATCTAGACCATAAAATGGAGACTCTCCATTTCATTTTAAATAGAGAGAATCTTTGTCCCTAAATATATATAGGTTTTAGCAAGGGAATATCAAGTAAAAAAAAAAAACTATTAATGAGGTTAGCTGATGTGGAGGTTAATAAATAAATTATGTTTTTTTTAACCATTAGAAGTGGAGAAATTATTCAGTGGTCCAATGACAGGTTATGGAATGATTATTTAGTAATTATCTTGGACTACAAATAAATTGGTAGTCTCTGCTCTCACATCAATAGTGGGTCCCGCTAATTAAATTCATGATGAGACTCATTACTCTGTGAGAGGTAGGACTATGTATTTATTTGTAATCTAGGACTAGTAAATAATTTTTTCAAGTTATGATTTATGCTCTTTCTAAGTGCATACAGGTGAATTGAGATCCTGTACAATATATATCTAAAAGTATGAGATCTTGTACAATACCTAAAAGTATTGTATGAGATGTAATATTTCCATGCAATACTTTTAATGATGAGATAAAAAATTAAGAGGCTAACTTTTAATTTTAACAATTGAATAAAAAATAATTTAAAATATAAAACATAAAAATAAAAATAAAATTTTGTGAGGAGATGAGGGATATTGCACCAGTGCAGGATCTCAATCCAACATAGGGGGTTGTATTTATAGAGAAAGCTTCACGTTGATGGTGATTATATTATTATTATTTTTTTTCAAAAAAAAAAAAAAAAAAAAAAAGGAATCTGGCTGAATCTGGCTTTTTCTTTTGCTCAGCGTTTACTCCTTGGTCCCATTGGAGTACCAATTTTGTCTCCAATCATCATTGGGAAATTTTTTCAGAGTTTTTATTTTTTATTTCTGGATCTGCAACATTTAAATTGGATTTATTAGGCATGAGTCCTTGTTGATCGGTAAAACATAAAAGGTGTCAAAGTTATGGTTTTTCCTAAAGGAGCTTACTATATACTTTATAAAGTTGTAGAAGAAAGTGTAGACAAAGACACGGTGGAAATGGGTCTTCACCCCAATTTGCTACTAACCCCATCCCTCCACCGCTTTTATCGCTCATATACGAACATACTATCCCCCATGCTAGTTTGTGAATAGAATTCGGTTCAGTGGTAATTTCCCTTCCAAAAAAAAGCTCCACTCCTATAAGAGAGTGTGGATTCAATTCCCGGGATTTTCAAATTTTAGTATGTGTGAGTTTAGATTAGAATTTCTATCATATATAAAAAAAGAAAAAAAGAAAAAGAGAAGAAGTTTGTGAATAGAAAAATGGACATGGTGGAAAAGACTATTCCAAAAATAAATAAATAAGAGAAAGAAATTGGTTTGCTAGGCATTTGGCCTTTTGTGCTTTGTCCAACCCCTAAGCATGAAAAAGCAACAGTTGAGAACAACATAATACAATGTTAACAAGTACTTGTTTATAAGAGCTAGAAGAGCCACTCAAAAACCTCACCTCCCTCTCCCTCTCTCTATAAGAAAGAAGTACTTGGAACAATTTAGATGGACAACCAACGCAGTCCTCTCCTCACTTCTATGAGCTTCTGTCTTTTATTTTCTCTTCTTGTAGGAAATGTCTTTGCTCAGTTGTACTCTAATTTATGTACAACATCGTGGCCCCTTGTCACCATTAAATCCGGCCTTGATCTACAGGTGGCGAACCCCCTTTCTCCCTCACTCGCCATCGATTACCATCTCCTCGTCATCGACACACCCCACAAACAAACCCGAAGCTATCAGGTTAGCTAGATTGCCTGCGAACCAAGCTTTGGGACATGCAAACCGTTGGTTTTATATATTCAAAATATGAAATTTCATCATATATAATATATAATAACATGCATTACATACATGGAAACAGAAGAATTAGTTGGATCTATTCATAGAAAGCATGTTACACATGAAGCAAACATATATGAAAAATCAGTAAATATAAGAAGTACACCTTTGTAGATTTCTAAATTTCTACCTTGATGACTTTTTTGGATCTCTTGAAGAACACTTGAATCTCATTATTTCATTGAGTGCCTTCACTTCAATGACTACATAGATTGCCAAGAGTGTGGGCTCTTTCTTATAAAGAATGCAATCCGAGATTTCAACAACTAGAGGGAAACTGTTTTTTTATTTTTTTATTTTTTTTTATTGTGTTGGCCAAATTTTCTATCTTCTTGTATCTCACGTATCAAGTCATTACCATCCCCCAAGGAGTTTTTCTTATATAGCTTAGAGTAGAAAAATAAAGTCCTAACAATGGACCTAGGACTTCCAAATTATCTCATAATTTGCTCATAGGTTACCATTAATTATATTTTATTCCACTAAATATAATATAATTCACTAAACTCCATTAAATCACAATATATATATATATATATATATATATATATATATATATATATATATATATATATATATATATATATATTCATTAAATAAAAATTGTTACTATAATGTCATTACATCTTATTCCTTAAGTCCCTAATTTAATCTCTTGATTATTCTTGTATTCATATGAAATCAAATTTCTTAGAATATAATTTTAGCAACTCTTTACTAAATAAATGGTCATCTTTCAAAATAATCAATTCTCATTAAATTTATCTCAAAGAGATGTTCATGTCTCTAAAATTATAGATTCCTTCTTGAGAAATAGTGTTCCCACAATATTACATGTGATCACTCAACGTATTGGGATTTGTTTGAATGCATATGATCGCACTCTGTCATATGTCAAAACTATCTACGTACACTTCATATTTGATTTTCACCATTCTTTGAGGATTTAGAGTTAATGTCTTAAATAGTTTGTGAGTTAATTAATTCAATTGACAATAATTAATTCAACGGACAATAATTACTCACGGTTATCCAGTTTATTGTATTCTAAATACATCAACATATTAATCAAAAGTCACACTTTAATTTCATGATCAAGATAAATCATCATAATAAATATGATATAGCCTAAATAGATAAAACACTCGATTTCATTAAAAGACTGTGAATATAGATTTATGAGTTTACAAAGATTTGTGATTTACTATCTCAATCACATTCAATGCATCTCATGGACTTTACATAATGTCAAATGTTTATATATTTATTCTCTTAAAATAAATCTCTTTTATTCTTTAAAGTTGTTACACAAATTGGATTTAGGGCATTAAATCCCTACACAAACTTGGATTGAGATCAGGTGCAATATCTCTTAGCCATTTCACCGTGCAATATATTTTAGGACGGTCAAGATTGAAAGTTGTTTTTCAACCTTTTTTTCCTCATCTCAGTCGTTCAATAAAAAAATAACTTTTATTTTTTTTAATACATCCAATTCTACAACTAAGATGATCGAAAAGTTGAAAAAACAATTTTCAATTTTAATCGTCAGAAAATATATTGCACAGTGAGAGTATTTCACCCTATCTCAATCCTGCAAACTTTACTCTTCTCGTGTGAACATTATCATTTATCATGGGTAGTCTACAAAGGTTAGGCATTGAACCTAGATTTTTTCTGTTTCAAAAACAATATATGATTTTGACATATAATTTTCTATTAATTTTTTAATCTAAATTTTTTTTTATATTATTCTAATTACCATTTATTATATTCCTTCCATTAATTGTAAGACATATAGATCTCTTTATTAGATGGTCCACCCATTAACAGGTCTTTTTTTTTTCTTTTTTCTTTTTTTTGAGATAAAAGCTATAATTTTATTTAAAATAAATCGATCGGTAAAAAATGAAAGAGAAAAGAAGCGCATTTATCAAGCCAAATACATGCTTTTTTCTTCTCTCTAGAAAAACTGACAAGGGTTTGTGCAACATGATTATATTTATTTTGAATAACAGAAAAGGTCACTTTTCCCACTGGCAACAGCTGCATTTTAATCTCTTGGATAATCCATCCCACCTCAGAACAACAGTCCACCCTATAACAGTTAATATCACCTCAATATGTAACATTAATCATTTATTATATGGTCCACCATATAACATTCTGCTAATTGATTATTGTAGTACTGTCCCTTAGAGTCAGAAAGCCCTGAGCAGCACTTGAGAGTTGTACTTGAACAACAACAATATTGGAGCTTAAGGGACACGATTAGCTTCAAATGTCGAAGAGACCCTTCAATAATGATTGATGCTAGCTCTGTAGGTCGAGAGAGTGAGGATGAAGTGGAGAGGGAAAGTGGAGGTGAAAGTGAAAGTCATGAAGGTTTAGGGAGAGATGAAGGAGGAGGTGAAGAAGGCAACGAAGGTGAACAAGACAGAGATTTAGGCGGAGGAGATGGCGGAGGCGGAGGCGGAGGTGGAGGTGGAGGAGGAGGAGATGGAGGCGGAGATATAGCTGACGTGGAAGGAAGAGGAAGAGACAGGAACTTGAGACCGATAGTGGGCATATCTCAACTAATAAAAATGTCATTTTTTCTCATAATCCAAACGACTCCTTCTACCATTTCCCTGTCTAACGGTGGCCAATCTTTCTTCAAGAAAGTCCTCCTCGTTTGCGTTGTGATCAGTAACTTAGTGGGTTACATTTGTGTCATGGCTTCTGTCTTGCTAATCCATTCGAAGCCACGGGTTGCAAGTATTCTCGGAGGGATAGGAATTACTGCTGCTGCCTTGGGGTTCATACTTTTCATAGTTGCCATTGTCCTCAGGTCTCTTGTATGGAATGTCTCCTTTGCTAGCTAGTCTTGCTTTATAGCTCGTTTTTGGAATAACAGAATGTCATGATGATCAAAGGTGGGGCTGGTGGTGGTAACATGGAATACCGGAGTCGTGCATGCTGGTGTACGTGAAGAGAGCAAGCCTTCTATTCAGTTGTTGAGTCTGTTTAGCCTATTTGTTAGGCATGAGTCCTTGTTATATATGCGTCGGATCATCCTTTTCTTTGATACTTGTAACTAGAATAGCTTTGTCTTTTTCCAAGTTTCACTTCTTGCTTTTCTTCTGTTCAACGTAGCTCGGCCAGCGCTGAAGAATTAATGGGCTGGCAGGCAGGCACAAATCCATATCTCCTTCGTCTGGCCAAGAAGGAAGAAAGCCCAGGAAACTGGATTGTGACTTTTTTAATACAATACATAATGGAGAATCCAAGGTCCAAGTCTTATTTGTCTTATTAGCATGGGTGTTCATCAATAATGAAAGCTGCTAAACTTACTTAAGACTAGAGTCATGTATGCATATAATATTAAATAGATACCTTGCTTCCATCTTTAGACCACCGTGCACCATATCCGTCAGCAACCCTTATTTCAAAGACAGCACCATGTGGTGGAACGATATGCACATTCAACCAGCTACAATGTGCAATTAAGTGATAGATGACATCCAATGAAAGCCTATTTTTATCAGAATCTGGAGACAGCACAATGAATAGGAGGAAAACAATGGTCAATCAAGAATATTCGAATTATAATAGAAAGATTATATGAGCCATGTTATATGTTAATTGTAGTTCTATGAACAAATTTTTTTATTTTATTTTAATGGTAAGTTACACACACACCTGGTGGATCATAAACCCATGACCTCAGACCTCACCCTCCACCCTGTTCTGACAAGGGAAGGAGGTGCCATTTGAGCTAGAGCTCATTGGCTTCTATGAACAAAATTAGTTGTATTCATTTCAAAGAATCCTACAATTATAACAACCTGTAATGCATAAAAATCAGCAATTTTGACTATTCAATTACTGTGCACATTTTATTGCAAGATGAATTTCAAAACAAATTGCTAAGCAAATCAGGTATTATTTTATTGAATGATCTTAGATTTCCTCTCTAACTTTTATCAATCTCTTAGAAGGATGCATGGATCTTCTAATCTACAGACCAGAAAGTAAAACTTAAGATCCTAAATCACCTCATCACCCTCCAGCCACATAGGGATAAACATACTAGCTAACCTGAATAGACTCCCTAAAATAGATTGTCATCCGGTAGTTACTAGGTGCAATATATAGATGTGTGTGTGTGTGTGTGCATGCTTTTAAATTACACATGCACCCAATGAGTCTTGAACCCACCACCTCAAGCTCCACACCATTCTTATGGGGGGGAGAAAGAAGCATTTGAGCTAGAGCTCAATGGCACCTGCAGCATTAATATGCTATTACATAATCAAAATAGTGCTTATAACCATAAATATGGACCGGCGGAGAACACCATACAACTCTTCACATGAATTTTCTTTCATTCATTAGTTTGGAACCAATCCTAGATTACCTATTATAAGACAAGGACCTCAGATGTGAAAATCTGTAATACAAATCATATTATTTTATATATGTTGGTGCAAATAACTTCAAAGGAGTAATTTGTAATAGAGAAATATGGTGACTAAGTTGAAGACTGTGAAGTCAATACATGTTGATGATGGATGGGTATGGAAAAGTGATAAAAGGTGGCAGTGTTGCATTAGGCATCCTTTTGGTGGCAAAATGGTCAGCGGTGGCAATGATTAAATGGCTTAGGGTAGCAGATGGTGGTAATGGAGACTTTCATGGCAACTTATTTGTCACTTTGTTTTTTAAGGGGTAGGGATAGCTACCGGAGACATAGGTGGGCGTAGTATATAAACATCATAGTATTATTTATTTTTATTTTTTTGCCAACAGAGAAGAAGGTGGAGAGTGGTCAGTGAATGCTAATTTGACAATATCGTGGTGAACAGTTAAGGACTTTCTTATTCCTTTTGCTAATTTGACAATATCGTGCTAATTTTTGCTGCTTCTTTTTTATCTCTTCATTTCCTTCTCTCCCAGTGTGACAAGTACGCAGCCACATGTCTTGTAAAAAAAGTTGTAATACCTAGACAATTTATGGGATCCATATCCCAGGCAATACCAAAAGGAATTGCAAGATTGCAATTCCTTTAATCCAAACCGTTCACTTAATCCAACCGCTCCAGCCCTTGACAGCTCACCAAATAGCAAAAATACAATTTTACCCTTAAAACTATTTCAGCATCCACGTGTTTTCATTTAGCCATTTCCAAAAAAAATTCAAATTCCTCTCTCTCTCTCTCTCCCCTCCCAAGTCTTTGTTCCTCAGTTCTCACCCACTGACGACGCTGGTATGCCGGCAAATCGCGCCCCCTCTCCGGTGGCGAATAGCCCTCACCTCGTCGGAAAGCTCCAAGCTTTTAGGTACTCTCTCGTTCTCTCTCTGTCCCTCGCTGCCTCACTCTTACTCTCACCTCACCTCTCTCATCTCACAGGTTCTATAGTACGCCGGCAAAATCGCGCCCCCTCGTCGGTGTCGAAGAGACCAGGCTTTCACCTAGTCAGAAAACCTCCAAACCCAACGGTATTTACTCTCTCGCTCCCTCACTCTTTCTCTTACCTCACCAGCTCACTCCGTTGCCGCCGATCGTCACCTGCAGGGCCGATTAAGGGCTTCGAAATCCGAGTTTGAGGTTCGGGTCTGAGTTGAAAGACCATCTCAACGCCCGAGGAGTTCCTCTAGGTAAAAACTGTGGTGAGCATTTTGTTGTTGTTCAAACTTTCTGGTATCTTCAACTTCCAGACTTCAAGTTTAATTTAAAAAAAATTCATTTATTCTTTAAGTGGTGAGCATTAGCATTTTGTTGTTGTTCAAATTTTTTTTTTTTTTTTCCTCTTTGTGAAGGTGGTGGTTGTGAGTGGCAGCACCACATACATCCCAGGGGTTCATTTGAACCCCCTGACTTGGAAATTTTTTTTTTTTTTATAGTATTTTTAAAAAAATAATTTTTTTTATCGGTATTTAAACCTTCCAAAAAAAAATTCTTGAACCCTTTGAAATTATTTTGAACATATAAATAATGAGATCATATAAGTAATGGTGAGCTTCCTGAAAAGTTAAGGAATCTGGAACCTCGTCTTATTGAACAGATAAGTAATGAGATCATGGACAGGGATCCCAATGTTCGTTGGGATGATATTGGTAAGTTAAGATACTTCAAACTTCCTTTGATGTTTCATTTCTATGTTAATTTGCATCTCTGAACTGGTTTGATTTACTCTCATTTCCTGACAATGTTGTAGCTGGTTTGGAGCATGCTAAAAAATGTGTGACTGAGATGGTCATATGGCCTCTATTACATCCTGACATATTTAAAGGTTGTTGTTCTCCTGGAAAGGGTCTTCTTCTTTTTGGTACACCTGTAAGTGCTGATTGGTGCCTTACAAATTTTACTGGTTTATTATCTGATAGTTGTTGGGTTGTAGGGAACTAGAAAAACAATGATTGGGAAAGCCATAGCTGGGGAGGCGAAAGCAACCTTTTTCTACATATCTGCCAGCTCATTAACAAGCAAGTGGGTATGTGTAATTTTTCTTGACTTTAGCATGGTCATGGTTCAGTGAAAACAATTCTCTAATTTTGGTTTTAGAATATGTCATGACATAAATTTTTATAAGACATAACTTGAGCTATGTACCTATAATTATTATTAAATTTTAATGGTAATCTTGTGTTCCTTAATTGTTTATGAACTATATACCAAATCAATGTTCAAATCCTTTCCTATAGTGTTATTCCTAACTCACTATCCTTTGTAGGGGATACTTTTTGAATATCTAATAGTTTGACTAGTGACTGTAGATTGGTGAGGGTGAAAAGCTAGTGAGGGCACTTTTTGGAGTTGCCTGTTGTCATCAACTAGCTGTGATTTTTGTTGATGAAATTGATTTGCTTCTTTCTCAGGTAAGGTATGTTCTAGCCCTTAAGAAAATCATGATCTGGTATAAGCCATCCCTAAAATGCTGCATCAATTCCCTTGAACAAGCTTGAAAGTCATAAAAATTCTATCAAGTAGGTGAATACCTCTGGTTAATTGCTTCTTGCTAAATCTTGGACCTCTAGATTATATGTATGGAGGTTCATCACATGCAATTTTCCAATATATACTTGAGGATTATTCGAAATGTTAATGACGGGGTATTGGAATCAGTTGACTCTTTGTTTGATATTTTAGACTCCAATTTTCCAAGCAGCGAGGGTTATGATAGAATGAAATGGGCATTGACTAGTGATGGTCAATTTGATGTTAGCTCATATTATGAGGCTTTAAGAGGAGCAAGGGGATGCCGGTGTTTCGAAATCTTGGATTGACATCTCTGTAGCTCTTGCCCTGGAAAAGTATTTGGTGTGCTAAGGCTCCAAAATGGTAGCTTTCTTTGTGAGGACAGAAGCTTAGGGAAAGATTCTAACCGGTGACAATCTTATTAATAGAGGGATTAGTCTAGTAAATTGATGTTGCATGTGCAAAAGTAGTGGTGCGGACTGTTGATCATCTGTTGTTTCATTGTGATATTGCTTATGAAATATGGACTTTTACCTTTTCAGTTTTTGAAGTACAATGGGTAATGCCCAAGAGTGTAGTAGAACTACTTTTTAGATAGAGGAATTGGTTTGGGAAATATTCTTCATTTGTGTGGAACTTCGCTCTTTTATGCCTTTTATGGTCTTTGTGGAAGGCAAGGAACCAGTGTACTTTTAAGGATGCAGATGCCTCGTTATTCAACTTAAATCTTCCTTCCTAAGAACTTTGTTTGAATTGTCTCATGTCTTGGATCATAGTGAGAATGTGAGATATGTTCTATTGTAGATGGTAACTATCACTTATTGTCTCTTTAGGACTACTCTGTTTATTCTTTTGTATGTGAGGTAGTTCTTTTTTCAATAAAATATCATTACTTATAAAACCAAATTGAGGATAATATTATACTTTGTGGTTTACTGAATGACCAATACAAGTTTATGATTGCAATAGTTGCTATTCCTTGCTTATACTTACATTTCATTGGTAAATTTTGTGTGGTTGCAACATAAGTCAGAAGGTGAACATGAATCAAGTAGACGACTTAAAACACAATTCCTCATTGAAATGAAAGGTTTTGACTGTGGCAGTGAGCAAATCCTGCTTATAGGTAAATTGTTGGACACCTGAATTCAATTATGTCATTTTTAAATGTTGTTTTCTGAATTTAAGTGAAGGATTCTTAAAATCAGTAGTTTATATCTGGGAGAGTTTAGTTTATTGCTGGAATCTGTAACTTTAATTCAATGTTTTTCATTTTTATTTTTCTGAGCAATTCAACATTTTATTAGCTTGCTACTTATTTTTCGTTTTGCTATCTTTATTACTAAGCAAAGCAAACTATAGAAAGTATATAAGCCAACCCCATCATACCATGTTTTGGGGCTTAACTGTACCATTTCCATTTTGGTGGGAGCTTAAACTAATCTGTTTTTGGAGTTGGATCTCATCGTCTTAAAAGCTTGATTGTTTTTATTTTTTTGGTTCAAATTCATGCCTTTGTTATATAGGGTGTGTTTTGATCAAATCTCTTTTTTTTTTCATAAGTGCATGCAAGATAGCTAGAAGAAGAAAAGTTGGAGATATGTTTGTGCATTGAACTATGAGAAGTTCTCAGCCAAAGTTTGTATGCACCTTTCTCTGAACACAAAATTTCCATCAAAGCACATTTTCAAGGAATGCAATGGAGGGTTTTGGAATTGGAAAAACTTTGTGGGAAAATGCAAACGTAGATGACAAGATCCTGAAATCGAGAGTATCAAGCCAGTCATTCAAGATCCTTGCCCAAGCTTTGTTCATGATACGACTTTTTGCATAATATTTGTATAGCATGAGGAATGTGTGTGTGTGTGTGTGTGTGTGTTTTTGGTGTTTTAACATTGAGCACTTTTTCTGTTTTTCAACAAAGCTAAAGGTGGTGAGTGAAAGTAGGTTCTTTTAGAGATTGAGATTTTGGTATATTAGAAATGTTGTGAGATAGATTTTGAAGGTAAACTCCTTTTCACTGTAATGTTTTAAGGGAGGTCTTGGTAATTTTATTTCACTCTGATATGAATGTAATTGTATATAGTTCAAATTGTCAGATTGTATGCATGAATAGTATGTGGCTTAATAAAAAAGTTGTTCATGTTTCAGGGAGATCAAATTTAATAATAGACATTTACTTTTTCTAATTAAGCTATTTAGAAGATAACTAATCATTAGTGCAATTGAAATATTGGCATTTCAATAAATACAGCCAATTTATTAGATCACATTATGGAAAAATCAACTAAATTTTATTTGCATTTATACGATCATAAAGAGGATTTCCCAAAAATGCTAAAGTAATAATACAAGTTGCAACGAGTCTAATGCTCAACCCTCTTTAATAAATTGAGGTTGAACTTATACATTATATACACTTGTAAAGTGCAAACAAGATATAAGAATTATGTCCTCCAAAGCCAAATGAATTAGATTACGCCAACTTTATGTCTAAAGGTTCCTTCTTGAGGCCAGCAAGCACATTCATTTCCTGATTCATATACAAATAGCTTAGAAGTTGGAAGCAAGTTACACAAGTTCAAGCTTCTAAAAGCATAGACCTTCCTAATGTCCCTTCACTGATTCACAATACACCAAGAAAATATCACCCTTCCATGCTTCCACAATCACAATTTCAACCATACATTCCACAATCACAATACACTAGGAGAATATCACCATAATTAGAACCTGTAAATATTGAAAAAATTTACTGTTTCAAAATAAATTAGCAAAATATCACAATTCTTTTGTTTCACAATTTCAACCATGTTTTCCATATAACACAAATGGATAACATCCATTGCAACTCAAAATACTCATTCTTTTCATATATAAATTAACTAGAAGTTACTTAAACATGCACATATACAAAGTAACATGTTTCAATAACTTTATTAGTTACAAATAATGTCTAGAAAGTTGCTACAAGTTGTGCAAACAATTGTTCTAATGTCAAATATGCTGTCCCAAATGTTGTCTCAAAGTCAGCATTGGCAACTCCAAAAAAACTGTCCAATAGTTGTATATAAGGCTATCTAGCATTGGAAACTCCAAAAAAATGTCCAAGATGCTGTCCATTAGTTGTATATAAAGCTATCCAGCATTGGCAACTCCAAAAAAATGTCCAAGATGCTGTCCAATAGTTATATATAAGGCTATCCATTATTGTTTAATAGCTATGCAAAAAACTGTCTATCATATTTCAAAGTCTTTTAATAGAGTAGTCCTAAATAAAAATACAAATCGATTTGCCAAAATTGATATCTTAAATGCAGAACAGTATTAGTCAAAATAAAAAAGTATCCATGCTTTTAGAGAAATATCTCGTCGTACTATCCAATGTATTAAATTATACCCCTGTAATTAACAAACGAATTCGAAGGAAACAAGGATATAAGCATTGAATATTAAAGATGTCCATGGATTTTCATACATGTTATAATTCAATCAAAAAAGGCGGAAGGAAAGGTAGCATAGAAGTCAATTGCATATATCAAGTGAAATTCTTCCATAGTTTGCACGTCCAGCAAAAATACGTTATTAGCTCATTATATCAAATGAACTTCAACCACACAACATAAAACTCACTCATAGAAGCACACCTAAAGTCATAAGACTCAAAATCTTACTACAGTAATGAAAAAAAAAAAAAAATCTTTAATTTTATTACCTATGTTAGACTTTGAAGAAAAGTTAAATTTTAGTACCTCGTGATCCTTAGAAAAGTTAAACATTCAACAATCATACCTCAGAAAGAAACCCATCATAAGCTACTGTCTTCGTGATCCTTTGGCACCACTCTCTCATCCACCCAAACGACATGCCATTTCGATCATTCAATTGAATTAATGTACAGGGGTTCCAATAGTTTCTTGCAATCCCAACATCAAGCAGTTACCAAAACTACCTCTCATACCATTAAGAACCCAATTATCTTTATGCCCTCCTTTCAGTTACTAATAAAACGCAAAAGAAAAGGCAGACAATAAATCATTTTCACTTGTGAATTCAGCACTGTTCAACAAAATTGAACATAACAAATAAATAAATAAATAAAAACTCACATCAAGTCCTCAACCATGTAAAACTCTTACATAGGATTTGCAAAAAAGGAAGAAAAAAAAATGAACACTTTTTAGATCTACTTCATTTGGTCCTTAATAATGAAATAACCCATGATTCTTTTTTTTTTTTTTTTTTTTTATAAGTAATAATGCAATTTATTGATGAAAAAACCACTTTGTGTGCATAACGTATGAACACAAGTCCAAGTAATACTGATCACATGGAAGGTGCAAGAGGTTCTCTCAAATTGGTATTTTCAACTTTTTGATTTTTGCTTGAAGTGTTAGTTTCATGGTTTACTTGTGCATTTTACGGTTTTTGCTGGACCATGTTGTTTATGTACCTTTTCCTTGATTCATGAGTCTTGTACTCTAATTCTCCTAGTTAGATTTATAAAGTTGATCCTTGAAGTGCTTGGCCTACCTTCATTTATAGTTCTTTATCATGCTATTGCTTGAGTTAATTATTTAAACTAAATTGATAAACTACTTGAAACTCATTGATGTTTTTGATATAATCTGTGAAGTGTGATATTACTGTTGTGTACAAATTTCCTTCTGGCCTTATTTCTCCATTCTCTTTCACTTTCCCACCAAACCCGAGTGATCAAGCACAGTTAATAGTTCAATTTCGTTCTAAACCCAATTTTCCAATTTCTTTTGCCAAAATATATTATATCATCTGGGTACATTAAAAAAAAAAAAAATTTATAAACACAATGACAGTCAAATTAAGTCCCAAAAACAAAAACATTTTTGTGTAGACAGATTCACCCATTGCTATTTAATGTGAATAATAGAGAAGTAAAAACCCTATAATTTTTTTTTAATGTTTCAGCTAACATTCAATCCCTAAAACAAAGCAGTCACAAACCCTAACATTCAATTTTGTAATTTTGGTAGTGGGCTAACACTTTAAAATCAAACAATCCCTAACAGAATCAAGTATCAAAAACTATACGTACTTCTTTTCCGTTCAAAACCCATGTATGTGAGAATATTTGAGGGAGGCTGTCACGGCTGTGGCTGATGGTTGCGAGGGAGACTGAAATTGGGCAATGCAGCAGAGATAGAGGCACAGCTGTGCTGGCGTGCGAAGATGGCCCTGTAGAACCGATGAGACGAGAGAGGTGAGGTGAGAGAAAGAGTGAGGCAGCGAGGGATAGAGAGAGTACCTGAAAGCTTGGAGCTTTCCGTCGAGGTGAGGGCCGTTCGCCACCGGAGGGGGGGGCGCGATTTGCCGGCGTACCAGCGTCGTCGGTGGGTGAGAACTGAGAAACAGAGACTTGAGAGGGGAGAGAGAGAGAGAGAGAGAGAGGAATTTGAAATTTTTTTGGAAATGGCTGAATGAAAACACACAGGTGCTGAAATAGTTTTAAGGGTAAAATTATATTTTTGCTGTTTGGTGAGCTGTCAAGGGCTGGAGTGGTTGGATTAAGTGGACGGTTTGGATTAAAGGAATTGCAGCCCTACAATTCCTTTTGGTATTGCCTGGGATATGGATCCCAATTTATGCTAACCAAGGAAGAACTTAGTTGATTGGTAACTTAGTTTGGAAGGTGTTTCCTCATTGTTTATTATGGTGCATCTGGAGGGAGAGGAATGAGTTTTGAAGGGAGAGAACGACCTATGTTGGATATGAAGTGGCTGCTCCAAACCTTGTTGAAATGGATGGCTACAACAAGATTGTTTTCTTTTGCGAACCTTTTAGATTTGCTTAATCATTGCACTTTTTAGACAGTTGTTGGGGTATAACTATTGTGTACTTCTTGTGTACTTGGGCTATGCCATCTTTTTTATGAAATACATAAATTTCATTAGTTATGACAAAATAAAAAATAAAAAATTTGTAATACCATTCATTGAAGTAAGATGGTATGAAGTATCTGCAATATCCATTAATTTGAGGCAACCTTTCTGTTGTAATAAATTTAGCTATAATACATGTCATCTTTTTCAAGGGCATAGTTGGCACTCTCTAAAGCAGAGTTTTGAACAAACAAAGCATTAAGTTAGAGCATAATATTTTTGTAATTGGTAAGTTACACACACTCCCATTGGGTCTTGAACCCGGAACCCCACTCTCCACCTTGCTCTTACAAGGGGAGAAAGTGCCATTTGAGCTAGAGCTCATTTGGTTTAAGTCAGAACATGACTAACTTAAGCCATTTTCCAAGAAAAGACTCAAATGATTAATAATATGAACATTTTGTTTCAAAAGATCGGACAGAAAATTTCTGGTTGAAAACATAAACAGAGAAGGATAGTTTGTATTGAAGGATAGTTTGTATTCTCCCAGATGATGCAATACAACTGTGAGCAAATCTCTATCCCTTAAAGCGAGATAGTTAGATACATTTGACAGCATATGAAATTCTGTATACAAACTATGCATACAATAAACCACAGTAAGGTAAAAAATATTCAAAGCTCAAATTCAAATAGGTCCTCACCACTTCCTTCCCAAGGATGGTCCGAAGGGTCCTGCCTTAGTGAGGTTTCTCGTCATTAAAAAAAGATTAAAGTTCCACATCCCTACTACTGTAAATGCTTACGAATCGGTGTTAGAATTTGTTCTTGAATCATTATTGGTTTTATGTAATGTACATTATGTGCCAAAGGAGAAGATAGAATGCACCTGCATTATAATTGTTTACAGATTCTGCAATTAGATAAGCTATTTTGTGTTTTGCACTTCCTGAGCTTCCCTTAGAAGCCATGAGGTTTTGAAGAGTTAATTGCTGGTGATTGTACTTTAAAAAACCTTTCATTAAAACTCAAGTTACATACACCCCCCTGCCC
Source organism: Fagus sylvatica (assembly GCA_907173295.1). Taxonomy (NCBI): domain Eukaryota; kingdom Viridiplantae; phylum Streptophyta; class Magnoliopsida; order Fagales; family Fagaceae; genus Fagus; species Fagus sylvatica. The sequence continues at coordinate 22,309,507 of OU015765.1, read as the reverse complement.
CCCCCCCCTGCTGCCTCTCCCACAAAGATTTCAAGGTTCCAGGGTCCCACCCATTGATGGGTCTTGTTGAAGATATTAATCACCAATGCTTAAAATTTTCAATTTTTCTATTTTGTTATGATTTTAAAAAATGACACATAAAATGATCGGTCCTAGCTCCACCTTAGGTGCCATGTGCGTGGTGCAGACAACGCAGAATAGCTGCTTCTCATCCTTTATTATGTAACTGCATAACTGTGGAGTCAGGAGTGGTGGCTTCCTCACAAAAAGATCCAAGCTTTCTTTATTTGACTTGATGATTTAAATGTTAAAAGGTTAAGCTAAGCAGTTCCAAAATGTCTAATAGAGAAAGTGAATCCTAACAAGGCAGGAAGTCTTCTGCTTGCATTGCAAAAGACAAGCAATAAATTAAAAGTCGTCATCTTACATTTGGCTTATATGGCAGCATAAATGATGATATCAGAGTTGATCTTGAGGGAGGAAGTGCATTTGGAATAGTCCCTGTGGTATGTGTCAGACCAAGAAGGCCTTGAACACCCCCATAACTCAGTCCCTGGAGAAAACCATACAATAGTCAGGTTCACATAAAATTGCTAACTTTACATGACATGAGGCATACTAGAGTGCTGTACTAGAAGCACTAAAAGTCTAAAACTACACAGCCTTAGAACATATACATATTTAAAAGGAAAAGACAATAAAAACAAAAGGCCAAAAGCAAGTGCAACCGTCTTGACCAAGAAAATGGTTGCCATATACATATCACTAAATTTAATATACATAACATATTATTGAAAATTTAATTTCCAATAACCAAAAGGAGCAAACTGAAAGTAGCATGACCTTGTTAGAGTTACTTCAAGTTAGTAGAATGTTAATAAGGGTATTCTTGTAACCGTGCCACAAACCCTAATATAAATATGTGCTGAGGTGGATGGCCGATTACAGTAGCCTAAACCTTTTCTCAAATCTCTCTACATCCTTAATTTTTTATTTTCTCTTTTAACCCTAATATCTCATATTTCACAAATCAACTGACCTCAATGTTAGACAAAAAAATTGTTAGTAGAGTTGTAATAACTAAAAGCCACCTGAATGGCCACAAACCTTCACTATGTTATACAAAAAATTTGATTCATGGTCCAAGTTTTATGTGAGAACTCACGGCAAGCTCATTGTCTTTTTGAGATTTGAGCTTTTAGTTTGGATGCTCTTAACATTTTTCAGAACCCAATTTGTTTGTTCTTGGACTCTACAGGCCAATTGGTTTGAATTTCTGTTGGGCTCGGACATGAGAGAGAGTGTTACGAATCTCCCATTCGATTGTGTTTGGGACATGATTTGGTTCTATGTATTTAGTTGGGCTTCTCTGTTTAATAGCTTAAGGCTTTGGGTTGGATGCTCCAGGATAAAGGTTCCAAAATTTATGCTACATAGTTCCAAATAAACCATGATATTAGCGATATCAAGTACTAATACTGATTGCCAACAGATTCAAGCCATCTGTTTACATTCCATCATCCATTTTAATTTATTTTTTACACAGATAACAAAAGAAATTAATAATCACCGAAATTTCTAATTTTATCTGTAATTTTTCCGCTGCAACACCATTAGCATGTAGTGTGACATACACTTTTTGTGTCCCAAAATATGTCTTGGTTCTGAATGATGCGATTATTAATGAAAAGTAAAAAGTTCAATAGTCTTTGTAAAATGGCATTCATCCAATATTAAAAAATTAGTAAAACTTTTAATGAGAATGTTTTTTACCTTTTTAAAGAAGGTGAGGGTAATTAGAGAAAATGTCAAAGTATTCCCACTTTGAAAAGTGGATACTTATTTTGGGTCCTTCCAAAAAGAAACTAAAACATTTATTTTAAGACGGAGGGAGTGTATCTTTACCCTAAAAATATGAGCTATACATTGGATCCTATTATTCATTATATCCCTTATCTTTGGCTGACATATCCAACACTCCAACATGATGAAAGCCAAGTCATACTCATATCCAAGAAATCAAGAGAAATTTCTCTGTTAAGAGATTTGAAACCATTTTATTCATGCAATTACATATTTATCAAAAACAAATATGCAAATAAATGCAAGTAAATCAGAGAGTAGGGTAAATGAGCAGCAAGTAAGCACTTACAGAGAGTAGGGTCGCAAGACACATGTAAGGCTGAATATCCACTTGTGAAACATGGATTGCAAGAACACCATTTGTCTTTTCTTTCTCTTCTGTGTAAAACTCCCTGTAGATTTGTACACCTGAAAAGGTGCATGCCTATTATTCCTAGACTAATACAAGTAGAAACCACTTGAAAGTCAAAAATCAAATTCATAAATAAATTTTATTGGGAGAACCTCTCAATTGAGTTGATCAAAGCAACTACAAAGCAGAAAAATGCTTAACGCAAAGCAGCAAACAAAAACATTATGACTCCTTAGGGTTTCTGGATCAGAAAAAATGTTTGATTTTTGAAATTCCAATTTAAGTGAGTGAGATTTTATGTGCTAGGGTTACAATATATTTTCCACCAAAACCCTAGCTGCTGCATTACAATAAAGCTAAAAAGAAGGGAAACTTTTCTTTCTTTTTCTTTTTCTTTTCTGATAAGTACATAAGTAGAAAAACATTGTTTCTCTCCCTTTTCTCTTTCTTTCTCTTATCTGTGCTTTATAATTTTAAGTTTATATGACAGGCATTTTTTTATATAAGCGTTTCTATGACATGGCATTTACACTGTCTAAATCCCTATAACCCAGTTGTCCTTTTCTATGGTCAAAAGAGTTACTACACCCCTTCACTTGGTAGTTAGTATTATAACTGATTGTTCTGGAGGTCATGGCGACTTCACCGGAGGGCAAAGTCGAAGTGTTGGCCAAGGTCAAAACACTGAGGAATGCAGCCCCCATTTCTTATTGTCAGCTTTTTAAGAGCTAATTTTCTCATGAGTTGGTTGATTCCTACAAGGTCTTTTTTTTTTTAAATTAAGTTTTGGCCCCTAAGGGGAGGGGGAGAGGGAGATTCAAACTAGTGACCTCTGCTTCCATAGGGTCTATTATTATTGCTACTTATATAAATTACTGTTACTGTTCCTATTGCTATTATGCACAACAAAGTTTTGATTCTTAATAGTCACCAGAATATTTTCTGCTGCATGCCCAAACTTTAATTCTAGCCATTTACCGGATAAATTGTATCACCAAACAGGAAGTGAAACTCAATACAAATAGAAGTTGTTACCTTCTTCGATGGTTTCAACACCAGGAAGAACCTTAGCAAGACTCTCTGCCCCCAACATATCAGAGAACGAAGCATACCGGTGGACATACTGCAAATTTATGAGGTCACAAAGAGCAGAGCTAAGTTTTTTTTTTCTTTTTTTTGATAACATTGGGAACCTTTCTAAAGTAGAGCCCTTTGGACTCGTCTTTAGGCAGTAAAACCCAAGGGCAACTGACCCCACCCACCAGAACCAATGGATACAAAGAAGCAGAGCTAAGTGGATACAAATAAGCACAAATCAATTGAAAAAACAGGATTGGCACCTGAACTTCAAACACCACACATTTGTTGAAAAGGATCAAAGTTCCTGAACCAATTCTGTGACCATAAAGGGAAAAAAGTAAGGCAATTCAATAAAGAAACATTGAAGTAAAATTACCAAACATATAGAAAACCCAATAAAATAATACTAATTCATTCAGCTTTGGAAAATTTTGCTATAGAAGCATAAGATTTAAAAATTAAAAAGGAAAAGAAGAAATTAAAAGGCCCTTTGCAAAACGATAGCGTTCTTAGGGAAGATTCTTAGGTTGAGAAGTATAGCATGACTTCAACTATATGTTTTTGAAGCTCTGACCATTCGATTAAATTAGTTTGAGTAACAAAATGCAACAAAACAAAAAGTGCACCTCCTACATACATAACATTACATTTTGGTTCCTGCATTTGGTGTCCATGGTAGGCACAAAAACCCATTCATACTTGTCCTCATTAAAAAGTACAAAAAATAAGAATTATATGCCAAACAAAAATCAAAAAGAGAAAGCACATCAAAAGGCACTTATCAACTGATTTATGCATAAAATTGGAATTTTTCATACCTATTGTAGTCACCAACAGCACACCTTCCTTCAATTGTTTTCTGGCCATCTACAAACAATGCCAAATTACCAGATAGGAAATGGTACAAACAGGATTGGCAATACCACATCAAGAGATGTAGAATAAAAAGTGATGAGATTTATAGTTTTTTTTTTTCTTCTCTTTTTTATTGGTAAGATACACACGCACCCAGTGGGTCTTGACCCCACAACCTGAACAAAATGGAGGATTTACCATTTGAGCTAGAGCTCATTGGCATTGATGACATTCATAGTTATGACAAAGAATTAGTTATCTTTCCTACTTATGACAAAGACAAATGATCCAGTTATTTTCAGATAATAAACACAGAGATTCATAGCAGAAACACATCGATACCTTTCAGCTGCGAAAAGAAAGGCTCCTGAACATGAAGTTCATGGGTAACAGACTTCAAAATCTGATGAAAGACAACATCTGTTAGATTAATAATACATGAAGAAAAGTTGGCATTGAATGACACCTTCAGTTAAAACTTCAAACTTACATTCACAATTTCAGACCCCTTATCCAAAACCAGCTCCTGCCATTCATTTTCTTCCTGCTTCGAGGAGCTTCCTTCGGGGATCAACTTCAAACCGCTCTGTGATCTACAAAAGGCTTTAGAATTGATTGATTCTAATAAACCCGATGCCAGACGCTTGTATAAGGGATATGGAGGTACTCCAAAAGAATCTGCAAAAGGATTATGAACTATGAAGAGTTGACAAGCAGACATCTAAAACTCTAGGGCAAATTGCATGTTTTCCATTAACTATGGTGCAGTTGCAATATCCTCTAAACTTCAAAACCGAACAATATCCTCCCAATTTATTGTTAATAAACACTTTACCCCTATCATTCCGTCAAATTCAACAAAGTCAATTTTTTTTTTCCAAAAACATTTCTATCAAAATTTTAAATTTGAAGTTTAAGGTACATTACAATGGATTCAGATCTCGTACTATTGATGTCCTCATGTTTGATGGGCAGATCTCCCCCCTATTATTGTCCACGTGTTTGATGATCATGCCGCATGCATATTAAAGAGAGTCTTGTCCCACATTGCCGTCTTTTGAGATTGAGTTAATCTCATTGGACTTTAACAACAACAACAACATATCCAAGGAGAGGAAATGCAAAATTATTGTTAATATTTCCGTCAAATTTTTTTAAAAAAAAATGTCATTTAAAAAAAGAATTGTCACAAAATTTTCAATTTTCAGTTAAAATTGATAGAAAGAAAGTGCTTATTAGCAACAAATCAAGCAGACATTGCTGAGTTCTCAAGTTTAAAAAATACATTTCAACAGCACCAATGCAATTCACCCAAAATTTTAACAAACTAGAAAAGGATCACTCAAGAACAAAACGGAAACTATAACTATATTGAATAGAAAAACAAACAAAAGTAGAACTTGATGAATTAATGAAATATTACCTGTAGTGGGTGAGTTAGGATCGTGTTTGAGAAGGTCGGAGCAGAAGGATTTGGAGAGGCCTGGATCGAATTCTAGGGTTTCGTTTATGTGAGACTCCAGAGTGAACTTCACTAGCTCTTCCATACAGTCACTCAGCCTCAGGTTAACCGCAGACATTTTTACGATAGTTCGTTGTTGCAGTCCGGTTTGATTTTGTGATTTGTGAATGTTTGAAAATTACGTGATGTCATGTATTTTTAGGCGCTTAATGAATAGGAAATAATGCGGAAAATATCGGTAATATCGGAGTCGGACGGTGAGACCGATATTTTTCCGATATCCGAGCTTTCCGTGGATAACTGGATATTTTTACAACAACAACATTTCAATTTTTTATTCAGCCTGTCTTATTCCAATCTTTTTCCAGGATTTTTTTTTTTGAATAAAATAGTAGAATTTTTCCGGGAATTTTTAATGCAACAAATCAAATACAATTTTTTCACAAATTAATACGTTGGTGTTTTTTTTTTTTTTTTTTTACCCCTTTAATAAGAGCTTCCAAATTCTTCCAAACTAGTCAGAAAATGAATTAAAATTAAATCTAAAAAATTATTGGTCTAACTATGATTTTTATTGTCTTTTATATTTTATCTAAATATGAAAATTGATAATTATTAAAAGACATTTATTATTATTGTGTTTATATATAAAATATATTATAGTATTAGGCATTTATTATGATTGTGTTTATATATATGGAATAATATATTATTTCTATTAAAGAAAATATAATATGTTAAGATTCTAATGAGATGTTTAATTATAGAATAAAATTTAAATTCAATTAAAAATATATATATATTAAAATAATGAGGTGTAAAATTGTGAGAACTCAAAAGCTTATATGGTGCAACATTATGAGGTTAACCAAAAGTAAAAAAGTTTCGATTTTACGTTATAGTATAGATGCGTAACTATTCTTTCGAATTGGGCAAAACTTATATACAGTAGGATATATGAAATACATCCGGTCCCCCTGCTAAAAAACCAACACGTAACTAGGGATGGCAATTTGCATCCGACCCGCGGATACCCGATCAAGGGGCGGGTTTTACCCGATCCATAGTGTTAACGGGGTGGGGGCGGGTGATGTTTTAAAAACCCATGCGGGTTTGGGGTGGGGTAGGGGGGATGCCTCCCCCGCCCCATACCCGCCCCAAATATAATACATTAATAAAAACCCTTTTTTATTTCTTTTAAGTTTTAATCCTACTTAGTTTACTCACATATAAATACTCTCATTAGTTTAAATTGAAATTGTTTTTTCAATTTCATGTTTTTCAACTTAGTGGTTTTTGGAACATTTAGTCATAATATCATTATGAGATTATTATCTTTTTGTGGATTATTGTTTCATGTAAATTGATGTAGGTAAATTGATTATTTTCATAGATATTTTTTGGAAAAAAAAAAATTAACAAGGAATTTATATCGGGGCGGGTACCCGTGGGTACCCTGTGGGGCGGGGATGGGGGGAAGAAAGTCCCCCCTAAAAGGGGTGGGGCGGGTACGGGGGATGGGGCAGGGATAACGGGGCGGGGGCGGGAGATGGGATCCCCGCCCCAAACCCGCCCCATTGCCATCCCTACACGTAACATTTAACTTAAGGGAATAGACGGAAGTTAAATCATAAATGCATAATTTTTTGCCGCGAGATAACAAAAGAGAGAAAGAGACTTTTATTTAAAAAAAAAAACTCTGGTGATCCAGCAACTCTCTCTTTCTCTCTTCTCAGCAACTCTCTCTCTCTTTCTTCTTTGCAAAACTCTCTCTTATTTACAGACTCCATTGTGATCCAGATCTGTTTTTGACAGCTTCCTAACGCAGCCCATTTTTTTAGGATTACACCTTATTCACCAATCTCATGATCGATCTCACTGTTACCTCAGATTGCAAACCCACCCACAACAAACTTCAAAAAAGAATTTTAACCTCAAATCTTAAAAATCCACATTTTCCCAACCCTGAATCACAAATCGCAAAACCCAAATGGGTTTGATCCATTTGACCCAGCGATAGCAACGATAAGCTTCGAGATCCACTTCCTCCTCCGTCAAACCGTCAACCACGGTGAAAGTTTTGACCAAAAACGACATTGTCAAAGGAAAGGCAAAACCCATCCACGCAAACCCACCCACAAAAAACCTTCAATCCTTACAACTCATAATAGAAGCATGAAATTGGGTTTTTCAATGAATCGATTGGTCTGTAAAATTGGGTTTTGATGAGGCTTGGGTCTGTCATTTGTGGTGTTTTGATGAGGCTTGTGGGTGTGTGACTGTAGAGGTTGGTTGTGGAGTGATGTTGATGTTGGTGTTTTGGAATGTTAGTTGTGGACCTATGGTTATGGTGGAGTCTCAGAGGAGACCTAGTAAAAGAGAGTTTTGCACAGAGAGAGAGAGAGAGAGAGAGAGAGAGAGAGAGAGAGAGAGAGAGAGCCCGACCTGCCTCATCCACTCTCTCTTTCTTTGTGTTTTTATTATTATTTTTTTAATGAAAGTCTCTTTCTCTCTTGTTATCTCGCAGCAAAAAAATTATGCATTTATGATTTAACTTCCGTCTATTCCTTTACGTTAAGTGCTACGTGTTGGTTTTTTAGCTGAGGGAACTGGATGTACTTCACATATCCTACTGTATATAAGTTTTGCCTCTCCGGATTTATGTTGGATAGTAATCCTATAATATTTTAGGAACCAGGACAAATTTCTAAGTTAAATATTGAGGGATTAGGTCTTAATAATAATTTTAAAAAAATATCTTACTTGGTCAAGTCAGGCGCTTTAGTCTTGGAGGTATGCTCCCTTTAAAGTCCAAGGTTCAACACTTTTTGGGTGCAAACAATTCCTTGGTGAAAAGTAAGCGATTTACCTTGATCCATATAAGGAAACTTCCGAGGATGCAGTGCATGGATCTTATAGAATTACTCAAGGTGCACATAAACTGATCCGGACATCCAAAGTTATCATCAACAACAACAACAATAACAACAACAACACAAAAAAAAAAGGGGGGGGGTGGATGTTGCTAAAAAACAAAGATTCGGCCAAAGGTCATTTTGACTAAATATATTAGTGGGAGGCTTTGTTTTTTTGCTAGAGTATACTACTGGGAGGCTGATCTCAGACCTTTGATGATATTATGACATTATCTACTTGGTCAAACATATTTCCTTTGGTAAAACTTAGGTAGGGTTTTTAATTAAATTCAGATATCTAGCTACCTTTATATTTGGAATCTGTTTCCTGGGAAAAGTAATCTCTTAATGTAACCTTTGGTTACTCACCAAAAACAATGTAATCACATCCATTGATAACATATTAATCTATAATATATATGGTGTTTGAAGCCCTTAAGACTCAATTATGTTAGATTAAACTAGAAACGAACAAAGTCTCTCTGACCTAGGGATTGGCTCTTGTCAAACCCTAGCCGTCAGTAGAAAAGGAGTTCTTGTCTCTGTACAAGATTTTGTTCCTCCTGTAGGATTTGAGTGGTCAAAGAGTGTAGCTTTTGGTCCCCCCTTGCCGTTTACCCGCTGTCTTTATTGTTTTCTGTGATACAATGGAAACTCTTGAGGGCCTTTGGGAGAAGTTCTCTCTATCAGAAGTTGAAGGTAGCATGGTTGATCTTCTCTCTACATCAGATCAACCAAAAAGCTTTCTAGCAGCAAAATTCCTTACTCGCAGAATCTTGAATGTGGAATCTGTGGCACGGACCTTCAAACCTTTATGGAGGACGGATCACGGTTTCACAGTTCGAGACATGAATGATAACCGGCTGGTTTTTGTCTTTGAAGATGCAGCCGATCGGGAGAGAGTGATGATGGGCGAACCCTGGGCATACGATAAACATTTAGTGGTTCTCCAACGTATTGAAGAAGATGAAGCAATTGATGAAGTGCTGTTTCGAGAAACCTCTTTTTGGGTGCAATTGCATGGCTTACCAGTTCGAAGGATGAACCATGAGACGGCTGCCATCCTTGGTTCATCTTTAGGAACAATAGTTCACGTTGCTGAGGGAGAAGCCAATGTAGAGGGAGGCACGGCAATGCGTCTCCGCGTGAGCCTAGATATCACCAAGCCTTTGTGCAGAGGGAGAAAGGTTAGATTCGAAAAAGATCGTGAAACTTGGATATCTTTCAGGTACGAGCGTCTCCCTAACTTTTGCTATTGGTGCGGCCATGTAACCCACAGTGACAAAGACTGCCCCCACTGGCTCCGTAACAAAGATTCTCTCCAGTTAGAAGATCAGCAATTTGGGCCATGGCTACGTGCCTCAACTGACAGACCTTGGAGAAAACTGGAGATTAAAGTTGAAGGCATAGTCAGACAGCCACAACCCAAACCGAAACCACCCCAAACACGTCCTCAACCACCCCCACAAACTCGACCACCAACACACAAACCACCATCCAAAAACACCACCACCGCACCCCCTAACCAAACACCTTACCAAGACCAAACTCCTCCACAGAATAACCCACCACCTCCGTCACAAAAAAATGACCAGACACCCTCACAAACCACCACCCCACCACCTGCCAACACCACAGTCTACCAACCACCGCCTCTTTTTGACTTTCCAACCAACATGGAAGTTGAGGAAAACCCGGGCTTCATTCCAGATTTTTCGGAGCCCATAAACAGGGGAGAAGACTTTTTTGAAAGCCGTTTAAGGGAAATTGATACTGCCATAGACTACCACCCGAAATTTAAGGAAAATATCCCGGAAAGAGATATTACCTCCATACTTGCCTCGTCCCTTACCCCACAATCTGAACCTATACCCAAACACGTCCCCCATGCCGTACTCAATGACATTACCAATTTACACCCAAGATCGGCCTCAGCAAAAAAATCCTGGAAAAAATTGGCTCGAGCAAAAGTGAATAATGACTCTCCCATATTGGAGCCAATACACACAAAACACACATCCTCGTACCTGGAAGATAACGAGTCCCATGCAGAAAGTGGGAAGAAACATTGCGGTGTCTCACATGAATCACTAACGGCGGCGGCTGCTGTGCAGTCCCGCCGAGAACAATGAATGTTTTAGCATGGAACTGTCGTGGGCTTGGGAACCCACGTACAGTTCAGGAATTAGCACGGCTGGTACGTGCTCAAGATCCCTCTGTCGTGTTTCTCATTGAGACATGGCAGGATGATGGCCCTTTAGAGCGGTTACGATGTCAACTGCAGTATGAGAATAAATTTGTTGCAAGTAGCAGAAATAAAGGAGGGGGGCTCTGTTTATTTTGGAAGAAAGAAGTTAATCTCAGAGTCCATAGTTTCTCCCCCTCCCATATTGATTCAATCATCAATGAGCATCAACAGGACACATGGAGACTCACGGGCTTCTATGGAGCCCCTGAGACTCGAAACAGAGAAGACTCTTGGGCCTTGCTTCGACGACTCAGCTCTCAGCATTCGATCCCGTGGTGCTGTTTGGGGGACTTCAACGAATTAGTGAGGCTTGAGGAGAAGCAAGGACGCCATTGCAGGTCAGACCGCCAGATGCAGCTTTTTCGGGACGTGTTGGATGACTGTGGGTTTATAGACCTCGGCTTCACCGGCCCCCCATTCACCTGGACAAACAATCGCAGTGGAGATATGACTTGGGAGCGTTTAGACCGTGCAGTGGCTACAACGGATTGGGTGACTCTATTCCCATCGGCCCGAGTCCACCATTTAGATTGCAGGTGGTCAGACCACAAGCCGATCTGGGTAGGGACAGAGAAAATGGTGACTCCTTTTCGAAAACCATTCCGTTTTGAAGAAGTGTGGACATCAGACCTCGGCTGTGCAGAAACTATTGAAGCATCATGGAGAAAGCCAAAAACAGGGGTTCCAATGTACTCAGTTTGGGAAAAAATTCAGGAATGCCGTAGGGGTCTTAAACAGTGGAGTAAACAAAGCTTTGGGAGTATTAAGCAGCAAATCTGTGAGACGGAAGACCAACTGAAAGCAGCTGAGGCAAAATCTATGATGGGCAGGGACCATGTGCAGGTAATAACTCTAAAAAATAAACTCCATACCTTACTTGCAAAAGATGAGAGAATGTGGAGGCAGCGCTCACGGGTTGAGTGGTTAAGAGAGGGAGACCAAAATACCAGGTACTTTCACAGTAAAGCAACCCATCGACGTCGTCGAAATCATGTGTATCGTTTGAGAGATAATTCCGGGATCTGGACATCCACCCAAGACCAGGTACCTCCGTTATTTATCAATTACTATAACTCCCTATTCACTACAGCTAACCCCGCGCATATAGAAAAAGTGGCAGATTGTATTGCACCAGTGGTTACGGATGAAATGAATAGCTCACTTTCAAGGGAGTTCACATCAGATGAGGTTATAAGGGCTCTAAAACAGATGGCCCCACTTAAAGCACCAGGTCCGGACGGATTACCCCCTGTTTTCTATCAAAAGTACTGGCACCTAATTGGCGCTGATGTCACTAAGGCAGTCCTCACCTGTCTCAATACTGGAAAAATTCTGAAAGCTATCAACCACACCTACATCACCCTGATTCCAAAAGTCAAGAACCCAGAAGACGTGAAGGAATTCCGCCCAATAAGCCTGTGTAATGTTATTTACAAATTAATTGCAAAAGTCTTGACAAATAGGTTGAAAAGCATACTGCCCAAAGTAGTATCAGAATCTCAAAGTGCCTTCGTTCCTGGAAGACTGATTACAGATAATATTCTGGTTGCTTTTGAGACCTTGCACCACATGCATCACCAAAAGACAGGGAAGTTTGGCTCCATGGCTCTCAAACTTGACATGAGCAAGGCTTATGACAGAGTAGAATGGAAATATTTGAAATGTGTAATGCAACAAATGGGTTTTCACTCTAAATGGGTCACATTAATGATGGAATGCATCACTACTGTCTCCTATTCCATTCTTATTAATGGTGAACCCCATGGCTTTATAAAACCTTCAAGGGGTTTGCGCCAAGGGGATCCTCTATCACCCTATTTGTTTCTTTTCTGTGCAGAAGGCTTTCATGCACTTATACAGCGAACAAAAATAGAAGGAGAGCTTAAAGGAGTTTCTATTAGCAGAGGTGGTCCAAAACTCACCCATCTCTTCTTTGCGGATGACTCACTCCTCTTCTGTAAAGCTACTACACATGATGTCACACGAGTTCAAGATATTCTTCAGGATTATGAGTATGCTTCAGGCCAACAAATAAATAAATCGAAGACCACCATTTTCTTCAGTAAATCCACATCTCAAGCAGACCAGAATACTATCCTTGGCATGTTGGGAGTCCCAGCAATCAAACAGTATGAGAAATATCTAGGGCTTCCCTCCTTTGTAGGCAGAGCTAAATACTCAAGCTTTGCCCAAATCAAAGAGAGGGTCTGGAGCAAACTCAAAGGTTGGAAGGAGAGATTAATTTCACAAGCAGGAAGAGAAATCCTCATCAAAGCTGTGGCCCAAGCAATTCCTACCTACGCCATGAGCTGTTTTAGGCTCCCAGCCCGACTAATCAAAGAGATTGAAGTTCTGATTCGAAGATTTTGGTGGGGTCAAAGTGGTGATAGGGGCAAGATGCACTGGATGCCATGGAGTACTTTGTGTAAATCAAAGAAATTGGGTGGTTTGGGTCTGAGAGACCTAGGAATGTTCAATGAAGCACTCCTGGCAAAACAGGTTTGGCGCCTTATGCATAACACTTCCTCTCTTTTTTACAGGGTGTTCAAAGCAAAATACTTCCCAAGGAGTTCTATACTGGAAGCAAAACCGAATTCAAGGGGTTCTATAGCATGGAAGAGTATTTTAGGGGCATCCCAGCTGATTAACAAGGGCTTAATTTGGAGGGTGGGGTCGGGGTCAAAGATAAGGATATGGGAGGATAAATGGTTGCCAACCCGAGACCACAATGCCATCCTCTCCCCAAGACCACCTCAATCACCCTTGACATATGTAAGACAACTTATAGATGAGCACTCCAATACGTGGAAGGAAGGAATTATCAACTCCTCCTTCATGCCATGTGAGGCTGAAGCTATCTTAGGCATTCCCCTCAGTTCCACGAATGCTAGTGACACGGCAGTTTGGGGTGGCACCCAAGATGGAGTATACTCAGTTCGGAGTGGATACCACTCCCTCTTGGAGGCGAGCTATCGAGATAATCCAGGCCCCTCGGACACCTCCTTTGCAGCGCAGGTATGGCATACAACATGGTCTTTGAAGGTCCCAGCAAAAGTCAGGCATTTTCTGTGGAGAGCCTGCCATGAATCACTCCCAACTCGCCTCAACCTCCACCACCGACATGTTCTTCCAGACCCCAGATGTGAATCCTGCACTGATACGAATGAAACGGTCATACATGCATTATGGCAGTGTAAATCTCTTGAGGCAGTATGGTCTTCAGTTCCATGGGGGAGACGGCTGATAAATAACCCTTATTTGAATTTCATGGAGCTGTTTCATCATTGTCACTCAGTTCTCTCCACACTTGAGCTCCAACTCTTCGCAATTACTACTTGGGCCATCTGGTATCGAAGGAATTGTTTGCGTTTGAATCAACAACCGGTTGCAATTCATCAGCTTATGCCTCGTGCTCAGCAAATCCTATCGGAATTCCAAGCAGCTCAGGAGATTCCAGCCAGTACCTCTGGTCCATCAGACCCGCCCTCACCAATCTCTTGGCAACCACCTCATCCAGGGAGATATAAGGTTAACTATGATGGAGCTTTCTTTGAAGAAACCAATGAAGCCGGTATAGGAGTTGTTATTCGCAATCACATGGGGGAAGTCATGGCATCTCTCTGCCAAAGAGTTCCTTTCCCCCACTCGGTGGAAGCTATGGAAGCTTATGCTGCGAGAAGTGCGATCGAACTGTCCAGAGATCTGGGGTTTAAAGAGTTTGATATGGAGGGAGACTCGAAAACTGTAGTGAATGCCCTATGTAATCCCGAGCCATGCAACACTCTCTATGGACATCTGGTCAATGATACAAAGCGGATAGCTCAAGCAGACCTCTCTGTTCTTTATTTACATACTAAACGTGATGGTAATGTACTGGCCCATTCTCTAGCAAAAAGAGCCAAAGTTAGCAAGTCCTATGAAGTATGGATGGAGTCTGTTCCTCCAGATTTAATTTCAATCCTCTGTAATGATTTTATCACTCAATAGATCCTTTAAGCATTCTTCAAAAAAAAAAAATGTTAGATTAAACTACAATTACAATAAAGTTATGAATAAAGAAAAACAATTAAGATGGCTACAAATGACAAATATAAATCATCTATCTCAAATCTCACACTTATACTTTTTCATTTTATATTTGTCAATCAAGAATCCTCCTATTTTTACTTTCTTTTATAAAATAATTGAAAGTTAAAGACAAAGAAAAAAAAAAAAAATCTTGTATTGCCATTAATAAACCATAGAGTCAAATACAAAAGATGCAGTGCAACTGTCCAAGTTTGGAATGTCTTACTCTCCACATAGTAAAGAAAGTTAAAAAGAAATGCCAAAATATCCTAGCTATTGAACCAAGTCAGAAAAAAGACCCAGGGGTGAACATAGTGATCGATAGTGTAAACCCCAATAGTTTTGGAACAATGCCTCTTTGTAAAATACTTTAAAAAAATATATTATTGAAAAAAATCCCTCCAATTTCATATCAAGTTTCATATAATTTTATATGAAAAAATAATATAAAATTAAAAACCATAATGTAAAGAAATTACTATTTTTTTTTAATATATGAAAAAATAATATAAAATTAAAAACCATAATGCTAAGAAATTACTATTTTTTTTTAATAAATATAAAGTTAAGTTTATAAGAGAAATTGAATCAATAATCTATAATATTAGTTTACTCATTTTGAAAAGAATAATAATTTTTACTAAAACAATACTTTTTAATCAATAATTCCATGGAATATGTCCCCAACGCGCTGCTTTAACGCATATTCAGTTGTATCGACATGGCTCCACTAATTATTTTCGATGAGGAGGGTGTGCTGAGGTTCTTGGATGTGAACTCCAGGTGGTATATTTTAAGGTCAACTTGATGGGGTAGTATAGTATACTAACATGATGAGACCATTGAAAGTTTGAAACAAACGAGGCAAAAACCATTGAAAGTCTGATATTAAATAGGGATTCAAATAAAAGCCCTTCCCTTTAGTTTGTAGTTGTGAATTGAATTTTCAATGAATAGGGTGAATATTGAATGACTAAAGAGATTCAATCAAGAAAAGAAAAAAATATGAAAAAAAAAAAAAAAAGTGGTAAATTTTTAGGCATACATATAATAGGTTTATCATCTCTCTCTCTCTCTCTCTCTCTCTATTTTTTTTCTTTCCATTCTCTTTTAATCAATTGGTCAAACCTAGATATTTGTTCTTTTACTTTTTCATGATTCTCACCAACTCCAAAAGGCATAGAACCGAAATTAAAAAAAAAAAAAAAAAAAAAACAACAACAACCACAACTTAGGATCCTCATGTGAATCATCTAAGGACACACCTACAAACATTAGCACCAGAATCTAATAAAAAAAAGAAAAGAAAAGAACATTAGCACCAGAATGATAGGCAATATGGAACACATATTGTGTGCAAGATTGAGGAAAAAGTGCCAATGATTCAGTACATCAAATGACAAAGGACATCCACAGTACATTGATTATAAATCCAAAAAAAGAAAGATGGTGTGCACAGGATAGGCTTAACCGATATTGTTTTTGTTGTTTCTTTGCAACATCTGTCGGTGAAATTCTTGTTGTGCGAGTACTTTCTACCTAAGAAGATGACAGCCTGCACAAGATGACTTTGAAGCATAGTAAACATCTGCAAAAGTGTTTGTTAGTTAATTAATGGATTAATATTGAGTGAAGAAGAGGATATGTAAGAGAAATTAAATAAAACATAAAATAAAATTTATGGAACAGTTCTAATAAAATTTGTTACATGACTTTTGAATTTAAATTAACCAAAAGACAAATATTAAATAAGCTTAAAAAAATAACCATCAAAATACAAAGTACCAAACTCGTGATAGGAGTTAAACGGATATCCCATATCATTTATTGACAACTTATAACAAATATAGCCATAAATTAATTAAGCCATATCACCAAAGAATTATTGGAATTGTTCTACATTATCATAATTTTATCTTTAACTAAATAGCCATTTAACTAAAGTTCCCCAGTTATTTAAAAAAATTAAAGTTCCCCATGATGCATCAATAAATCGTTGCAATCGCATAATAACCATACTTGGTATCAAGAAAACAATTGAAATTTTCTTCGAAAAAAAAAAAACATTAATACCATCCCTATTGGATTTCCAAAAATAAATGTTATCAGGGAGACTCTTTCAGCCAACATGCCAACATTTATTTTTCTTTACTTGAAAATACTTTATAAAAGAAAAAAACTTGTGAATGCACCAAGAAACATTTTGAAACATATGAATAAAAAAGTACTTCAAAAGATATAGTAATTCTAAGTTTCAAACCGTCAAATTTGTATCGAACTTGCAAGAATTTTCTGAATAGATTGTGGCACTTCCTTAACTTGAAGAGATCAATTGAGCCCTGTCAAAGAACAAAGAATAACAAAAATCATTTCTAATTAAGAACATTACAAAGAAAATGTAATAATGGAGATATATGACTTAGAAAGGAAAAGAATGGAGAGATATATATGTAAATGTAATATTTTTGAAGTGGAGAATGTGAGTCCAATTTTTAGATATCCATTGATTATGAAATTCGAATTTGTAGGACAATCTTCATTTAAATTTTAAAAATGACCTAAAATTTAGGTGTTTAAACTAAGAAAGGATAACTTTAAAAATAAAAGATTAAAAAAAAAAAAAAAAAAAAAAAAAAAAAAAAAAAAAAAAAAAAAAAAAAAAAAAAAAAAGGATAGTAAATGGAGATATAAATATTAATATAATCTTGATAAGGATAACTGGATAAGCAAGTGTAACTAAATAAGTTATTAACGGTTAAATTTTTGAAATAGTTAGAGGAAATTTTTAATTTGAAATTTTGGGTTTAGGGAGAAGTAGAGAATGGGAGGATTTTTATTTGTGAACGTGAGAGAGAAAAAAAAAAAAAAAAAAAAAAAAGAAGAAGATCCAAAACGTGAGTAAATGAGGAGTTGTGAAGTTAGTGGGAAGTGGGAAATTAGAAAGTGGAGTAGATAAGGGAGATGTGAGAGAAAAAAAGGGAGACTCAAAAAAAAAAAAAAAACCGTGAAACATGAATGTGGAATTGTAATCCTTTTAACTTTTGAATTTGAACAGATTAATAGATTACTCTTTTAACCTTTAATTTTTATTTTAAACCTAAATCAATAGATGTAAAATATGGGGTTATTTTAATCCGTGTATTAAAGTGGACAATTCTCTATATAGGGATGTGAATATTATACTCTTATTTCTAAGACATATTATTATTTCAAATCAATGATTAAATTGGAAAAATTGGAAGATGTGAGAGGTACTTTTAATAGTACATTAAAGTGGACATGAGGGAATCAATCCTCTTAATAGTATTAGATTATAACAATGGAGTAGTTATAACGCTTATATTTAGATTATACTATAAATAATGATTTATTTAGCATAAATGTACTTACTATTTATAAATTTAGTTAAAATAATGTTTTGTGTTCAAATTTTGGTTAACTCAATCCAACATGATTGACTTAACACATAGTAAGATAAATGATCGGGTTTCAAGTGAGTTTGGGTTTTCAAATATATATAAATGGGAAGGGGTTTGAAAGGAAATTCGTAATATTTAACGAGATTTGGATTTGAAAATTCATTTTCCGTCCCAAATTCGATTGGTTGCCATTTGTGCTAGACCCACGAACTACCCACATCAAGGTCAAGCAATATGGGACCTGATAAGGAAATATTCTAGTCAATTCTAATCTCCTACCATTATGGAATTTATACTCAATTATCATTCAATCACATCAGTTAGACTTATTATGGAATTACAATTCCATAATGTTATGATGGAAAAAGGAAGGGGACAGAAAAAGAAAAAGATTGATGGATAAAGGAAAAATAAATTAAAGATATCTTGATCACAATCTCATCCACCTCTTGGCATTATACCTTGATGTTTCAGATCCAATATGACATGTACGTATAATATTGTTGGAACAAAATTTTTAGAATCCTCCATCCTTGTAAGAGATACGAGAAATCAGTCTTTTCGAGGATGATGACTCATAATTGTAGAATGCTAATTCTAGCAAAACCGATATCCCAGCTCAAACAAACTATAGAAGCTAATCCTGAAGTAATCCCCATATAGGTCATATATTTGAATTTGAAATATTATCTTATAAAGGTCATTAGATAAGTGTGGTAATAGTGAAAAATGGAAGAGATTCATAGAAATTAATGTCAATGTATTATATAAAAAGATTGGTGTTATTTCCACACCACAAGTTGTTATTTCCATACCAAGATGTTAAATAGAAAGATCGGTGTTATTTCTAGACCACAAGTTGTGATGTGGAAATATAATTTCTCTATAAAAAATGTAAAACAAATTGTCCTAGTTAGAAAATAACTTAATTTAGTTCTAGTATAATACTGAAGCTGCAAAAACAAAGGATAAGAGAGGGCATCATACAATTCTCTTGATTGACACAAAGTCCAATTTCACAACCTAACGTACTAGCTAGGGGTAGACAGTGTGATAAGCAGTCTAGAATATTATCTACAGTAGAGGGTGCACAAAGTCATTGGCTGCCCTCCAGGAGTGCCAGGAAGATAGGAAGCTGAATTTGGTGTCATCGGCTGTGTCATAGTAGAGGGTGCACAAAGTTTACAGATACATGCACCAAAATTAATCTCACAAGAAACCATAGATCAAGAATTTGTCAAAAAGTAAATACGCACGAGAACATAATAATTAAAGTTGCAAAAATTCTACGATGTGAAAAAGTGATGGGAGATGGGGAGCGAGAATATTGTTCTAGAAAGGCAATGATAAAATGGTACCCCAAGAGTCAATCCAACAAGTTCGAGGAAATTCATAGCTTTTGGAGGGGAATGAACGGTTTTGTAAAAGGAATCTAGGATTTCCGAAGCTTAAGGCTTTTCCAAATCGCACTTCAATCTTCCTACCTACTTTAGACCGCGATTGTGGTTAGGATGGAGCCACACCTAGACCAAGGGGGTCCCAGCCTCTGCCACCTATATATAAAAACAAATATGGTATGTTCTATTTTTTTTTTTTTAATTATAAAAGTAAATAGTTACGGTTACTAGACAGTCAAGTATAGAGAGGAGGTTTTCAGTTGTTGGTATTTTGTTAATACTAAATGGATGCTACTATGGATTTTTATGAAAAAAATAAAAAAATTAGTTCATACATCGACCCTCACTCATGTAAAAGCATGACTCTATCCCTCTAAATATATGGAATATGATCCCCTCCATTTGTAAATCTCTCATTTTATCCATTTCATGGTTTAGATTTTATTTCACAAATCTAACGATGTACAGAGTGTTTCGTCATTTAAAATTTTAAATGACGTGACAGTTTGTATATTGTTAGATCTAAGATACTTAATCTAGACCATGAAATGAAGACTCTTCATTTCATTTCAAATAGAGAGAATCTTTGTCCCTAAATATATATAGGTTTTAGCAAGGGAATATCAAGTAAAAAAAAAAAACTATTAATGAGGTTAGCTGAT
Source organism: Fagus sylvatica (assembly GCA_907173295.1). NCBI lineage: Eukaryota > Viridiplantae > Streptophyta > Magnoliopsida > Fagales > Fagaceae > Fagus > Fagus sylvatica. The sequence goes on along the minus strand of OU015765.1, from coordinate 22,289,186 downwards.
GTGGAGGTTAATAAATAAATTATGTTTTTTTTAACCATTAGAAGTGGAGAAATTATTCAGTGGTCCAATGACAGGTTATGGAATGATTATTCACCAATTATCTTGGACTACAAATAAATTGGTAGTCTCTGCTCTCACATCAATAGTGGGTCCCACTCATTATTATGTGAGAGGAAGGACTATGTCTTTATTTGTAATCCAGGACTAATGAATAATTTTCCCAAGTTATAATTTATGCTCTTTCTAAGTGCATACAAGTGAATTGAGATATTGTACAATATATATCTAAAAGTATGAGATCTTGTACAATACCTAAAAGTATTGTATGAGATGTAATATTTCCATGCAATACTTTTGATGATGAGATAAAAAATTAAGAGGCTAACTTTTAATTTTAACAATTGAATAAAAAATAATTTAAAATATAAAACATAAAAATAAAAATAAAATTTTGTGAGGAGATGAGGGATATTGCACCAGTGCAGGATCTCAATCCAACATAGGGGGTTGTATTTATAAGAGAAAGCTTCACGTTGGATGGTGATTATTATTATTTTTAAAAAAAAAAAAAAAAAGGAATCTGGCTGAATCTGGCTTTTTCTTTTGCTCAGCGTTTACTCCTTGGTCCCATTGGAGTACCAATTTTGTCTCCAATCATCATTGGGAAATTTTTTCAGAGTTTTTATTTTTTATTTCTGGATCTGCAACATTTAAATTGGATTTATTTCGTGATTTCAATTAAATATTGTAAAACTAAAGATGAAATTAGTTCTCCATCACTTAAATACATAAATTAAAATCTTAACCCCGAAATGACTTGCCTTCATTTATCTCAATTTTTGTTACTTAATTGGTGTGAGAGACCTAGTTGATCTGTAAAACATAAAAGGTGTCAAAGTGATGGTTTTAGATAAAAGCTTCCTACTTTATAAAGTTGTAGAAGAAAGTGTAGACAAAGACTCGGTGTCAAAGTGATGCTCTGGATTTTTCAGAATTTTTCAAAGGAAGAGGTGGAAGATTGGGCGGCGAGAACTTGGGTAATTTGGTCAGCTAGGAAGATCATCAAAAAAGGAGTCAACTTGGGTAAATTTTTGAAGATCATCAAAAAAGCCCCCGCACATCAGGATGGAAGCCCTCCTTTTACTCCGAGAGTATCGCCAAGCAAATACTCCCAACAGACCCTTTTAAAATCATGTCTTTTGTTTCTGTTTGGGAGCTCTTCTATTTTGTAGTTTTTCTTTACACCTCTTATGTGTTTTCATCAAAGTTCTGAATACCGTTACGGTGCCCATTCCGGTTTGGCCATTGGAATGGAGTGTTTTGGTATCGGTTAATTCTGGCATTCCATTTTGGATTTACCGCTAATATATATATATATATATATATATATATATTATGTATATAAAATAGATATATCTAACTATTTATCAAGCTTATTCTTATTTTTTTAGAATACAAATTATTATTTGGTTATTTATAATTATATAAGTAGCTATAACTTTTTTTTTCTAAATATATAAGTAGTTATTTTTTTGAATAATTATTTAGATTTTTAATGGCAGTGACATGTATTCTGTTTACTATACATGCTTGAAATGGCAGTAACAATAAATAGGAAAATCTCATTAATAACCCCACCTACCCCACTTCCCTCAATTATTATTCACTTTTATTGTTGACCAAATGGTTTTCATTTGAAAGAGGAAAACAAATGCATGTGAAACAGACTCTTGAAGAAAGAAAGAAGAAGAGTCTTCTTCATGCACTAAGCAGAGCCATGGAGGACGCCGGTGGTAGCAGAACTCAAGTGAGTTTTTTTTTTTTTAATGTTATACATTCATACCGGTCGGAACTTGTATACTGGCAGGAATTCGTCAAAACGGGCTGGAATGGCTGAAACAGGCCGGAATGGCCGAAACAGACCGGAATGGTCCGAATTTTAATCCGAGGTGGAACATAAGGGTGTTTCGTATCGGTTTACTCACTGGTATGAAACGGCCGGAACGGAACGGAATCCTCAACTATGGTTTTCATTCACATATTGTTCCTTCAATGAATACAGTCTAACCCGTGCCTGTTTGGAAGCGAGTTGCCCACTCATTTGTGGGTGATTTCTTTTACTTGTGTTTTCTTTTTCAATCAATAAATTTCTATCTTCCAATAAAAAAAAAGGAAATGGGTCCTCACCCCAATTCGCCGCTAACCCTATCCCTCCACCGCTTTTATCGCTCATATACGAACATACTATTCCCACGCTAGTTTGTGAATAGAGAAATGGACACGGTGGAAAAGACTATTCCAAAAATAAATAAATAAGATAAAGAAATTGGTTTGCTAGGCATTTGGCCTTTTGTGCTTTTGTCCAACCCTTAAGCATGAAAAAACAACAGTTGAGAACAACATAATACAGTGTTAACAAGTACTTGTTTATAAGAGCTAGAAGAGCCACTTAAAAACCTCACCTCCCTCTCCCTCTCTCTGTAAGAAAGAAGCACTTGGATCAATTTAGATGGACAACCAACGCAGTCCTCTCCTCACTTCTATGAGCTTCTGTCTTTTATTTTCTCTTCTTGTAGGAAATGTCTCTGCTCAGTTGTACTCTAATTTATGTACAACATTGTGGCCCTTTGCCACCATTACATCCGGCCTTGATCTACAGGCAGCGAACCCCTTTTCTCCCTCACTCGCCACGATTACCATCTCCTCGTCATTGACGCACCACACAAACAAACCCGAAGCTATCAGGTTAGTTAGATTGCTTGTGAACTAGGCTCTGGGACATGCAAACTGTTGGTTTTATATATTCAAAATATGAAATTTCATCATATATCATATATAATAACATACATACATGGAAATAGAAGAATTAGTTGGATCTATTCATAGAAAGCATGTTACACATGAAGCAAACATATATGAAAAATCTGTAAATATAAGAAGTACACCTTTGTAGATTCCTAAATTTCTACCTTGATGACTTCTTTGGATCTCTTGAAGAACGCTTGAATCTCTTTATTTCATTGAGTGCCTTCACTCCAATGACTACATAGATCGCCAAGAGTGTGGGCACTTTCTTATAAAGAATGCAATCCGAGATTTTCAACAACTAGAGAGAAACTTTTTTTTTTTTTTTTCTTCCTCTTTTTATTGTGTTGGCCAAATTTTCTATCTCTCTGTATCTCACGTACGTCTAGCGTATCAAGTCATTACCATCCCCCAAGGAGTTTTTCTTATATAGCTTAGAGTAGAAAAATAAAGTCCAAGGACCTAGACTTCCATTTTCTTATTTGCTTATAACATTAATTATATTTTATTCCACTTAGGCTCCGTTTGTTTCGCTGTAAAATGTTTTCCGGAAAATGTTTTCAATATTTGCGGGCGTTTGTTTTGCTTGTAAAATTCTGGTCAAATACAAATGATTTCTGTTGATCGGAAAATCATGTGTAAAAAATCAGAAAATGGTTTACGAAATATTTTTCTGTAAACCATTTTCCAAAACTCACAACACACGAACAACCCCCTCCCCCCTCTGTTCTCTCTCGCACATAGCACACAGAGACAAACCCCCCCCCCCTTCTGGTCTCTCATGCACAGCACCGCCTCCCCCCGCCGACTACCCCGCGTCTCTCTCGCACTGCCTCCCCCCGTCGGCTGCCTCGCGTCTCTCTCGCACAACAGTACGCACGCCCCCCTTGGTCTCTCTTTCTCACCTGATCTGGACATAGCACCCATCGCCGATCTCCACGGTTGTGACCCACCGTCGATCTCGTACATCCTCGATCTCGCCGAGCTACTCGTTCTCAGCCCATCATCGCTGCCGATCTACTTGTTCTCATCTTTCTCTTTTCTTTTCGGTTCGTTTTTTTTTTTCCTTGTTAAGGATTTGTGGGTTTGTTTATTATTGATATAGCTTGGCCAAGTGGTGGTTTTGTGGCTTTAATTTGCTGTCATTGTGGTGGCTTTATGGTGGTCTACGATAGAATTATGGTGGTTTTCGGGGTGGGTTTTGAGTCAATTTTGGTAGGGGTTTGGCTCGTAGTGGGTTGTGGGGTGGCTCATGATGGGTTGCGGGGTGGCTCGTGGTGAATTTGTGGGGTGGCTCGCGGTGGTGTTCCCATTTTTGGATTCCAGTGGTTTTTGGTGTGGATTTTTGTTGTTGTTTTGTTTTATGTTGCTCCAAATACATAATGTAGAATATTTTCCGGAGCATTTTCCTAGAATGCAAACAAATACAAGAAAAAAATTATTTTCCCTGAAATCATTTGCATTTGAAAATATTTTACAATGTAAAATGTTTTACAACGAAACAAACGGAGCCTTAGAGTAGAAAAATAAAGTCCTAACATTGGACCTAGGACTTCCATGTTATCTCATAATTTGCTTATAGGTTACCATTAATTATATTTTATTCCACTAAATATAATATAATTACACTATAAGATTTTATTTAATTACAAAAGACATCCTTAACTTATATTAATTTTATTTAAACCCCTCCATTAAATCATCCATAGTGATATATATATTCATTAAATAAAAATTGTTACTATAATGTCATTACATCTTATTCCTTAAGTCTCTAATTTAATCTCTTGATTATTCTTGTATTCATATGAAATCAAATTTCTTAGAATATAATTTTAGCAACTCTTTACTAAATAAATCGTCATCTTTTTGAATAATCAATTCTCATTAAATTTATCTCAAAGAGATATTCATGTCTCTAAAATTATGGATTCCTTCTTGAGAAATAGTGTTCCCACAATATAACATGTGATCACCCAATGTATTGGGATTTGTTTGAATCCATATGATCGCATCTTGTTATACATCAAAACTATCTATGTACACTTCATATTTGATTTTCACCATTCTTTGAGAATTTGGAGTTAATGTCTTAAATAGTTTGTGAGTTAATTAATTCAATTGACAACCATTTATAAAATATTTACTCACGGTGATCTAGTTCATTGTATTCCAAATACATCAACATATTAATCGAAAGTCACACTTTAATTTCATGATCAAGACAAATCATCATAATAAATACGATATAGCCTAAATAGATAAAACACTCGATTTCATCAAAAGACTATGAACATAGATTTATGAGTTTACAAAGATTTGTGATTTACTATCTCAATCACATTCAATGAATCTCATGGACTTTACATAATGTCAAATGTTTATATATTTATTTTCTTAAAATAAATTTCTTTTATTCTTTAAAGTTGTTACACAAATTGGATTTAGGGCATTAATCCCTACACAAACTTGGATTGAGATTGGGTGCAATATCTCTTAGCCATTTCACCATGAAATATATTTTAGGACGGTCCAAATTGAAAGTTGTTTTTCAAATTTTTTTCTCAACTCAGCCTTTCAATAAAAAAATAATTTTTATATTTTTTAATACATCCAATTCTACAACTAAGATGATCGAAAAGTTGAAAAAACAATTTTCAATTTTAGTCGTTAGAAAATATATTGCACAGTGAAAGTATTTCACCCTATCTCAATCCTGCAAACTTTACTCTTCTCATGTGAACATAATCATTTATCATGGGTAGTCTACAAAGGTTAGGCATTGAATCTAGATTTTTTCTGTTTCAAAAACAATATATGATTTTGACATATAATTTTCTATAAATTTTTTAATTATTTATAGCTAGTAATTGTGACTCGTGTGATAGATCATAGATTTATATAAAATTGATTTTTTTCTTCTTCTTCTTTATCTTTTTTTTTTTTTAATCTAAAAAAAAAATTGATATTATTCTAATTACCATTTATTATATTCCTTCCATTAATTGTAAGACATATAGATCTCTTTATTAGATGGTCCACCCATTAACAGGTCTTTTTTTTTTCTTTTTTCTTTTTTTTGAGATAAAAGCTATAATTTTATTTAAGCTAAATCTGTCTGTAAAAAATGAAAGAGAAAAGAAGCGCATTTATCAAGCCAAATACATGCTTTTTTCTTCTCTCTAGAAAAACTGACAAGGGTTTGTGCAACATGATTATATTTATTTTGATTATATTTATTGAGTAATGCTAGGGATACAACTAATTTTACAACCAAATGCTTACAAACTGACATGGCATCCTATGTGGAGGTAACACATCAACAATTAATGATTTATTAATATTAAATGTTAATATTGAGTTGGTAATTTGGTGTTTTAATTGTTGATGTGTTACCTCCACATAGGATGCCATGTCAGTTTGTAAGCATTTGGTTGTAAAATTAGTTGTATCCCTAGCATTACTCATATTTATTAGATGGTCCACCCTATAACAGTTAATATCACCTCAATATGTAACATTAATCATTTATTATATGGTCCACCATATAACAGTTTTTTTTTTTTTTAAACTATAACAGTTAATATCACTCTCCTAGTCACCAATAGTCAATAACATGCAGTCGCCAACGCATCTTTGAGTATCAAATTGATTTCGTATGATGTCAATTGACATATCACTCTCCCTGAAATTTGAGCTTTATGTTTTGGAAACTGAAATTGGAAAGAGAAACCATAAAAAATAAAAGATTCAAAGCATTTTAAGGATTTGTCATCTTTCTTTTCTTCTCTGATGTTTTTTTTTAAAAACACTCTGCTAATTGATTATTGCAGTACTGTCCCTTAGAGTTAGAAAGCCCTGAGCAGCACTTGACAGTTGTACTTGAACAACGACAATATTGGAGCTTAAGGGACACGATTAGCTTCAAATGTCGAAGAGACCCTTCAATAATGACTGATGCAAGCTCTGTAGGTCGAGAGAGTGAGGATGAAGTGGAGAGGGAAAGTGGAGGTGAAAGTGAAAGTCATGAAGGTTTAGGGAGAGATGAAGGAGGAGGTGAACAAGGCCACAAAGGTGAACAAGGCAGAGATTTAGGCAGAGGAGATGGCGGAGGCAGAGGCGGAGGCGGAGGCGGAGGTGGAGGTGGAGGTGGAGGAGGAGGAGATGGAGGCGGAGATATCGCTGACGTGGAAGGAAGAGGAAGAGACAGGAACTTGAGACCGATAGTGGGCATATCTCAACTAATAAAAATGTCATTTTTTCTCATAATCCAAACAACTCCTTCTACCATTTCCCTCACTAACGGTGGCCAATCTTTCTTCAAGAAAGTCCTCCTCGTTTGCGTTGTGATCAGTAACTTAGTGGGTTACATTTGTGTCATGGCTTCTGTCTTGCTAATCCATTCGAAGCCACAGGTTGCAAGTATTCTAGGATGGATAGGAATTACTGCTGCTGCCTTGGGGTTCATACTTTTCACAGTTGCCATTGTCCTCAGGTCTCTAGCTTGTATGGAATGTCTCCTTCGCTAGCTAGTCTTGCTTTATAGCTCGTTTTTGGAATAACATAATGTCATGATGATCAAAGGCGGGGCTGGTAGTTGTAACATGGAGTACTGGAGTCGTGCATGCTGGTGTACGTGAAGAGAGCAAGCCTTCTATTCAGTTGTTGAGTCTGTTTAGCCTATTAGTTTGGCATGAGTCCTTGTTATGTGTCTGATCATCCTTTTCTTTGATACTTGTACCTAGAATAGCTTTGTCTTTTTCCAAGTTTCACTTCTTGCTTTTCTTCTGTTCAACGTAACCTACAATTGCTAATAAAAAAAGGGAAAAAAAAAAATGTGACATCACACCCACGAAATTATCAGGGGCCCGCTCTACCACTGAGCTAATAGCCCATTGTGCGAGCCTCCCACCGGGGCCCAGAAGGTATCTTTACCTATAATGGGTATTTGAACTTCACGAAATAAAAGGTGATTGGTGTTATTTCTACACCAATTGTTATTTTTGCATCATTTGGTGCAGAAATAATAATAAATGGTGTGAAATGTACATCATCATTTGATATTTCCGTACTAGTAATGCGGAAATAACAACTATTGGTATGGATGGTATCTTAACCTAATAAGCACTTTCTTGAATTTAGTGGATTTATGATAAATTCCTCATACCAAAATAAGTAAATAGTTAATGATACAATCAAACCAATATATTATGATTTAATTATTCCATCACTAAGATCTATACAATAGAAAGAACTAAGAACTTGGAATGAAGCAATAATATTATTGAATTATCTAAATGACTTCAACATTATTTTTTTAGCTTTCAGTCACATAATTTTTGTGAATTCATATTGTGAGCGTCTGCGATCCCCGTTCTCGAGGCTCTCCCAGGGGGGTCACTCCGTTTCTTTTTTTAGAATATTGAACGCACTGTGAAGTGGTGGATCGGGTTGCCCAACGTGAGTCCATCTTATACATGAGTTCGGGAATATGCCTGCTAGCCTCAAGGGCTAGGGCGGCGAAAAGGAGTCGTCACCTGGTTTAGGTCCATGAATCAACTTTGAATCCACGCACAAAGATACTAGCCTTGGACTAGGTTCGGAGCTTAGGTACGTTATTGAGAAGATGTTAGGTATCCAAGACCGTCCAAACTTACGATTGACCTTCATTTGTATTACTTTGGATTAAATTGACAATAACATTTATTAACCAAACCCTTATCATGCACGCATTATATCAAAGCAAATAACATACAATGGAGAGATATAATATGAAAAGCTAATATATAGCAACATAGAATATAGCTTATGAAAGAATCTACAAATATAATACAAATGCATGAACATGTAAGATAGAACAAAACATAGGACATGAGGAGACACAATATGAAAAGATGATATCAACATGTAGTATGATACGTAGAGAAAACATACACAAAATGAATATTGACAAGAGATGTGGTAATCATTATCCTAAAACATTTCTCATTGATTCCCCATTGGGGATTTGGAGACTTAGAGTCTTTAAGAGAAACAAAGTTCATCATTGGATTTAAATAATAAAGAAAAGAATAAACAATTGACATGGTTCTAAAGTCTATTCTATCATCTTTGCACAAAACCCAAGAGTTTTGGATAGATGTTTAAATGAAGACTTATTCTTGGATCAATATAGAAAGGGAAACAAATGCATGGACAATTTATGTGACCCTAAAGTCCCTTTTATTATATTAGTTTTTGGATTAAGATTCTCTAGAGTTTTTAAGGTTAACTAGGCTGAGGAATTATGAGCTGGGATCTAGGTTATGTATTTGGTCTTTATTTTATTTTATTTTTTTTCTTTCTCTTTAATTTCTTGGGTCAGTGAGAAAGCTTGGGGTTGATTATTGTTAAAGTATATCAAGGCTCATTCTATGGTCGTGACCCAAGTCCAATACTTGGTGTACAAGCAAAGCATATTACTTGTATTACACTCATGTTAACCCTAGTTAATGTATGTCCTATAGTAAGGGCTATTCTCTTATAAATACCCTACTAAGGGCTCAATGTAATACAGGTTGTCCTATAGTAAAAATGTAGTCGTTAAGGGCTTTCCTTCGTAGACGTAGGCCGTCAGGCTGAACCATGTCACCTTTGCGCTTCCACTCTCTCTTTACTCCCTATATAGTTTACATATTATTCTATGCTTGCTTGCTATAATCCTAACTTGGCATTTGAGCTTTATTACTCAATATTTAACATGGTATCAGAGCCAAATTCGTTCTTGAGGTGTTTGCAGTCTTGTCTTCCTTGACGTTATTCCGCTGCCGCTCTGCCGCCTACAAGACCACTGCCATCACGGATCTACCGTCAATACCTCTCAGGTCAAGACAATGACCATATGAATTTAAAGATCTTAGGCAGCTCATTCTAACCCCGCAAAAATCATCGTCATTGGACCTTCCACGCTCCACCATGCGCCATCTCAATCCCTCATACGCCTTCCTAGTTGTTGCATGATTTGCATCATGCTCTGAAGACTGTCTTCCTCTCTTCTTACATGCACTCAACCTTCATGCGCTAGAGCTCTTCCGCAATCCTTTAATTTTCACATGCATCATGCGCTTCATGGGTTTATTCCTATTTGACGGTGATCTTTCTCAGGCGTTTTTCTCTTAGTGGATCCTATTTCATGTAATTCCAAACTCAAGTTTTCGTCATACTACACCTTGAGTTTGAGGGGGTATGTTAAAGTATATCAAGGCCCATTCTATGGTCAAGACCCAAGTACAATACTTGGTGTACAAGCAAAGTATATTATTTGTATTACACTCATGTTAACCTTAGTTAATGTATGGTTAGTCTAGGGTTATTCTCTTATAAATACCCTGCTAAGGGCTCAATGTAATACATGTTGTCCTATAGTAAAGAAGTAGTCGTTAAGGGCTTTCCTCCGTGGATGTAAGCCGTCACTCTGAACTACGTCACCCTTGTGCTTCCACTCTCTCTTTACTTCCTACATACTTTACATATTATTTTATGCTTGCTTGCTATAAATCCTAACCTGGCATCTAAGCTTTATTGCTCAATATTATGGGATGGGATCTAAGTTCTGTATTTGGTCTTTATTTGATTTATTTTTTTCTCTTTAATTTCTTGGGTCAATACGGCAAGCTTGGGGTTGAAGATTAATTTGGTATAAAAAAAAAAAAAAATTGGTTTGAAATGGGTTACTCACCACTCACCAGTGATGGTCAATGGTCAATGGTCATGCTGGATTTGTGTTAGGTCATGCATGGTGGCTGGGTATCATGGCTCTAAAGAAGGGGATTTATGGCGGTGGCTTTAGGTGTTGATGGTGATATTTGTTGGCTAACTTATCAACAAACATTGACTGGAGGGCTAAGTCCAAATTTTATACCTTTATGAATAAAATTAATATTATTCCAAATTAAAAAAAGAAAAAGAAAAAGTAAATATCAATTTAATCAAATTATTAAGATAGATAATGCATTGACGTCAAGGTATTTACCGACATGACTACGCAAGACCGTTTGAGTTTTGTCAATTTGGTCATGATTCAAGCAAAACTTAGACATCATTTTCATTGAAATTTCTAAAATCTACAGAGAGATAATTTATCGTAAATGGTCACTACTAGACTCTCCAGTTTCTACGTAATTATGATTTATAAAGACATTTTGACAGCTTGAGAATTGTACAAGGTTGGCTTGACTTTAAGATCATGTTACCTTAATCAAAAAAGGAAACTTCTTTGCTATGCCTTATGGGCCGGTTACAATTAGCAGAATATGAACGGCCCTTGAGCTTAAAGAGTTTTGATATTTCCACACCATCATTTCATTTCACATCACAGCACACCACTTAGTACTTTGTGAGCTTATTCAAATTTATGGAAAATATTGTTCACAAATATATTATCAATTTGAGTGATGTAAGATGTAAATAGTAACAACAAAATACAAAAAAGAAAACACCAAAAAGTTGTTTCCTAAAAATTGGATTCGAGGACCAGTATCACAGTTATTGGTTTTGAATCCAAAAATAAAAAATCAATTGCCAAAAATAAAAAATCCAATAATAAAAATCAATTGTTTATTTACTGTACAAAGAGCAGCAAGAAACAATATTTACATCAGTACAAAGAGCCAGAATCTTCTACTTTATATCCTTTGAAGTCTGAATTGTTGTTCTATTATATTTTGGAACTTCTCAAGCCTGGCTAGTTCAAGAGCCCAACGAATCGCGGCTGCTTCATCAATAGTGAGATCTTTCATTTCAACCATTTTGGTCCTGTTAAAATAGTCAAGTTGTTGAAAACGACACAGCAGCATACTTGGACAGTAAAGCATAGCAGCATGCTGGGATGAAAACGACACAACACTATACAAAAGATTCATGCAGTTCCAGAAAGTTCTCAGTGCTGCCATCTGTCAAGTTTAGGATTAACTTGGATGTTAGTTATGCTACAAGATAAGATTAAAGCCTAGTCAGCGAGTAGTTAGAGCTTAAGCTTGTAATTTGGATTCTGTTCTAGTTTGTTAGAAGTTTGTTATTTGCTTAGTCAGCTTAATTCTTCCATAACTTTCTACAACGTTCTAGAGTAGTGTAGATTAAGTTGATTACTATAAATACTTCAATGTAATTCAATTATATATTTTTAATAAGAACTGAAAGTATTTTCTTCTCAACTTTCTTCTAAATTTCTTTCACTTCTGCTTTTCTCTGTTTTCTGCAACTTTGCCATTCTTGCATTACTGCATCACTGCAACATTGCAGAAATTCAACAGGTCCAACTTTTAGAACTGATCCTTTGTTGTCCCAAGCTACTGCTACAATGACTGTTAAGTTATTAATTTGAAAAGGAGCTTGATCATTTCAAAAGGGGTGCTTCTGTTGAAGTTTGCACGGTGAACAAACTAGAAGAGAGAAAACATAGAATAAAACGATAATGGAGAAAATGGCTTACTTTCTCATTGATTAATTAAGCTTGATTACACAATGATATTTATACTACTACTAGATTTCTAGAATAAGCTAGAAGCTTATAGAAGCTTTACAAGAAGATTACAGTAAAATGATTCTAACAAACAATTAACAATTTGCAAACTATAAGCTAACAGACTAATTAACAACTTGCTGACTGTATTGCCAACTCAATTATATCCTTGCTTGCTCAACTCTATCTTTGCTGACTCACTTATGCATCACTTGAGGGATGGCAGTTGAGTCGAGTTGCTGTTTCTTCTGTAACGTATTGAACAAAACGACTGTAGCTTTGTGATAAGCTTTACATGTCGTTTTGTCTTAGTGACTAAAATACGACTTGAACTTTAACAGCTTCCCATTGCCACATTACTGTTGTCTGCAAGGCCCAATTTCTAAAGATTGAGAGTGCTGCCCAATTCTAAGTTCTTAAGCTTTCACGGTAGCAAAGAGATTTACTCTTGTCCTTATTGTCCAACTAGCAAAAGAAAGTAACAAAGAAATTGCAAAATATCATGGATGGTACCAATTCAGAAAAGAGACCCTGCAGGGATGAGCATAATAATCGATAGTATGAACCCCAAGGCAGCAGAAGCAGATCCAGTCCCTCCTAAAATTACTGCAACTTGTGGCCTCCTATGAATTAGCAACTTAGCAGTCATGCAACAAAAGAAACCCACTAACATACTAACCAAAGAACATGCTAGGGGGACCTTAGTCGCTAAACATTTGCCATTTATATGGATGGTAATGACAGAAACACATGTTTAGGCTATGAGCATGATGGAAATCTTTATTAGTTTGGAAATGTCTCTTAAGTTCCTGTCTCTGCCTCCCCCTTCAACGTCGTGGCTGCCTCCGTCTCTCCCTCCTCCTCCACTTTCCCCTTCCTTCCCCCCCCACTCATACTCCCTTGATGTCTGCTATTGCTTGCTATAGACATGACCAGTGAGCTCGAATATTCTCATTGTAAATCGTCCTCACTTCCACCTCTACTTTCAACTACAACAACTCTTGGGTGTTTCTCAGGGCTCTCTTCCAGACACGGCGATATTTCATTGTCGTTGACACTCGATTGATAGAAACTCATAGATGCCATTGAATTAATAGTGCACTTTTTTCTTTTTTGGATAGGAGAAAACCATGAGTTCGGATTAGCAAAATAATCAACATGACTGCCAGTCTCCTTGTGTACACCGATGCATCAGATCCCTGTTACAAAATGTTACTTAAACTTGTTATTTTGTCAAAGAATCCTACCATCTGTCTCACCACAAATGCACAAATGTATGCTTCCACAAATTTAGTTTAATAATCAATATGATATACTATGACACCGAGACCTAAACCACCAATGTATTATGTATATGTCTACCTGCATTGACACACACAAACGCGGATGATCGATGCATGCAGACATTTGCAAAATATGATGCAGAAGGTTAAAAGGAAAGGAAAAAGAAAAAAGAAAAAAGAAAAAAAAAAAAAAGGCAGCTACGTAGCAAGAGAGAAGAGGTGCAATGGTAGAAATTAATTTGGTTCCATGATGCAGTTGTTAATTTGGTTTTATTGGTTGGTTGATAATAAAAAATAGGCTATTTACTATGGCCAGATTATTGGAATGGGGTCAAGGAGGCGATCCTGCTTGCCCATTTTGTACAGAGAGTATAGAGGACAGAGATCATTTGTTCTTTAAGTAGTGCTCATTCCGGAGAGAATATGGAATCATAAAATGACACTTTGCTTGGTCTCTATGTTCCTGATGATTGGAATTCAATTCTTAGCTGAGGTATTAAAAATCTATAAGGGAGGAGCTTTAGAGCTTCCAGCTGTAAAGTGGCTTGGTAGGCTACCATATATATGGATTCAAAGAAATGACAGAATCCATGCTGCAGGTGAAAACTGAGGAGAAAATTGTGAAGGTTATCAAAAGAGATGTTAAAGCTAGGATGGAAAGATATATGTATATATATATATAAAAAGTATATATTGCTATATATATATACTTCTATGCTTTAGCTAAGTATAATATATATATATATTATAAGGGCAAAACTTACATACAGTAAGTTAGGTCCAGTTGGTCCTGTTCCCTACATAAAATTAGGACACGTGTCTAATTAACTCTCACACCAAACGGACGTTATTTTTTTACCCGCGTCTCACAGCTGCTCTCTCTCTCTCATCTCACTTCTCTCTCAGCTCAGCTACTTCCTCTCTCTCTCATCTCAGCTGCTCTCTCACTCCCATTAGGCCGTCATTGCCGAGCTGAACACCACCATCAAACACCACTCCACAAAGAAACCTCCTATTAGCAGGAGTAGAAACTGCCGCGGTTAAGAAGTTGCAGCCTTCCAAATAGGAACTCGCCAATCCGTGTGTATACCATGAAGTTACAAAGGTTGTACCTGTAAACCAACCCCCTAAGGCGAAATATACACAAGGAAAGAGCAATAGACTGGACCAACCTAGTCACACACCGAAACAAACCCAAACACCATAAACCCATAAAGTTAGAATCGCATCAGTATGAAACGGCACTTTGAATTCCTTACATATCTGACCGATTTCTTCCATCAGCTGGATGACTCCAATCTCGTTGTTGACCGCCATGACCGAGACGAGCCCTCCATCCTCCACCACATCCTCCATCCCCACCAGCAAATCAACCCCTAACAATAAACCCATAACCCAAAACAACCACCCACCACCCAAAAAACCACAACCCACAGCAAGCTATAACCCAAAACAACCACCCATAACAACCACAACCCACGGCAAACCCACACCGGTTGGAACACCCATCAACAAACCCACGGGAAACCCACAAAATATCACAAACCAACAATCAGTTCAACCCAGAAAATTGAAACAAAGAAATCACGGCCCAATGCGCCACCACCACGAAGCCTTTGCTGGACATGACGAGAGAGAGGTCTGACCAATGAGAGAGAAAGTTTGAGGGGAGGGGAACGACGCTGCAACCAAACCGAGCTCATGCCACCGCAAACCCACCACCGACTCCTCCGCCATTCTCATCGCCTCAGCCATTGCGCCGCCATCGCCGAAGACCTTTGGATTGAGAGAGAGCCGTTTGGAGGAAGCCACTGTTTTACAAGGGGAAAGGGGGGTTTAAGTTTTTGATGGAGTATGTGATTCTGACTTTATGGGTTTATGGTGTTTGGGTTTGTTTCGGTGTGATTGGAGGAGGTTTCTTTGTGGAGTGGTGTTTGATAGTGGTGTTCAGCTCGGCAATGGCGGCCTGATGGGAGAGAGAGAGAGCAGCTAAGATGAGAGAGAGAGGAAGTAGCTGAGTTGAGAGAGAAGTGAGATGAGAGAGAGAGAAGCTGTGAGACGCGGGCAAAAAAGTAACGTCCGTTTGGTGTGAGAGATAATTAGACACGTGTCCTAATTTTATGCAGGGAACAGGACCAACTGGACCTAACTTACTGTAGGTAAGTTTTGCCCTATATATATATATATATATATAAAGAATATTAGATATGATATAAAACATAATAATGAGTGGGTTAGGCTAAGTAGTTTTTAATTTTTTGTTTGTGTGTTTGTCTTTTAAACTTTTTTACTTGGCAACACAATTAATGTTTTTAGTTAAAAAAAAAAAAAATTATTGGATGTATAATTAGATGGTTAATATAAAATTTATTTGATTTGTAAGTTATAGGAAAGTAAAGTACAATATTTGAATATTTGACATTTTTAATTATGAACATTGTCAAAACTAGATTCACAACAAAATAGAAAATAAGAAAATAATTTTAAACGGACTATTTAATTTTTTATATTGAAATTGTTGTGAGATTTAATATAGAATTAATCAATGATTATTTTTTTAGGATTTAAAAAAACATTGAGTTCCATTTTGATAAATGATTGAATAAAAATATATTTAAAAAATAATTATTTTCTATCTTTCCTTTCATTTATTCTTTGTTAAAATTAAATATAATTTTTTTTTTCGGGGTTTTAGCAACTGAATTTTCTTAAACTTTTTTTTTTTTTATACATATAAGGGGTCAAGTTTCGCAACTTTTTACTATAGTGGAATCAGCAAGTTCGAACCATCAATTGTCATTCACTTAAATATATATAGGCTACAGCAAAGTTGGTCAAAGTCTTTGACAGATATTAGAAACTTTCTAATTAATTTTCTTAAACATGTACTAGCAGAGTGCCCTTTTTTCATTCTTATTGACATTGAATGCACAAAATTAAGCATATACATTATTTTATCAAGAAAAAGTCAAATCAACTTACTGGGATCTAATACAATTGCAGCACTTGATCCTAGGTTCACATTCCTAAATTCCCAATACTATATGTACGTACATATATAAATACTCAATGTTTTTTCTATTACGGGTTTCCCAATTGATCATGGGTTTCACTGGATGGTGAAGGGAATGGGTCACAACAGTGGTGCAATGGGGTGGAGAGGAGGGTAGAGGAGGTGGCGAGATTGAAGTTGTTGGCGAGGGGATGATCGGCGGTAGCAGCAAGAGGTATCAATGGAAAAAAAAAAAAAATCAAAGGAGACAGCAGGTATCGTGAATACTGAATAGAGTGAAAAGTGAAAAGTGTGGGTTAAAGTTTGGTGAAACGGTGCCGTTTTACTGCTTTGATGTATAATCTTTTTTTTTTTTTTTTTATGACGTGTCAAAATTTGTCACATCATCTGTCTAACTGGGCATTTAACGGAGGGCTTCTAACGGAGTTTAATAAAAGGTGCAATTTGAAACTAAAAAGAGTTAAGGGCTAAAATGAAAATTTTTGAAATTAGGGGGCCAGAATGAAAACACCTACTAAGTTAGGGGGCCAAAAGTTGACTTTAGCCTATGTTTTTATTTTTTTTTTTTTTTTTTAACAATTTAATGAGTTATGTATGACATAAAGTAATAAAGGAAAAAAAATAATGTATTAATCATTTATATAATATTTATCTATTTTTGAGAAAATATATTTTAGATATACTTTGATTTAATGAGCTACATATGATATAAGAGGTAATAATCTTGGGCAGCTAGACAAAAGTGGATCCTGGAGAGAGTCCATTTTAAGATCCAGATTAAATATTACACATCTAACAGTGTATAGTTTGCCACATCATTTAAAATTTTAAATGATGTGATTAGATCTAAGAAATAAAATTTGAATAATAAAATGGACAAATAGAGAGAATCCTATTTGGACAAAAGGAGGATCTTGGTGGTAGGGTTTGACGAGTGCTTCAAAGAAGGGAAATCAAAGGATGCATTTGCAAATTTGCAAAATGCGTCTATGTGGTGGTCCTTGTGCGGTTGTGCCGCGATGGCCATGGGTGGTCCTTCAAAGAGATTTGGGTTTTTAATTTTTGTAACTACATTTAAATGAGGTGACACATTCTAGACCTTAGATTTAATTTATACAAATCTTAACCTTAAAATGAATACCCTCCCTTTCAAAGTGAAATAAAGAGAATTCGAATCCGCAACTTTGCTTAAGTGAGTGTTTAAGACTTGGTTTAGAAGGGGATTCTTTTTAATTGGTATGAGATCTTTTACCCATAAAGTATAAGCTTTGTGAGTGAAAGTGAAAACAAAACCATGAGGGGGCCCTCCGGGGGAGGCAATATCATGCTAATTGTGAATAAATCCTTATTGATGATATCAAAGGGTGTAGAGTGTAGTATCGGTATGAGTCAAGAGTCAAATATCACTTAAATGAATGTCCAAAACTTAATTCATAAAAAGACCTTTTACCCATAAAATATGGGCTTTATGTTTGAAAACAAAACCTTGAGGGATTGGTCTTGCCAAAACGTTGAGTGACTGGGCGAATATCATGTAAATTGTGAGTGGATCGTTTTGTTGGTATCCTAGCCAAGGGTGGTTCTCCATTGAGAATTGCAAACAATTTTTTATTTATTTATTTATTTTATTTTATTATTAATCTTTTTTTACAGCAAAGCCAATTTCTGCTAACACCCCATAAGCAACATTAGGATTAATGGTCGGGTGGGAAAAAATAAATATGGATGCAAATGGAAAATGTCACCACTTTCTCAATGATTATGCCCATTCAAATAAACTTCAAAAACAATAATTGTGCCTTAATTAACATATTTGTTTCAGTTGTACAGAAGAGATTTATATTGTTTTGAACAGCAAAATATGTTTAGAAGTACATTATCAAAGCAAAGCTACGTACGAAGGAAATTTAAACAAGAGACCCAACGAGGAACATAGCTGTCAATACTATGAATCCGAAGGCAACAGCAATAGATCCAATCCTTCCAAGAATTCCCGCAACCCGTGGGTTCTTATGGATTAACAAGATAGCAATCATGCAACAAAGGTAACCCATTAAGTCAATGAACAAAATACAAACCAGGAACACCCTATTCAGGGAATGTTGGCCACTGATACGGAAGCCAACGGCAGTAGCAGTTGTTTGGACTGTGACCGTGGAGGACATCTTTACTAGTTTGGATATGTCGATTGGCCTTAAGTTCCTGTCTCCACCTCCATCTTCCACGTTACCTCGGCCTCCATCTCCATCTCCACCTCCACCTCCACCTCCACCTCCATCTCCACCTCCACCTCCACCTCCACCTCCATCTCCCCCTCCGCCTCCACTTCCATCTCTCCCTCCACCTCCCACCATATCTCCCCCTTCGCCTTCTCCTCTATTAGTTTCACCTTCTCCATCACCTGGACCTTCACTCCTGCCTTCAACACTGCCAGGTACAAAAACTACTCTTAGTCTTAAGTGCTGTTCCTCAGGGCTCTCTTCGGGACACTGCAATATTTCATTGTCATTGAAGCTCAATGGATATGAACTCGTGGATGACCATGGATCAACCATGCGTGTTTCTTTTCTGGATGGGAGAAAATCAAGAGTTGGTACGAGCTTTAGCAAACTCAACAGGCTTACCACTCTCCCTATGCATACCGATGCATCACGTACCTGTTACACAATGTCACTCAAACTTGTTATTTTCCTTTCTGTTAAAGATCTGCAGAAAAGTGGAATATATGTAACTATGTTAAACTAAAATATAAGCTCTTGTGCAGAGATGAGAAAAACTTTCTATTCCACCCAATTAATTACAATACAAGGGCTCCGTTTATATAGTACAAAACAGAGGCCAATACAACTGAAATTATAACTAATTGCTTACTAAGAACTAAACTAACCAACTAACTAATAAACTAGTAACGGCTCAGTGGCCGAGTTTTTGAAAGAAAATGAGCAAATCCCTTTTATCCTTCTAGAATCACTGCTCGATCTGCAAGCTGCTGAGTGCTTAGATAGGATTTTGCAGACCTTCAAGGGAGGGTATGTATGATTATGGATTTATGCGTGTACGTGTGGTTCACGTGCGGGGTTGTGGGGGCTAGACCGGTTGGTGTTGTTGGGACCATGACATTGACCGTGACGCGAATTGCGTGGATGTTGTGTTTCTTTACGTAAGAACACAGACACAATCATGCAAAGCAAACACATGCAGACATTCATTTGCATATAAGGTGATGAAAAAGAGTAAACAACATAATTCCCATGGAATTTGATTGTAGTGATAATTAAATCCTCAACTTTTATTATTTACTTAATCTTAGATTTGAAGAAGATATTTAATTTGCTCCTCCAAGGGGCATTGGCCTGCTGAATCAAAAAGAAGTGTCATGATTTTGACTGATACTCCGCAAAATACCGATCCTTATACTAATATCAAAGATACTAATAATCCTAAATAGTATTTATAAATTATACGTGTAAAAAAAATTAAACAGTATATATAAAATATACAAGTTGATACTTGAAATTTTGAATTAAAAAAAAAATTATGTGGTATTCCCAAAATTGAAAACTAACATCTCAAATTGAAAGTTTACCTAAAGAACCTAAGAAATAAAATGACTACTTGACCCAAATTTGTGTTTAACATGACACGTTGATGTTTGTTATTTGAGACCCATAGTATGAAGTTGAGACTTTAGGATGATTCAGTTGTTCACGTACTTTTTGGTTCTACCTAAAGAATTTTTATTTATTTTTAATCATATTATGTTTTATGTTTGCGATGTTTATGTTTACTTGGCAACATTAACTGTTTTTATACATTAAGTTTGTTTTGAATTTTAGTATATATCTTTTTTTGGTTAAAAAAAAATTAATTCTTTGATATCCCATACATAAAACTAGGATTTCACTCCTCGGTTATTTTTTCTGATGCGTTTCTCAAATCATTTTAGTGTCCATATATAGGTTTGAGTTCTCCTCTCATTAATTATCTATCTCTATTTGAATCCCCTCCTGAAATCTTTAATACAACCACCACCACCTTCACTTCCTCTCTCTCTCTCTCTCTCCCTCATAATCTCTCTTTCTCTCTCCCACTTAATCGGAAAACCTTCCACCACCACCACTCCCTCTCGTTATCCCTCCTTGTGATCTCTCCCTCTTGAAAAACCTTCCATCACCACTATATACCTCTCGTTATTTCTCTTGAAGAGCTCTCTTTATCCACACCTCCAAGGCTCCAATTCCTCTCTCTAGAGTCTTATTGCCTCTCTCCCTTTCTCTCTTGAAGAGCTCTCTTCACAACCACTCTTATTCCCTCTTATTCTCTCTGATCTTAACGAGCTCTCTTCACCCCCACTTCCACTTCCACAACCTCTTCCTCTATGTATAAGGTAATAGTTAAACACAATATATTACCACGTACACATGTGAAAATAATATGATGCAAAAGGAAAGAGAGGAAAAAGTGGGAGATGACTTACAATTTTAACAAAGCAGTCATGAAAATGAAGCAAAGATGCCCCCATGTGTGACCTCAAAGAGACTCCAGTCGATTTAGGCCACGATGCTGTATAAAAATTAGAGAACAACTGAGCAGAGACCATTCCCACAAGAAGTGAAAATAGAAGGCAGAAACTACTGGCAGAGAGAATTGATGATGAGGTAGAATAATAAGGAGCCATTAATTATATTAATCTCGTGTAATGAAGAAGAAGAAGTAAAAATTAGGTAAGGAGTGAACAAACACTTAGTGTTTTTGGTTGTAGATATATAATATACTGCAATGTTTTTTTGGTTTTGACGTTTTGTGGTCTTGACATTGGCCCACCCTCCCATCCCCATGAACTTTCTAAGAAAGGCGAATCAGTTTCGAAAGTCCAGAAAAAGAGCGTTTGCAATAGATTAGAGGAAGTGCCAAACGGAACCCAGAGGGAGCGAGAGAGTGAGAGGCAAGGGTCAATTTTCTTTTTTTGCTTTGGCAATTAAAGTGCCAAAGAGAGGGACTAGTGTAATAATTAATTAATCATAGAAGTGCGAGGTATATTGTCTTAGAATTACCAATAAGACAACAAAGGGTGGGAAACATAAAGATCTTAGAGAAAGTGTGGGCCAAGCCTCTTTGGAAAAAGGATCAAAATTTTCTAGAATTTTTAAAGTATTTTACTCCATAAATCCTAATCTTTTTATTAAAATAAATGGTTTAGATTATGACATGTAATCAATCAACTAACAAAAATCCCCTAAAATAATAGTTTTTAAAGTAATCTCAAAAACCAATCGTTAAACTTGAATAAATAAGAATAAAAAAAACCATCCCCTCTTTCTCTGCAACAGGCTCTCTGCTTTCCACCTCTGACGAGAATAAAATCTTTGAATCTTTGAAGTGTTATTATCTATAGGATCCATGAACCCACTACTTCCCTCTAGATTTGTTTAATCCTCAAAATGGTTGTTGCTAGGAAGGTGTGTAAAACTTATCCTCTAATCGAGTGCATGATCATAGCATGAGCATATAAGCAACAATATTATATCAGATGTGATTAGGAGAACATACTTGAATCCATTGATGAAATTAATAGAAGTAATAGGGCGTCTTCTACTCTCTTACTCTCTTGAGTTCAAGTCTAATGGGGAGACTTCAAATTGACGGTAGGTTAGAGTGAGAGCAGGGACCCTTATAACCTTATATTTATATTATAAATATAAGGCCTTAATGTAAACCCTAAACCCATAAAGGATTTACCCAACTTAGGCCCACACATTAAAATACCCATGTTCTACATTATTAAATGTAGCTAAGGTGCACCAAAGCCCAATAAACAATATATGATCACATTAAACTTAATGGGCTTTATCGGTCAACTCTCTGTCATACAAGGCATCCTATCAATTCGGTTTTGACACAAAAGAATGCTGCTCACAAAATAAATTTTACATTCTCCCACTTGAGCAGCATAAGTCAAAAGATTTTTTTTTTTTTTTAAAGAAGAAAAAATTGACTCTTTGAATTGATAATACTCTATGTGGCCACAATCCTAACAGAATGCCCAAGAGAGTAACACCTTAAACTTTGTCCTTAGTTAAATAAAAACATAAGTATCCAATTATATAGGTCAATACATCCAAAATTGATATAAGACCATACATAGTCAAAATACTTATAATTCCATCAACTCAGGTAATATGGTATGGTAATGTGTGGTATGGAAATTACATGCAACTGTGATCACCATGTCGATTTCCATAAGGTCCAACAATATGTTCTTATCAAGAACCAATAACGCTTCCCAAGAAGCTCCTTAAGAGTGGCGAAAACTTTATGTCTTAAGTAGTAGAACTTTCACTCATAGGTCCAAGCCTGTATACCGTATGAGTTAACCGCCCTGCTTAAAGCTAAAACATGCTTTAAGACTTTTCCTGCCATAATAAACTTACATGTGCACACAAACTATGGCAAATAACATAACACACATAAACAATGCATAATCAATATTCTCGAGAATGTAAATTGACTTAGTCAAAATAATAAACTGCAGTTAACTTAAACAAAAACATAACTCCCACTAACCAAAAACATCAAAACTTTCAACCAACCCCATATGAGTAACATACTCCTTAAAAAATTTAGGAGGCAATCCTTTGGTTAGGGGATCAACAATCACCTCATTTGTGGCTATATGAACAATAGAAGTTTGCAACTCTTGAATCTTCTCTTTAACAACCAAATACTTGATGTGCATATGTTTTAATCTAGTTGACTTTTTATTATTTTTTGAGAAGCAAACCGCAGCGGAATTATCATTGTAGATTGTCAGAGGCTTAGAGATGGAATCCATAATCTCTAACCTTGAAATAAAATTTCGCAACCAAACAGCTTGTAAAGTTGCCTCATAACAAGCTACATACTCAGTTTATCTCCTTTCACCAAGATCTTTCATCTAAAAATTATTGAACAAAAACCTTTTAGTTTCATGCAGCAAAATCCAAATCATTGCTAGCAAGAAAAATATCATCAACATAGAGCACCAAGCAAATAATCTTGCTCCCACTAATCTTCAGGTATATACAATGATCAACTATATTTTCTTTGAAACCATATCCGTCATAAAACTCACCACCTCATCCTGATCTTATAATCTTGATTTCCTTTTCCCCTTTTAAGTTCTATATTAGCTTTATAAAATTTGAACATATCCAAAGCCTCAAAATTTTCTTGTATGAGAAGAATATATCCATAACGAGAAAAGTGGTCAATGAAAGTAATAAAGTATTTATATCCAACCAAAATGGCAGATGTAAATGGTCCACAAATGTCAGTATGAATGATCTCCAATAGCCCCTTATTCCGGGTAGCCTCTTTCTTCCTAGCTCTCGTAATTTTTCCTTTAACACAATTGACACAAATCTGAAAATCTGAAAAGTCAATAGAATCCAGAATACTCTGAAAATATGAAAAGTCGAGAGAATCCAGAATACCATTTCTAGTTAACCTCTCCATTCTATCTCTTGTAATATGCCTTAAATGTCTATGCCATAATATCAAAGAAAATTCATCACTAACACGTTTAGATCCAATAGTAGCAAACTCATGATGAGAAAAAAGGGTAATTTAAATCTAAATCTAACTTGTATAAGCCATCACATAAAATACCAGAAGCTATCTCATAAGAACCATAATAAAAGAAAAAATGTTGTATTACCAAAATGAAATACAAAACCACAAGAATCCACCACTAGAATCCAATTTAGAAATAGAAATTAAACTACGTCAATTTAAGAGAAGGAACTGCATAAGAGAAGGAAAATGACATCGTCCAAACTAAAGCACCACCAGAAGTTAAAGGTAAATTAACTACTCTTATGAATTCTACTAAAGCCTTCTCTCCATTGCCCATGTAAACTGCAACCTCTCCATCATTTGGCCTCCTTTTGCTTTTGAATCCCTTTCTTCTCAAGCCAATTCTTAAAGCGGTTACAATCTTTCTTAACATGTCCCTTCTTTCGGCACCAGAAGCACTTTCCTTTCATGTCCTCATTCTTATGCTTGAACTGGGGTTTGGAATTGTTAAAATTGCCACCCTTATTCCCATTTTGATTGTTTATGTTGCCCTTATAAAACTTCCTCTCGCCTTCACTATGATTATGGGTCACCATATGGGCACTCTCAGGCTTACTCTTTCGCATCATCTCCTCTTGTTGCACCACAATTGCAGTCATCTCATCTAACCCGCATTCACTCTTCACAACATTATAAGAAGTCTTAAGAGCACTAAACTGATCAGGAAGAGACTCAAGGATCAACCACACGAGGTAAGAATCAGGTATGTCAACTTTCATATATCTCAATCTCATTGCAAGATTAGTCATTCTCATGATGTGTTCACAAACCCTAGTAGCACCATCATAAGTAGTGGTGGTCAATAGGCGCATGTAATTACTCTTCTCTGCTTTGTCAAAAACAACAAATTTCTTACTCACAGTAGCAAGATAATCCTTCGCATTGTCACACTGAGGAATGCTATTCTTGATTGTCTTGTCCATAGACAAACGCATAATCATCATACATAACTTGTTAGATTCCGCCCATTTATTAAAATAGGCCTTAACCCCAGCAGAACTTTGAGAAATGATTGCATCAGGCTTATTAACCTCTAAAGCTAAGTCCAACCTCATGATAGCCAAAACAACACGCAATGTCTCATTCCATTCCTCAAAGTTTGTCCCATTCAATGTCTTGATAGAAGACAAATGCGAAGAAAAAGAAGGGGTATCCAAGGCTGATAAAATATGAGATATTTAAGCTCACCAAAATTGCATATGTAAACAGGCTATATGCAAATTAATATTTCATTAAAAATTTATTCAGATTTGTCAGAGTAAACCATATAAACACAATCTGACAAGAGTTCTAATGCATCATTAGAATCTGCTTTTGGAGCAAAGACCATAATATGCCACAAGACTTCACAAACAAGTGGAAAAGCTAAATATACTGATGACAAAATTTTTGAAGAGTTCAACACCTTTGGGGTAGAAGAATTATTCTAAATTTTGGCATCTATACATTTACTTAACCCCATTGGAAATTCTACCAAGTAAAGACCCTCTTAAGGAGATAATTATTACCCATCTGAATCCCATTGCCATTGCAATCCAAGAACAATTAATAATGATAAAACATTATAAAGAATTCAACAATTCTCGTCGACCTTAATGGTATGCCCACTGTGTGGAAACATAGTCATCCAGCCCTACGAAAACCGATAAATCTTTGGATGCATCACAATATCCAATAAAATATTTTCAGCATGTATACAAATTTTCTCATCTAATTTACAATTAAATATTGCATAATTCATAAACAAATATTATGCACAATCAATGAGAAAATAAAAGTGAATCACACTAAAATTATAGTGCAATTATACACTGCCATTAAAAGCTGAAAATATCATAACAGTTTTCTTTTTGGAAAACAAATTTCAGCGACAAAATTGCCTCCAAATTGTGGAGAACAAATAAAATATGCATTGGTTATTGACCTAGACTAATAAATTTGTATAAGTCAGGAACCATAGGTTACTATAGTTGCTAGGACTATTTTCATTCTTTATTCCAATTCAATGTTGCAATAGCAGTAAATTATTGAACAAACTAAGTTCAATCAAATATGTATAAAACTCTAGAAAAGCCCCACGTCGTATGAAATTGGTAAGCTTTCAATTGGCGAGTTTTCAATATATTACAAGTTTATTCCCTAAAGTAGTTCTATGTTTTTGTCTCATTATTAGTATTAATGGTCATTAGCTTTTGTACATCAAAACTACTAGCCGCATACACCAGTGAAACCATATATGTGAATACCGAATTTGAGAATACAACGGAAACCGATTAATACATCAGTAACATATAACAAACCATAGATATGTTAATTACCGATTGAATCACTAGTAATATATATATTCACGAGTAATATGTATATTCAACCATATATATATATATGGCCTATACATCATACATGCTTATCTAAAAGCAAAATATGCGATTCTACATGCATAAGAAAACTTTGTTCCAAATACGGCAGTAATATATAAAATGTAGACATGCCAATGTAGAGGTCAGCAGTTACAACATGTGACAATTGACAAAAGCATATATATCCGTAAGGTTAACCAAACTTCAACCTAATATTCTTAATATGAAAAATACCAGTTGGCAAGATGCTTTGTCTTAACATTCCTCGGTAATCAATCCACAATCTTGTTGTAAACATAAAAACTACAGGATTACCATGGGTTATAATGGTAGAGGTATGTAACTTATTGAACTCTGAATCCATTTACAAACTTATTTTGTAATTTTGCATTTACAAGCATCTTTATAGCTGCTTAATCAAACAGTGAATATATATATATTATTGAACTTAATAAAACGGTGAATGTTGTTTCCACAACGGACTTAATTATTGAGAGCAACAAACCAACAATGCTACTAGTATAAACTAAATCGGCCAGATCATTAAAAAAAAAAAATCAATCAGAAACTCAAAAGCTTAGAGCTTTATGAAAGATGCTGAATCCGAATACAATGTTTTAGTATTTTCATTAGTAAAACAATTTGAAAATAATATAATACTTCATAGCCCATGTATGAGCATGGTCACTCTGATACCAACTGTAAAACTTATCCTCTAATCGAGTGCATGATCATAGCATGAGCATATAAGCAACAATATTATATCAGATGTGATTAGGAGAACATACCTGAATCCATTAATGAAATTAATAGAAGTAATAGGGCGTCTTCTACTCTCTTACTCTCTTGAGTTCAAGTCTAATGGGGAGACTTCAAATTGACGGTAGGTTAGAGTGAGAGCAGGGACCCATATAACCCTATATTTATATTATAAATATAAGGCCTTAATGTAAACCCTAAACCCATAAAGGATTTACCCAATTTAGGCCCACACATTAAAATACCCATGTCATACATTATTAAATGTAGCTAAGGTGCACCAAAGCCCAATAAACAATATGTGATCACATTAAACTTAATGGGCTTTATCGGTCAACTCTCTGTCATACGGGACATCCTATCAATTCGGTTTTGACACAAAAGAATGCTGCTCACAAAATAAATTTTACAAGGTGTTGCTAAATACACACCATGGTGGTGATGGATGTGGCATAGGCAAGTGACACGTAGTAGTAGAATTGGCAGGTAGTCGCAGTCTCGCAGAAGTGCCAAAAAACCGTGCTTTTGCAATATTAGAGAGAAAGTGTGGTCCAACCCATGTTGGCGACTTCAGGTGGGGTCCAAGCTTAATCCAAATATTTATACCGACTAATTTTTCAATGAATAACAATGTGCCAATGTGGAATCAAGCTTCTTAGCTATCCCAATGGCCAATACCTTCTATCAATGTTCAGTCAATGTGGACCTACTTCCAAAGATGTGTGGAGTTCACATTTTGGCTCAATGTTAGTAAAAAACCCATTTAAAAAAGATTATTTTTTAACACATGTAACCCAATCAAGGATTAGGTTAATTGTTTTATATTGCACTATGCATCCTGCTTGTTTTGGTAACAAACAGACGTGTAAAATTCAATTTACAATAATGAATGATCCATGGAAATTGGCTTGCAAAGTTGCAATATATGTCAATTGTTGTTGATGAAACTATTTGCCACTCACTCACAAGCCAGTAACTGCTCTCACCATCCATTGAAATGCTAATATTCCCCCAACTGCATTTATGAGATGTATGAAACCAGATGTAATATACATGTGTATCGATTTTTTAGCAAAATAAAATAGCTGAGTATCGGATTGATGGTCAATAGTTTATTCCATGATTTGCAAAAGATAAAGCTTCCGTAGAGCCAAAAATAAAATAAAATTAGGAGACCATCAAGTTGACCGACAAGTGGTACGTAGTGATTCTTGTATCAATAGGGGCCCTCCATTTGTATGTACATCATGAAAAAAGGAAAGGCAGCCCCAATTACTATTACGAGAGACCAACCCGTTATAATAATGGAAACGGTGGAAAAGACTATTCCAAAAAACACTAAATAAGATAAAGAAATTGGCACTACAAGAAATTTTGTCTTGAGTGACAAAATTATCAGCGACGACCCAAATATTGTCCATTTGTGCTTTTGTCCAACCCCTAGCATGAAAAAGTAACAGTTGAGAACAACATAATACAGTGTTAACAAGTACTTGTTTATAAGAGCTAGAAGAGCCACTCAAAAACCTCACCTCCCTCTCCCTCTCTCTGTAAGAAAGAAGTACTTGGATCAATTTAGATGGACAACCAACGCAGTCCTCTCCTCACTTCTATGAGCTTCTATCTTTTATTTTCTCTTCTTGTAGGAAATGTCTCTGCTCAGTTGTACTCTAATTTATGTACAACATCGTGGCCCCTTGCCACCATTAAATCTAGCCTTGATCTATAAGCGGCGAACTCCTTTTCTCTCTCACTCGCCATCGATTACCATCTCCACGTCATCGACGCACCACACAAACAAACCCGAAGCTATCAGGTTAGCTAGATTGCATGTGAACCAAGCTCTGGGACATGCAAACCGTTGGTTTTATATATTCAAAATATGAAATTTCATCATATATAATATATAATAACATGCATTACATACATGAAAACAAAAGAATTAGTTGGATCTATTCATAAAAAGCATGTTACACATGAAGCAAACATATATGAAAAATCTGTAAATATAAGTACACCTTTGTAGATTTCTAAATTTCTACCTTGATGACTTCTTTGGATCTCTTGAAGAACACTTGAATCTCATTATTTCCTTGAGTGCCTTCACTCCAATGATTACATAAATCACCAAGAGTGTGGGCTCTTTCTTATAAAGAATCCAATCCAAGATTTTCAACAACTAGAGAGAAAACTGTTTTTTTTTTTTTATTTTTTTTTATTGTGTTGGCCAAATTTTCTATCTCCCTATATCTCACGTACGTCTGACGTATCAAATCATTACCATCCCCCAAGGAGTTTTTCTTATATAGCTTAGAGTAGAAAAATAAAGTCCTAACAATGGACCTAGGACTTCCATGTTATCTCATAATTTGCTCATAGGTTACCATTAATTATATTTTATTCCACTAAATATAATATAATTGCACTCTAAGATTTTATTTAATTACACAAGACATCCTTAACTTATTTTAATTTTATTTAAACCCCTCCATTAAATCATCCACAGTGATATATATTCATTAAATAAAAATTGTTACTTTAATGTCATTACATCTTATTCCTTAAGTCCCTAATTTAATCTCTTGATTATTCTTGTATTCAAATGAAACCAAATTTCTTAGAATATAATTTTAGCAACTCTTTACTAAATAAATGGTCATCTTTCTGAATAATCAATTCTCATTAAATTATCTCAAAGAGATGTTCATGTCTCTAAAATTATAGATTCCTTCTTGAGAAATAGTGTTCCCACAATATTACATGTGATCACCCAACGTATTGGGGATTCGTTTGAATGCATATGATTGCACCTTGTTATACGTCAAAACTATCTACTTTCACTTCATATTTGATTTTCACCATTCTTTGAGGATTTAGAGTTAATGTCTTAAATAGTTTGTGAGTTAATTAATTCAATTGACAATCATTTATAAAATAATTACTCACAGTGATCCAATTCATTGTATTCCAAATACATCAACATTTTAATCAAAAGTCACACTTTAATTCCATGATCAAGACAAATCATCGTAATAAATATGATATAGCCTAAATAGATAACACACTTGATTTCATCAAAAGACTATGAATATAGATTTATGAGTTTACAAAGATTTGTGATTTAATATCTCAATCACATTCAATGCATCTCGTGGACTTTACATAATGTCAAATGTTTATATATTTATTCTCTTAAAAGAAATCTCTTTTATTCTTTAAAGTTGTTACACAAATTGGATTTAGGGCATAAATCCCTACACAAACTTGGATTGAGATCGGGTACAATATATCTTAACCATTTCACTGTGCAATATAGTTTAGGACGATCAAGATTGAAAGTTTTTTTTCTCATCCCAATTGTTCAATAAAAAAAAAAAAAAAAAAACTTTTTTAACTTTTTTATATTTTTTAATACATCCAATTCTACAACTAAGATGATCGAAAAGTTGAAAAAACAATTTTCAATTTTAGTCGTTAGAAAATATATTGCACAGTGAGAATATTTCACCCTATCTCAATCTTGTACTCTTCTCGTGTGAACATTATCATTTATCATGGGTAGTCTACAAAGGTTAGGCATTGAACCTAGATTTTTTCTGTTTCAAAAACAATATATGATTTTGACATATAATTTTCTATAAAATTTTTAATTATTTATAGCTAGCAATTGTGACTCGTGTGATATATCATAGATTTATATAAAATTGATATTCTTCTTCCTCTTCATCTTTCTTTTTTAATCTAATTTTTTTTTATATTATTCTAATTACCATTTATTATATTCCTTCCATTAATTGTAAGACATATAGATCTCTTTATTAGATGGTCCACCCATTAACAGGTCTTTTTTTTTTCTTTTTTCTTTTTTTTGAGATAAAAGCTATAATTTTATTTAAGCTAAATCTGTCGGTAAAAAATGAAAGAGAAAAGAAGCGCATTTATCAAGCCAAATACATGCTTTTTTCTTCTCTCTAGAAAAACTGACAAGGGTTTGTGCAACATGATTATATTTATTTTGAATAACAGAAAAGGTCACTTTTATTTTTTTTATGTCAATTGACATATCACTCTCCCTGAAATTTGAGCTCTATGTTTTGGAAACTGAAATTGGAAAGAGAAACCATAAAAATAAAAGATTCTGCTGATTGATTATTGCAGTACTGTCCTTTAGAGTCAGAAAGCCCTGAGCAGCACTTGAGAGTTGTACTTGAACAACAACAATATTGGAGCTTAAGGGACACGATTAGCTTCAAATGTCGAAGAGACCCTTCAATAATGATTGATGCTAGCTCTGTAGGTAGAGAGAGCGAGGATCAAGTGGAGAGGGAAAGTGGAGGTGAAAGTGAAAGTCATGAAGGTTTAGGGAGAGATGAAGGAGGAGGTGAAGAAGGCAACGAAGGTGGACAAGGAAGAGATTAGGCGGAGGAGATGGCGGAGGCGGAGGCGGAGGTGGAGGTGGAGGAGGAGGAGATGGAGGCGGAGATATGGCTGACGTGGAAGGAAGAGGAAGAGCCAGGAACTTGAGATCGATAGTGGGCATATCTCAACTAATAGAAATGTCATTTTTTCTCATAATCCAAATGACTCCTTCTACCATTTCCCTGTCTAACGGTGGCCAATCTTTCTTCAAGAAAGTCCTCCTCGTTTGCGTTGTGATCAGTAACTTAGTGGGTTACATTTGTGTCATGGCTTCTGTCTTGCTAATCCATTTGAAGCCACAGGTTGCAAGTATTCTAGGAGGGATAGGAATTACTGCTACTGCCTTGGGGGTTCATACTTTTCATAGTTGCCATCGTCCTCAGGTCTCTAGCTTGTATGGAATGTCTCCTTCGCTAGCTAGTCTTGCTTTATAGCTCATTTTTGGAATAACATAATGTCATGATGATCAAAGGCGGGGCTGGTGGTGGTAACATGGAGTACTGGAGTCGTGCATGCTGGTGTACGTGAAGAGAGCAAGCCTTCTATTCAGTTGTTGAGTCTGTTTAGCGTATTTGTTAGGCATGAGTCCTTGTTATGTGTCTGATCATCCTTTTCTTTGATATTTGTAACTAAAATAGTTTTGTCTTTTTCCAAGTTTCACCTCTTGCTTTTCTTCTGTTCAATGTAACCTACAATTGCTAATAAAAAAAGGGAAAAAAAAAAATGTGACATCACACCCACACAATTATCAGGGCCTGCTCTACCACTGAGCTAATATCCCGTTATACGAGCCTCCCGTCGGGGCCAGATGGTATCTTTACCTACAGTGGGTATTTGAACTTCACGAAATAAAAGGTGGTTAGTGTTATTTCCACACCAGTTGTTATTTTTGCATCATTTGGTGTGGAAATAACAATATATAAATGGTATGAAATGTGCATCATCATTTGATATTTTTGCACTAATAATGTGGAAATAACAACTATTGGTGCGGATGATATCTTAACCTAATAATCACTTTCTTGAATTTAGTGGATTTATGATAAATTCCTCATACCAAAATAAGGAAATAATTAGTGATACAATCAAACCAATATGTTATGATTTAATTATTTCATTGCTAAGATCTATACAATAGAAAGAATTAAGAACTCGGAATGAAGCAATAATATTATTGAATTATCTAAATGACTTCAACATTATTGTTTTAGCTTTTAGTCACATAATTTTTTTGAATTCATATTGTGAGCGTCTGCGACCCCATTCTCGAGGCCCTCCCAAGGGGGTCACTCCATTTCCTTTTTTAGAATATTGAACGCACTGTGAAGTAGTAGATTGGGTTGCACAACGTGAGCCCATCTTATACATGAGTTTGGGAATAGGCTTGCTAGCCTCGAGGGCTAGGGTGGAGAAAATGAGTCGCCACCTGGTTTAGGTACATGAACCAACTTTGAATCCAAGCACAAAGGTACTAGCCTTGGACTAGGTTCGGAGCTTAGATACATTATTGAGAAGGTGTTAGGTACCCAAGACCGTCCAGCCTTACGATTGACTTTCATTTGTATTACTTTGGATTAAATTGACAATAACATTTATTAACCAAACCCTTATCATGCACGCAGTATATCAAAGCAAATAACATACAATGGAGAGATATAATATGAAAAGTTAATAGCAACATAGAATATAGCTTATGAAAGAATCTACAAATATAATACAAATGCATGGACATGTAAGATAGAACAAAACATATGACATGGGGCGACACAATATGAAAAGATGATATCAACATGTAGTATGATATGTAGAGAAAACATACACAAAATGAATATTGACAAGAGATGTGGTAATCATTATCCTAAAACATTTCTCATTGATTCCCATTGGGGATTTGGAGACTTAGAGTCTTTAAGAGAAACAAAGTTCATCATTGGATTTAAATAATAAAGAAAAGAATGAACAATTGACATGGTTCTAAAGTCTATTCTATCATCTTTGCACAAAACCCAAGGGTTTTGGATAGATGTTTGAATGAAGACCTATCCTTAGATCAATATAGAAAGGGAAACAAATGTATGGGAAATTTATGTAACCCTAAAGTCCCTTTTATTATATTAGTTTTTGGATTAAGATTCTCTAGAGTTTTTAAGGTTAACTAGGTTGAGGAATTATGGGCTGGGATCTAGGTTCTGTATTTGGTCTTTATTTTTATTTTTTTTCTCTTTAATTTCTTGGGTCAATGAGAAAGCTTGGGGTTGAAGATTGTTAAAGTATATCAAGACCCATTCTATGGTCATGACCCAAGTCCAATACTTGGTGTACAAGCAAAGCATATTACTTGTATTATACTCATGTTAACCCTAGTTAATGTATGGTTAGTATAGGGCTATTATCTTATAAATACCCTATTAAGGGCTTAATGTAATACATGTTATCCTATAGTAAAGATGTAGCCGTTAAGAGTTTTCCTTCGTAGACGTACACTACAAGAAAATAGGTCTACAACAACAAAACCATGAGTTTGGATTAGCAAAATAATCAACATGACTTCCAGTCTCCTTGTGTACACTGATGCATCAGATCCCTGTTACAAATGTTACTTAAAGTTGTTATTTTGTCAAAGAATCCTACCATCTGTCTCACCACAAATGCATACATGTATGCTTCCACAAATTTAGTTTAATAATCAATATGATATTACTATGACACCGAGACCTAAACCACCAATGTATTATGTATATGTCTACCTGCATTGACACACACAAACGCGGATGATCGATGCATGCAGACATTTGCAAAATATGATGCAGAAGGTTAAAAGGAAAAAAAAAAAAAAAAAAAAAAAAAAGGCAGCTACGTAGCAAGAGAGAAGAGGTGCAATGGTAGAAATTAATTTGGTTCCATGATGCAGTTGTTAATTTGGTTTTATTGGCTGGTTGGTAATAAAAAATAGGCTATTTACTAAGGCCAGATTATTGGAATGGGGTCAAGCCGTCAAGGAGGCGATCCTGCTTGCCAATTTTGTACACAGAGTATAGTGGACAGAGATCATTTGTTTTTTAAGTAGTTCTCATTCCCTGAGAGAATATGGAATCATATAATGACACTTTGCTTGGTCTCTATGTTCCTGATGATTGGAATTTAATTCTTAGCTGGGGTATTAAAAATATATAAGGGAGGAGCTTTAGAGCTTCCATCTGTAAAGTGGCTTGGTGGGCTACAGTGTACCATACTACCATATATATATGGATTCAAAGAAATGACAGAATCCATGCTGGAGGTGACAACTGAGGAGAAAATTGTGAAGGCTATCAAAAGAGATGTTAACGCTAGGATGGAAAGAGAAGTATATATATATATCATTGTTAGGCTAAGTAGAATATATATATATATATATATATATATATATATATATATATAAAGTTATAAATTAATATATATATATATATATAAAGAATATTAGATATGATATAAAACATAATAATGAGTGGGTTAGGCTAAGTAGTTTTGAATTTTTTGTTTGTGTGTTTGTCTTTTAAACTTTTTTACTTGGCAACACAATTAATGTTTTTAGTTAAAAAAAAAAAAAATTATTGGATGTATAATTAGATGGTTAATATAAAATTTATTTGATTTGTAAGTTATAGGAAAGTAAAGTACAATATTTGAATATTTGACATTTTTAATTATGAACATTGTCAAAACTAGATTCACAACAAAATAGAAAATAAGAAAATAATTTTAAACGGACTATTTAATTTTTTATATTGAAATTGTTGTGAGATTTAATATAGAATTAATCAATGATTATTTTTTTAGGATTTAAAAAAACATTGAGTTCCATTTTGATAAATGATTGAATAAAAATATATTTAAAAAATAATTATTTTATATCTTTCCTTTCATTTATTCTTTGTTAATATTGAATATAATTTTTTTTTTTTTTTCCGGGTTTTAGCAACTGAATTTTCTTAAACTTTATTTTGTGCCTTTTTTTTATACACATAATTTTCGGCAACAAGTTTAATGATTTGGGTTTGTAAAACTAATTTGAGTTTTATTTATATGAACTTGCGATATCTATTTTATTTATTTAATTTTAATTGAAGATACTTGTTACTTTTTTTCTATTTATTGTTTAACACAGTTTTTTCTTTTTCTTTTTTTTCTATTAACTTATTTTTTAGTGATATTTTTATTTGTTAAAGAAGTGGTATGTTAATCTTTAGTCAAACTAAATCCAGTTCCTAACTATGAAACACCCGAAAACCCAATGAGTAAATTTTTTTTAAAATTTAGCATTTTAATTAGAGATATGTGATAATTATATAACAATACTCACATAGTATATTAATGTTTACTCTCCCGTCTAACTTTAATGGTAAAAATACAATATTAATATTGTATTTTAAAAATATTCTATAATATTTTATGATAATAAACAAAATTAAAATAAAGCATCCACGTAGATTCTTACTTCTCCTCACTTGAGTGGGAGAAATTTTTTAATAGTCTTCCCTCTCCTGTGGGCTCACAAGAAGAGCCCATGCCTCATGTGAGAGGGAAGGAGACATAATAATTTCCTCTTGGGTGGACCCCACCGACCCACACCCGATACCGTGTTCACCAAGTTTGTCCTAATTAAGTACATTATATAATTACTTTGTCAAAATACTGTAAGAGATTAGATCTAAATTGAGTTCCCTAGCCGTCTTAACTCTCAAATAGAGCTGCAAAGAGTCAAATTCCAATTTTTCCTCACCACTTTCTTTTATGAAGGTTGAAAGTTCAAACCAATTTTACCTGCCAAAAGGAAAACAAAAAGCTCCAACCAGTAGAGGAAAAGTGGATGGATGACTTTCTAAGATTTTTTTATTAACGAGTTTATATTACATGTGACTATGTGAGTATTTGACTCATTTGGCAACTTGTATCGTTGGGAAATGGAAAGGCTCTTTATTTCCTATTTTTAGCCAAAATTTAACTAAATCCACCCAAAAAAAAAAAACACTCTTGCGTTAGGCATAACTTTCCATAGCCAAAGTCCTAGATCATTTGTGGCCCAAAATGAAAACTCCAAATAGGGTTTTTTTTTCTTTTTTCTTTTTTTGACCAACAAAAAAAAAAAAAAAATTATGCCTTTCTTATTATAGATTTGTCTTACAATATTGTATATACGAATATCCTAATTATGCGTTTTTTATTATAGATTTTTCTTTTTCTTTATTTGAGATGATGCCTTTTTTTAAGGGGGACTTAAAAGCAACCACTAGGTTGGTTTAAGGAACCAACCGGCCTTGGTTTAAATTTTAATTTTCTGATTATATTAGGTAATAAAGTTTTAATGAGAGTGTGATTCTGTGTATTAATCCATAATGCTTTATTTGTAAAAGTTTGTTGTGACACAATATTATTCGAAGATGCATATTGAATTTAATTTGGAAAAATTATACTATAAACCTATAATATCCATCCCCATACATCGCCTTATAACTTCTCTTAGCTTACAATATTAGCTTACAATATATTAGGAGAATCTAAATAGTGACACTAAGTCACATGATGCATATGTTATCTCTCTTGCAACTTAAACTTTCATGGTTCTCTTTCATCTATAGGCTAACATCAATGTTTGCTCATGGCATCATGTTATGAGAGAAACAAGGTATAAACTATAAAGTAAGACAAGGGATAAGCTAAGGGCGACATTTCAATGATTTCATACAAGAGACCCGGGGATGAACACAACTATCAACAGTATGAACCCCAAGGCAGCAGATATAGATCCTATCCCTCCAAGAATTCCTGCAACTCGTGGCCTCCTATAGTTTAGCAAGACGGCAGTCATGCAACAAATGTAACCCAGTAAGTTACAAATCACAACACAAACTAGGAGGACTTTCGTCAAGGAAGATTGGCCACCGACATGCAAGGCAATGGCAGAAGCAGTTGTTTGGGCTGTGACAGCATAGGACATCTTTGTTAGTTTAGATATGCCCACAATCGGTCTCAAGTTCCTGTCTCTACCTCTTCCTTCCTCGTTCCCTCTATCTCCACCTCTGTCTCTCTCTCCTTCGCCTCTCCCATTCCCATTCCCTCCACCGCCTCCATCTCTGCCTTCTACACCACCTTCGCTGCCTTCTTCACCTGTGCCTTCATCTCTCCCTAAAGCTTCAGTTTCACCTACACTTTCCCCTTCCACTCCACCCTCACTCTCTCGACCTCTGCCACTACCTCCTTTAGCTTCCTTCGCTTTCTCCACCTCCACTAGATAATTCATGTGCGCTACTCTCGCTCTCACTCACTCAGAGTCACGGTTTCTCTCTGAGAAAAATTTGAATGAATGAAAGAAAGAGCTCAAGTCCCAAAGATCTTATATTAAGATTTGAGAGAGAGAGAGATTGAGATTTGAGAGAGAGATAGAAGGAAAGTTCTGCCTCACTTGCTTGACATAGTTTAAGAAGGAAATATGTCAGGCGTGAAAGGAGTCACTTTATCCTTCTTCAAATATGTCAAGCAAGTGAAAGTGACTCAAGTCAAGGAGTTCATTCTTCAAATATATCAAGCTAGTAAAAATGACTCAAGTCAAGGAGTCACTTTCACTTGCTTGACATATTTCCCAGAAAAGATGATCACGTTCATTTCATTCAATCAAACACAAAGAACCTTTGAGGGCCAAGTCCAAGAGCCCCTAATACCATTACAAGATACATCAAAGGAATTCCAAGTGAAAAAGAAAGAGAACACATTAAACATAGCACCTAATTTAATGGAGCCACATAATACTCCTGATCTGAAAAAAGCTGTCTTTTTGTTCTTTCCTGAAACAGTGGAAAGGTGGGTCTCACAAATGTAACTACAGCAATTTCAAAAATAATACATTTCCATCAAAATTCTAGTAACAAAAAAACAAAAAGAGAAATAATTTGTGATGAGGGTTGTAAACCGAATGTCCACACGCAAACAAATCAAAGGAGAAATATGAGAGAATCTAGAGATGTTTGTACAAAAAGAAACAGTACAAAACAAAACAGATCCTATTATGTATTGTATTGGTCTTTTGAAGCAAATGCACGAGAAAATACTAGATCCTAATCACCCCTTAAACCAATAAAGAAATAATAATAATAATGATGATGGTGATGATGATGGACACAAAAAAGGAAGAAAAAGTAAGTGATCGACTCCCTTTCCCTTTTCCCTTACAAGTGCAAGGATATAATGATGGCACAAAAGAGGAAGAAATCCTTACAAGTGCAAGGATGATGATGGCACAGAAAAGGAAGAAAAAGTAAGTGATCGACTCCCTTTTTACAAGTGCAAGGAATCATGCTTGACATATTTGAAGAAGGAATTATGGCAAGCAAGGGAAAGTGACTCCTTACACTTGCTTTGGCCTTATACTCCTCACAAGAAATCATTTCCCACGTGGAATAGAGAGGAGGATCAAGACCAGGCAGAATAGTTTATTACTAAGGGCTCGATTAGTACACTGTATTACAAGGAATAGAAGAAGTTATAATGAAATAATTATTATTACTTAATTTGGTGACAATACATGAATAGAACCTTAAATCTGAATTTCATAATTTGATATAGTATAATAATAAGGTGGTTGAATATCATCATATTTTAGCCAAATTCCTAAAATTCTCTTTTTGAAAGTTATTATATATTTAGTTATTTACACTTATTGTGAGTTTTGCGTAGTATTCTATATATTATGTATAAATTGAAAAAAAAAAAATTTATTTATTTTTGCACTTTATTCAAAG
Organism: Fagus sylvatica; assembly: GCA_907173295.1. Classification (NCBI taxonomy): domain Eukaryota; kingdom Viridiplantae; phylum Streptophyta; class Magnoliopsida; order Fagales; family Fagaceae; genus Fagus; species Fagus sylvatica. The sequence goes on along the minus strand of OU015765.1, from coordinate 22,249,662 downwards.
TTAAGATCTATATAAATATTTAAAAATATTTTTGTTCTTTATTCAAAATTAAGATCTCCATAAATATTTTTAAAAAAAATGCGATAAACTTGGGAGTCTAAATTTCACAAGTATGAATATCATAATGCCATATATATAAAATGAGCTCATAATTAAAAAAAAAATAATAATAATAATAATGATAAGCACAAAAACACATACACCTGAAAAGCATCAAAATCACCCCCCAACAGCTCATTGATTCTTAAAAGGAAGCTAGATGTTTAAATGAAGAAAAAAAGCATAATTAAAAATTGTATTATCCAATTGATCAAATACTCAAAAGTCACCATAAATAAACCCTTTAATCAATTAACAAAATTTTTTGAACATATCTTTTCAAAATGAACTAAAGAAAAAATGTGGCATACTCTAAAACATTAAAACATTGTGTTGTTTGTGGACTACAAAGTTGAATGACTTACATTGCCAGGATAGTGAAGGATATGACCAGGAGAATATGGCAGGTAACACTGACTATAACAAGGTGATCTTTTCCTCAGCTTTCCACTCATTCTACTTTTACTACAATAAATACTTGCCAACAGAAAGCCTCCATATACAAGTCCGCACAAAGGCCACAACACCCCAATGCAATATCCATAAATTCCAGTGAATATAGTTGACTGCACAAAATAAATATCAATTCTAAATACCAAGTTACATTATAATAGAGAGAGAGAGAGAGAGAGAGAGAGAGAGAGAGAGAGAGAGAGAGAGAGAGAGAGAGAGAGAGAGAGAGAGAGAGAGAGAGAGAGAGAGAGAGAGAGAGAGAGAGAGAGAGAGAGAGAGAGAGAGAGAGAGAGAGAGAGAGAGAGAGAGAGAGAGAGAGAGAGAGAGAGAGAGAGAGAGAGAGAGAGAGAGAGAGAGAGAGAGAGAGAGAGAGAGTGAGACAGTTACACTCCAATAATTTTTGTTGGTAATGTTATGTCCTCCTCTGTATTTCTTAAAATTATCTAAAGGATCCATCCTTACAGTATCATTGATCTGACTATATAATAATTCTGAGACGTTGTCTATCTTAAGCAAATTTCTCCCTGAAACCAGGTTAAAGAAATAGTAGTTGACTAAACAAAAAAAGAAAAAAATAGTAGCTCAATTAAGTTGACTAGTGATTTAGAAGTATGGACTTTGAAAGTCTGAATCCATTAGTCTAGTGTCTTATGTTATCAATTACCTTAATTTATTCTTTACATTAATTTTGTGAACTCAAATAGAAAAAAATAAATACTGTCTTACATTACAAACCACTTGCAAATTGTGGGTATTAACATCTATATTAAACGTCTACAAATTATAAATATATATATTCACAATTAAGTGGTGTATAAAGTGATGTGAAATAGAGTATTAGAATGGTGCCAATTATTGTCCAAAAGAAACTATCAAAGAAAGAAAACATCGCCACTCCAAAACCATCCCAATTATTGTCCAAAATATTTTAATATCACTTAACTTTTATAATATTATTATTTGATTGCATTATCAAACTCGTACAATGTATAAATAAAAATAAATCTAAAGAATTTCTATACATTTTATTGGAAAGCAAACATATAACCAAAAATATATCTTCTTTGTCTTGCAAATGCCCTTGTATTTCGTCCATTACTTTAATTCAAACAAATAAAAAATCTCTAAAATAGTCTGAGCTGCAGAGGAGAGAGTGCAACACTTATTTTGCACTTCTTATTTGGCTTTTGGCAGCAGCACTTCTTTAGTGTGTCAATTGTCAAAGTGAACAATAAAACATATCATTGTTAGAATACTATTTTTGAAAGGGTAATTCTACCGGTACAATAATTTTTACGATAGTTAAGTTAGTAGCTTTTTATTAGTTTTTATCGTGATCTACTACTAATATCATTTTATTATCTATCATTTATAATTTGACATCTCAATAATTGTGAAATATTTTGTGAAAATTGTTGTGCCTCATGAAGACTTATCATTTTGAGTTTGTCAACGAAGTTGGAAAATAATATACTAATCTACTCATCGTGAAGCTTTGGTGATAACAAATTTTTTTCCTTTGTGTCTAGGCTTACAACTCTATGTACCTGGTAGAAATGTCTTTTAATTACCACGTTAGACCCGGGCAATAAAATGAATACAGACCACATGATAGTGCTTATAAGAAAATTGATTTTTCTTAAGCTTGACACATTCTTATGTTGAACTCTCTGGTAGAGTAATCCTAATCCTTTTTTTTTTTTTTTTTGATATAAGTAATCCTAATCCTCAGTCTTTGTCAATATAAATATCTCTTTTTATGCGATTATGCAATTATTTTCAGCAAAATATTATCCAAGATTGGGGAGCATACATTTTAAAATTCGGATTTATTTAAATTAAATTTAGGGTAAAAATGTGCCATCTCTTCAAACAATAACTCAATGAATTAAACTCTGGTTAATCCTAACTAATGTTAACTGTAGACTGTAGTTAAAAAATTACAAAACCAAATCTCTTTTTTTCTCCCTCTCCCAATGGCCACACCCGTGCTTTAGTGTTTGTAGCACAACGATAACTTTTTATAAAAAAAGAAAAAGAAAGAGAATATGAACAGTAAAAGCTCCCAACGACGAAAAGGAGTTGCCAGCAAATCAAAAATAAAAAAATAAAAAATTAGATATATAAAAAAAAAGTAACTAACTTGGAAAGAAGTTCATCATAGTCTTCGAGTGAGAAAGGTCTTGTAAATTTGTACACTTTTAGTTTCTCGGGTGTGGTGAAGGCGGAGGCAAAAAGGAAAAAATTTTTTAGAGGAATTAAGATAAATATATAATAAAAAAAAATTTAATTAAAAAAATAATCATCATGTATATAGTGTCTATATTACCAATTCTTCACCTCTATGCCTATTTAAAAAAAAAAAAAAAAAAAAATCTTTCACAAAATTGCAATGGTTCTTTATTCTAAAAAAATAAAATAAAAAATAGTGTTTATATTACTAATTCTCTAAATAAAAAATAAAAAAAAGAATCTATTAAAGAAATTTATTATCTATTTATAACATATATATATATAAATATATTTTATTTAATATATATATATGACATAAGTAATAATATAAAAATAATGTATTAATCATTTATATATTTATCTATCTATTTTTAAGAAAATATATTTTAGATATATTTTGATTTAATAAGCTACATATGATATAAGAGGTAAAAATCTTGGGCAGCTAGACAAAAGCGAAAAAGGATCGTGTTCATTTAAAATGAAATGGAGAGAGTCCATTTCAAGATCCAGATTAAATATTACAGATCTAACAGTGTATAGTTTGCCACATCATTTAAAAATTTTAAATGATGTGGTTAGATTTAGGAAATAAAATTTGAACCATAAAATGGACAAATAAAGAGAATCTTATTCGGACAAAAGGAGGATCTTGGTGGTAGAATTTGACAAGTGCTTCAAAGAAGGAAATCAAAGGATACATTTGCAAATTTGCAAAACGCGTCTATCTGGTGGTCCTTGTGTGGTTGTGCCACGATGGCCATGGGTGGTCCTTCAAAGAGATTTGGGCTTTTAATTTTAGAAACTACTTTTAAATGAGGTGACACATTTTAGACCTTAGATTTAATTTATATAAATCTTAGCCTTAAAATAGATACCTTCCCTTTCAAAGCGAAATGAAGAGAATTTGAATCCACAACTTTGTTTAAGTGAGTGTTTAAGACTTGGTTTCGAAGGGGATGTTTTTTTAATTGGTATGAGATCTTTTACCCATAAAGTATGAGCTTTGTAGGTGAAAAGTGAAAGCAAAACCTTGAGGGGCCCCTTTAGGGGAGGCAATATCATGCTAATTGTGAATAAATCCTTATTGATGATATCAAAGGGTGTAGAGTGTAATATCTATATAAATCAAGAGTCACATATCACTTAAATGAATGTGCAAAACTAAATTCATAAAAAGACATTTTACCCATAAAATATGTGCTTTATGTTTGAAAACAAAACCTTAAACAAAGGGAAATGTTTCTTTCACACCGTGTGTGAAATAGTAACTTTCACACCACCACTAAAGACAAACATCTTATTCCCGGTTTATTATTTCAATTTCCACTATTCCTATAACCAAACACTCATTTTTCTCATTTTTTCTGAAACTTTCTTTCTCCTCCCAAATGTTCTGCTCTGCTTTCTCCTCCTGAATTTTTTGCTCCTCCTCTCCCCGATCTGTCCTCATGAAGCCATGGATCTCTCTCTCCCGAAGGTTTTTCCTCTATTGAAGTTTGAAGTTTGAAAAAGTTGGGATTTGAAAGTGTTGATTTGAGATCTGATTTGGGTTTAAAGATTTGGATTTTATTTGGGTTTGAGAATAACAAAGTTTTGATGTTTGAAGTTGGGGTTTGATTGTATTTGTGAGGGTTTGGATGATTTTGTTAGGGTTTGGAAATAATAAAAGTTGAAGGTTTTGTTGGGTTTAATATTTTTTTGAGAGTTTGATTGATTTTGGTTGAGATTGGAAATAATAAAGTTTGATTTTTTTTTTTTTTTATTTTGAAGTGATTTTGGTTGGTGGAGATAAAAAAAATAATAAAATTGTTACAAAGATGCCAAGAAACATGTTTAATAGATGCCAAGAAACATTACCAATTCGTATGAACATGTTTAAATGTTCATACAATTTTCTGGAAAATGTGGACAAAAACATGAAATTATGGACAAAAACATGAAAATATGGACAAAAACATGAAATACACTTTCTGGGTTCACTTGAATGTTCATGAATGTTCATAAGTAGACTCGAAATATTTGTCCATAATTTCATGTTTTTGTCCATAATTTCATGTTTTTGTCCACATTTTCCAGAAAATTATATGAACATTTCTGGGTTCACTTAAATGTTCATAAGTAGACTCAAAATTTTTGTCCATAATTTCATATTTTTGTCCATAATTTCATGTTTTTGTCCACATTTTCCAGAAAATTATATGAACATTTCTGGGTTCACTTAAATGTTCATAAGTAAACTCGAAATTTCATGTTTTTGTCCATAATTTCATGTTTTTGTCCATAATTTCATGTTTTTGTCCACATTTTCCAGAAAATTGTATGAACATTTCTGGGTTCACTTAAATGTTCATCGAAATTTTTGTCCATACTTTCATTTTTGTCCATACTTTCATGTTTTTGTCCATAATTTCATGTTTTTGTCCACATTTTTCCAGAAAATTGTATGAACCCAGAAAATACTTTCTGGAAATTTGAATGGGTCTTGGAGATGTTTTGAACTTTAAAACACAAATTTGCCTCATGGAAACCTGGAATCACGTTCAACTCCTTCGCTAATGCAATAAGAATCATGATGGAGTCAAAATTGTATTAAAGTAGCCTGGATTTTTCCATCCAGCTAACTGGGTTATAAAATTTTAAAATCATGATTCAAGCAAAATTTATTGTCGAATTCTTTGGCAATCGACCTACAAAACATAAAACACATTCATAAAATATTCGTTAGTTAGTTGTTTTCACTTAAAATAAATGCATTATCAAACAATTGCAGAGACTATGATTAACATTTCCTTCTTGCTTTCGAAAGCAAAATTGAATTAAGTTGAACTAAGTACTCCTAAGGAAGAGTTTAGGAGCCAATTTTAGCAAAAAAAAAAAAAGAGTTTAGGAGCCAATAGGACCAAAGCAATACTGTTCAGTAGAATAAAATAAAAACCGACGTCGTTTAAGGTTGAGATTTCTCAAAGGGCAAATTCATGCACGTTTGTCACCATCTCTGCAATTTGCGAATTTCAAGTCCTAACTCACTGACTGAAGTGAACTGAACTAAGTCGACTCGGCCGACTCAAAATGGACACGCACTCCTCGCACCTCACAGCGCCGAACCGTTCCCGAAGCTCTGAGTCCCCATCTCTAATAAAACTGAAAGCAGTAAAGAAATTGAGAAAACTAATCTTTGGTGAAGAAGCTTAGAGCTTATTTCTTTTCTCATTAAAATAAATGATTACAAAGATTAAAGTATTTATATAGCTTAATCTTACTTAAAGAATCTACAAGTTGATTACAAAGAAGATGCAGAAAATAGAATTAACAAACTCTATTATTAGATAACTAATTCCACTTACTAATGCCCAATCAACAAGTTACATGTGTGATGCAGAAAAACAGAAAACAAGAGAAGCTTCATCATGGTTCCAGCCACACATATTGAAGAAACTGAAGAGATAAACTCTCTGCCTTTCGGTCTGCCTTGACCGAAACTCTAGAGAGTCCTTGACAGAAACTCTAGAGAGTTCTCTGCCTTGACCGAAACTCTAGAGAGCAGAAACTCTAGAGAGTTCTCTGCCTTGACCGAAACTCTAGACAGTTCTCTGCCTTGACCGAAACTCTAGAGAGCAGAAACTCTAGAGAGTTCTCTGCCTTGACCGAAACTCTCTAGAGTTCTCTGCCTTGACCGAAACTCTAGAGAGCAGAAACTCTAGACCGAAACTCTAGAGAGTTCTCTGACTTGACCACACACTGAAGAGCTGTCTTGAGCCTTACGTGTCTTCCACAAGAGATAAAAAACTCTAGAGAGTTCTATCTCATAGCTGGTCACAGCTGGACTTGAACCTCACGTGTATACATAAAGCACACGTGCTCTTTGACTAAACCAATCCCACATTATTTGTCTTGAGCAGCTGAATGTGTAGCTTCTGCAGAGAAACACTTGAGCAGCTGAATGTATTCTGCAGAGAGAGACTTGAGCAGCTGAATGTGTGTACTGTTAATAATCTCCTTGGGATTAATTGGAGGGAAAAACCTTGGGATTAATTGGAGGAAACCTTGGGATTAATTGGAGGGAAAAACCTTGGGATTAATTGGAGGAAACCTTGGGAAACCTTGGGATTAATTGGAGGGAAAAACCTTGGGATTAATTGGAGGGAAACCTTGGGCAGACCACCAGATAGCACATAGCATAGGCCTCTTCTCACACGTTAACAATTCTCTAACGTGTGAACCATTCAAGCCAATGGATTAAATCCAACGGTTCACATGATTGAGCAGTAAGTGATGATGGATTTTTAATTAAAAAAGATGAAAGGTACGTATGTGACAGAGTAGGAGTAGCTGTGTGATAGATGTGATGAGACAAAAGAGTCAGTTTCTTTTCTTTTGATATTCACTTGATTTGAGAAGCAGACCAACGAAATAGGGTCTAAAATGTCTAATTTTTTTAAAAGAATGAGCTATCAGTGTAATTTACACTATAAATTTTTAGTTTAGTTTCTATTCCTATTGAAAAAAATAAAAATTAAAAACAAATAGTGTGGCAATTTTAATTGAAAGAACTAAATAAAAATAATTAAAAATAAATAAAAATATTGGAAATGGAAATATCCATTGGTCAATGGCTTATTAAAAAGTAACAATTGGTTTTGATAGTTATGATAGAATTTAAACCTATGGCGTCCGCTCATGATGGTTGCTCTTACCATCAGGCCAAGACATCAATTGGTTTTTGGTGTAGACGAGATTTGAACCCAGTTCTCTTACTCGACGACAAGAGACTTTACCAGTTGAGCTAACTGGAACCCACAACAATTGGTTAATAGAGTGATAAGTACTGATAACGTGTACGTTGGGGTTTGTAGGATGAGGAAAAAACAAAAAAAAAATGGCAGGGATTGCAGGAAGAGTCAGATACATGATTTTTTTTTTATTCATTATTTTCTTAATTAATTAATATATATATACACACTTTTTTGTGGGTATGGTATCCACTTAATTGGTATCATCAAATGTGATATAAGTACTATCATATGTGATGGTAGTACTATCCAATGTGATATTGATATTATTTGTATATATATATATATATATATTAAATTTAAATAATAAATAAAATTTAGGATACCAAGCAATGTGATGATAGCCTAGTAGGTACCATCATATGTGAGGTAGGTACCTTAATGTGAGATTTTATCTATTAGAGGTACGGTACCCATATGGGTATTGTAGAATTATATATATATATATATATATATATATTAGACATTAAAATTCAAAATTGATGTCAAAATTCGTCCAAATATTTGTGAGGTCGGCAAATTCTCTATATTATGAGGTTGGCTAATTCTCCATAAAATTTGTAATTTAAAAAAAACAAAAAAAACAAATAGTGTCTACGTTAAGGCAATTTTAATTGAAAGAACTAAATAGAAAATATTTAAAAAATAAATACAAATATTGAGGATGGTTGTAAACTTTTAAGAGCAATAGTACTTAAAATAATAAGAGACAGAATATATATATATATATATATATATATATATATCTTATGTATACTTAAAGTTTATAAAGAATGTGTATTTGTGTGTGTGACTTTGGATGATGGAAGGGGTAACTGCTCGAGATGTAGCATTGTGGCTCACCATATCTGTTTTTAAACAAACACTAAAAGTGAAAGTCTGAGATAGTTGATCACCACATCACGTACAAGTGATCCACAAGGGAAAGTGGATGGCTAGGATGGTTCCAATCAACACACGAGCCATGCCTTTTATCACATCATAATGTAGGAGATGGTTTGATTAGGATTGTAAACAAAGAGATATGTTTTTAACAAACATCACAGTCTCAATTTTGAACTTTTAGTACTCGGCTCGGCTCAATATGTTTTTAACCATTAGCATGAATGTATGAGTTAGTTGATCCAAATATCGTAAGCATAATTTTTAAAATAATATCTACCTTCACATGAACAATCTTTTTTTTTATACAACAACTTGTTCTCTCTCTCTCTCTCTCTCTCTCTCTCTCTCTCTCTCAATATGCTACATCTCTACTACAAATGTTTGGGGTCGACTATAGATCTTTAGTCCCAAAAATGTTTGGGGTTAAGTCAACTATGGATCCTTATTCCAATTTTTTTGAGTTGTGAGACATATTTTAGATAGTGAGATGAAATGAGAATTGTGTGGAGCCTTTTTTTAAAGAGTAATGAGAGAGTGAGAGTGAGATAAGATAAAATGAGATTTGAGAGAATGAGAGAGAGAGATGAGAGAGAGAGGGAACATGTCGGAGCCTACCACTTTATATATATTTTTTGCTAAATCCTATTACTTTATATATTTGCACTTTTATTCTCTCACACCACAATATCAACAATTTCTTCACATCACCACTGTGTTCAGGGACGTAATTCAGGATTTTAATTGATGGGATCATTTTTTTTTTTAATGAAAATCCAAAGTAACATTCATTATGTATTAACAAAGCAATTATCTAATTAAATGAAAGTCGATATTTTTAAAATTATTGAAATCATCTATTATTGATTTGTATTAAATGTCGCAACAAATAAAAGTTATGTTTATTATGTCATTATATGTACAATAATATTCTTAAAAAAAAAAATCTAACTATTATTGCTATTGCTAAGTAAAAAAAATGAAAAACCCAAAGCCAAAAAAAAAAAAAAATTCTTAAGTTTTAAGCTATTTAAGTTTAAAAATAATGATTCCAACAAAGGTTGTCAATACTCATACCATAGATCATTTCTATATTATTAGAGAAATGAAATATTTCAATACCAGTTGATACTAATATACCGTTTTGGGATTAATGTTATTTTTTAATACATATATATTAGCTAAATATTAAAGTTACGGACACAACACGTTCACAATAATGTTAAGGTATTAAATTGTGAATGGTAAATAATAAACTGATGTAATTGGTGGGTCTAAATGAGAACTAATAAAAACCTACCAACTCAGTATTGATGTGAAATTGTTGTGAAAATATTGTGTTTATAGCATTGTTGTGTAAATACCAATTGGCCCAATTAATACCCATATCTTCACTCAAATCCGTAGCCCACTTGCCAAAGAGATTTTTTTTCCTATTCTTTAACTATCTTTAATTCTCCTCCACTCATTTTCTTATTCTTTTATCATTGTTATTATCTTCTCTTTTTTTTTCTTCTTATTTCTTTCTTTATCTTATCTTCTTAGTCCTGCTTCTTTCTTTTTCTTCTTCTTCTTTTTTCTTTTTGTTCCTTTCCTCCTTCTACTGCACCATTCATTCTGCATTTCAGACAACAATTTCTTCACATCTCCTTTCTCTCATTTTTTTTCTCCTCTTACTGATTGTGTTCACCTTATTCCAAATCTATGAAAATCTAATTACACAAACAATGATGGGAATGTTTGAAGATGTGGACTCTTGATCATAAACTATGAACAATTCCTGGAAATTGGGTTGAACATTTAAGTTTGCCCAGAAAATGTGGACAATAATGTCCACAATTTTCTGAAAATTTGTTGAACAGTTTAACTCTTACCTAGAAAATGTGAAGAACCTGCAGACAATAATATCTACAATTAACACATTCATCAACAAACAACAACCCATGCTCTTCAACCTGTGAATGGTGGTCTGTACCCCAAAACATGGAATCCAAAACTCAACTCCGATTTTTTTATAAATGGTAGCAAGGCTTTTTGAAGCTAATGGTAGTATGCGTTTTTTGGTTCAATATTTCTAGTACTTTTAGTGGCCATGGCGTGATGAAGAAGGAGACCAGACAGAGAGAAAAAAAGAAAAGAAAAGAAGGACACGCTGATGGACCTGATCACGTGCTTCACATGCCCAATTTTTACAGCGTTTGGCAACAAGGATAGCTGTATTCTTCATGTGTTTAGCTGCTTTTTCACTTGTGGGACCCGCGGGACCCATCTGCAATGTGGCCCAATGAGAAGCTGCCACATCCATGGTGTGAAAACACTGTTTCACACCATGGTGTGAAAGTAGCAGCGTCCTTTAAACCTTGAGGGATTGGGTCTTGCCAAAACTTCGGGGGAATCATGTAAATTGTGAGTGGATCCTTTTGTTGGTATCCTAGCCAAGGGCGGTTCTCCGTTGAGAATTGCGAATAATTTTATTTTTTTTATTTTTTTTATTTTTTTTACAGCAAAGCCAATTTCAGCTGACACCTATAAGCAACATTAGGATTAAATGGGTGGGAAATCATAAATATCGATGGAAATGGAAAATGTCACCACTTTCTCAATGATTATGCCCATTCAAATAAACTTCAAAAACAATAATTCTGCCTTAATTAACATATTTGTTTCAGTTGTACTGAAGAGATTTATATTGTTTTGAACAGCAAAATATGTTTAGAAGTACATTATCAAAGCAAAGCTACGTACGAAGGAAATTTAAACTAGAGACCCGACGAGGAACATAGCTGTCAATGCTATGAATCCGAAGGCAACAGCAATAGATCCAATGCTTCCAAGAATTCCCGCAACCCGTGGGTTCTTATGGATTAACAAGATAGCAATCATGCAACAAAGGTAACCCATTAAGTCAATGAACAAAATACAAACCAGGAACACCCTATTCAGGGAATGTTGGCCACAGATACGGAAGCCAACGGCAGTAGCAGTTGTTTGGACTGTGACCATGGCGGACATCTTTACTAGTTTGGATATGTCGATCAGCCTTAAGTTCCTGTCTCCACCTCCATCTTCCACGTTACCTCGGCCTCCACCTGCACCTCCACCTCCATCTCCCCCTCCGCCTCCCCCTCCGCCTCCACCTCCATCTCCACCTCCACCTCCACCTCCACCTCCACCTCCACCTCCACCTCCACCTCCGCCTCCGCCTCCGCCTCCACCTCCCACCATATCTCCCTCTTCGCCTTCTCCTCCATTAGTTTCACCTTCTCCATCACCTGGACCTTCACTCCTGCCTTCAACACTGCCAGGTACAAAAACTACTCTTAGTCTTAAGTTCTGTTCCTCAGGGCTCTCTTCGGGACACTGCAATATTTCATTGTCATTGAAGCTCAATGGATATGAACTCGTGGATGACCATGGATCAACCATGCGTGTTTCTTTTCTGGATGGGAGAAAATCAAGAGTTGGTACGAGCTTTAGCAAACTCAACAGGCTTACCACTCTCCCTATGCATACCGATGCATCACGTACCTGTTACACAATGTCACTCAAACTTTTTATTTTCCTTTCTGTTAAAGATCTGCAGAAAAGTGGAATATATGTAACTATGTTAAACTAAAATATAAGCTCTTGCTGCAGAGATGAGAAAAACTTTCTATTCCACCCAATTAATTACAATACAAGGGCTCTGTTTATATAGTACAAAACAGAGGCCAATACAACTGAAATTATAACTAATTGTTGACTAAGAACTAGACTAACCAACTAACTAATAAACTAGTAACGGCTCAGTGGCCGAGTTTTTGAAAGAAAATGAGCAAATCCCTTTTATCCTTCTAGAATCACTGCTCGATCTGCACACTGTTCAGTGCTTAGATATGATTTTGCAGACCTTCAAGGGAGGGTATGTATGATTATGGATTTATGCGTGTATGTGTGGTTCACGTGCGGGGTTGTGGGGGCTAGACCGGTTGGTGTTGTTGGGACCATGGCATTGACCGCGACGCAAATTGCGTGGATGTTGTGTTTCTTTACGTAAGATCACACACACAAACATGCAAAGCTAACACATGCAGACATTCATTTGCATATAAGGTGATGAAAATGAGTAAACAACATAATTCCCATGGAATTTGATTGTAGTGATAATTAAATCCTCAACTTTTATTATTTACTTAATCTTAGATTTTAAGAAGATATTTAATTTGCTCCTCCAAGGGGCATTGGCCTGCTGAATCAAAAAGAAGTGTCATACTAATACTAAAGATACTGATAATCCTAAATAGTATTTATAAATTATGCGGGTAAAAAAAATTAAACAGTATATATAATATATACGAGTTGATACTTGAAATTTTGAATTCAAAAAAATTATATGTGGTAATGAAAACTAACCTCTCAGATTGAAAGTTTACCTAAAGAACCCAAGAAATAAAATGACTACTTGACCCAAATTTATGTTTAACATGACACTTTGATGTTTGTTATTTGAGACCCATAGTATGAAGTTGAGACTTTAGGATGATTCAGTTGTTCACGTACTTTTTGGTTCTACCTAAAGAATTTTTATTTATATTTAATTATATTATGTTTGTGTGTTTGCGATGTTTATGTTTACTTGGCAACATTAACTGTTTTTATATATTAAGTTTGTTTTGAATTTTAGTATATATATATTTTTTTTTGCTTAAAAAAAAATCAATTCTTTGATCTCCCATACATAAAAGCAGGATTCCACTCCTCTGTTATTTTTTTTCTGATGCATTTCGCAAATCATTTTAGTGTCCAAAGGTTTGTGTTCTCCTCTCATTAATTATCTATCTCTATCTGAATCCCCTCTTGAAATCTTTAACACAACCACCACCACCTTCACTCCCTCTCTCTCCCTCTCTCTCTCTCTCATAAAGTCATAATCGCTCTTTCTCTCTCACACTTAATCGGAAAACCTTCCACCACCACCACTCCCTCTCTCTACATACCCTCTCGTTATCCCTCCTTCTCTCTCCCTCTTGAAAAACCTTCCATCACCACTATATACCTCTCGTTATCTCTCTTGAAGAGCTCTCTTTATCCACACCTCCAATTCCTCTCTCTATAGTCTTATTGCCTCTCTCCCTTTCTCTCTTGAAGAGCTCTCTTCACAACCACTCTTATTCTCTCTCCTTGATCTTAACGAGCTCTCTTCATCCCCACTTCCACTTCCACTTCCACAACCTCTTCCTCTATATATAAGGTAATAGTTAAACACAATATATTACCACGTACACATGTGAAAATAATATGATGCAAAGGGAAAGAGAGGAGAAAGTGGGAGATGACTTACAATTTTAACAAAGCAGTCATGAAAATGAAGAAAAGATGCCCCCATGCGTGACCTCAAAGAGTCTCCAGCCGATTTAGGCCACGATGATGTATAGAAATTATAGGACAACTGAGCAGAGACCATTCCCACAACAAGTGAAAATAGAAGACAGAAACTACTGGCAGAGAGAATTGATGCTGAGGTAGAATAATAAGGAGCCATTAATTATATTAATTTCGTGTGAAGAAGACGAAGAAGAAGAAGAAGAAGCGGAACAAGTAGTAAAAAATTAAGGAGTGAACAAACACTTCGTGTTTTTGGTTGTAGATATATAATATACTGCAATGTTTTTTTTGGTTTTGACGTTTTGTGGTCTCGACATTGGCCCACCCTCCCATCCCCCATGAACTTTCTAAGAAAGGCGAATCAGTTTCGAAAGTCCAGAAAAAGAGTGTTTGCAATAGATTAGAGGAAGTGCCAAACAGAACCCAGAGGGAGCGAGAGAGTGAGAGGCCAAGGGTCAATTTTCTTCTTCTGCTTTGGCAATTAAAGTGCCAAAGAGAGGGACTAGTGTAATAATTAATTTTTTTTTTTTTTTTTTTGATAAATAACAAGATTTTATTGAACTAAAAGATATATTACATAACCCTACAAAGAGGGATAAAAAACACTACACAGAGGGTAGAAAAGAACCCTACAAAAAGGGCGGATAAAGTGACATTTGTCACGGGACTAGTGTAATTAATTAATCATAGAAGTAACCACCAAAAAAATTAATCATAGAAGTGCGAGGTTTATTGTCTTAGAATTACCAATAAGACGACAAAGGGTGGGAAACATAAAGATCTTAGAGAAAGTGTGGGTGAAGCCTCTTTGGTCCTTTTTTATCAGGGTTAATATCCTCTAGAGATTTTAGGTTATTCTACCTCTTAGAGTTTCATAAATCCTGACATTTCTATTAAAATAAATAGTTTAAATGATGACATGTAATCAATCAACTAACAAAATCCCCTCAAATAATGGTTTTTAAAGCAATCTCAAAAACCAATCGTTAAACTTGTTGGAAAATAAGAAAAAAAAAACCATCCCCTCCTTCTCTGTAACAAGCTATCTGCTTTCCACCTCTTACGACAATAAAATCTTTGAATCTTTGAAGTGTTATTATCTATAGGATCCATGAACCCACCTCTTCCCCTATAGATTTGTTTAATCTTCAAACTAGACCCTCTAGATTTGTTTAATCTTCAAAATGGATGTTGCTACGAAGGTGTTGCTAAATTCACACCATGATGGTGATGGATGTGGCATAGGCAAGTGACACGTAGTAGTACAATTGCCAGGTAGTCGCAGAAGTGCCAAAAAACCGTGCTTCTGCAATATTAGAGAGAGTGTGGTCCAAGCCCATGTTTGGCGACTTCAGGTGGGGTCCAAGCTTAATCCGAATATTTATACCCACTAATTTTTCAATGAATAACAATGTGGAATCAAGCTTCTTAGCTATCCCAATGGCCAATACCTTCTATCAATTTTCAATCAATGTGGACCTACTTCCAAAGACGTGTGGAGTTCACATTTATTTTGGCTCAATATTAGTAAAAAAACCCATTTAAAAAATATTATTTTTTAACACGTGTAACCCAATCAAGGATTAGGTTAGTTGTTTTATATTGCACTATGCATCCTGATTGTTACTTAGTTTTGGTAACAAACAAACATGTAAAATTCAATTTACAATAATGAATGATCCATGGAAATTGGCTTGCAAAGTTGCAATATATGTCAATTGTTGTTGAGTTTATCTGCCACTCACTCATAGGCCAGTAGCTGCTCTCGCCATATTTTAATAACTAATTTTGTGAACCTCTCACCATACATCGAGGACAAACAATTTTGTCAACTAAAGCATGCCATTGCTACGCCTACACAGAAGACCATCAAAATATTGTGAACATCTTAATTAGCTAATGCACTAACTATAGAAGTTTGTGCGATGGCAATAATTTAGGTTTAGTGGGTTTTTTCGACCCAACCCAACCTTAATAGTATGGATATGCAATAATATGTTTGAGTTGGGTTTAGATTTAAATTAAACTCATTAGGATTTGGGTTTTACATCTAGGTACTCAAAACTAACCCAGTTATTTCTTTAAATTGCTAAATACCCCATTATTAGTTTTATTTATAGAAAAAAATAGAGTTTTCATAACATAGGTAAATGTATCTCTCTTTCTCTCATAAAATGTTGTTTAATTTAGTGTAAAGATGCTTGCTAATGGTTAATCTCTCTTTCTCTCATAAAGTATTGTTTAAATTAGTGTAAAAATGCTTAATGATAGTTAAATTCATATAGATAGTATTTTGATGTTCAATAAGTTAATATGACCTTATTAATTTGATATGTAAAATATTTAACTAGAAATGGGTTTATATTTTTAAATATGAATAAGATGAGATTGAGATGAAATTCCTAAAATTACTTGATATGTAAAATATTTAAAAAGTTTTGATTTAGATATACTTTTTCATACAAACCTAAAATATTCCTTTAAAAATTTTGAAAAGATTGTGGGTTCTAGACTTACAGTTAACTTAAGTGGTAAAGTTTCTTATTGTCGAGTAAGGTCATGGATTCAAATCCCGCCTACATCAAAACCAAATTAGTGTCTTAGCCAAGAGCAGATCTCCATTTGGAAACCTCTCCATTTGTCCATTTCATGGTTGAGATTTTATCTTATAGATCCAACAGTTTATATATTACGACGTCATTTAAAATTTTAAATGATGTTGCAGTTTGTACACTGATAAGTCATGAAATATGACTTATTAAGTCCATTTTCTAACGTTTTTAATAGAATTATTTTACATTTTATTTTTAGTTGTATGCAAATCATTGCATTTATTTTATTTTATTGCGTTGTATAAAAATAACTTATTTATATGCATTATGTTAATTTTATAAAGTCTAAATTTTATGTTATCTTTTAGGTGCAAATAAATATTTGAAAATAAATTAAAGGCGACAAGCCCAAAAGGCCAACATGGCCACTAAAGCCCACAAGGCCCAAAAGCTTATCCTTTCTTTCAAGCCGCATTACCCCGGATTGTGATTTCAAAAGAACTTTAACGAGCTCACGTGGAATAAAGTCTTGAACAAAGAAGAAAGATAGCTGGGCGGCAGCAGCTATGCTGGAAAGAAACAAAAAGAAACAAGAAGAAAGACGGAAAATAGCTGGGCGGCAGCAGCTATGCTGGAAAGAAACAAAAAAAAAAACAAGAAGAAAGAAGAAAGATAGTTGAGCGGCAGCAGCTATGCTGGAAAGAAACAAAAAGAAACAAAAATAAAGGAAAGACAGAGTGGGCGGCAGCAGCTAGTGTTGGAAAGAAACAAAAAAAATAAAGGAAAAACAAGGTAGTCTAAAAATAGGGGGTTATAAGAGAAGACCAACGGGGGGGGGAGAGCTAAGAGAAGAAGAACCAGGGAGAGAAGGCCTTGAGGGCTACGGCCTGAGAGCTGCTGCCTGGGAGCAGTCAGTTCTCATTAGAGTTTTTCCTATTTTTCTCTCTAGCATTTATTTCTCTAGTTTTCTTTTTGTAATTTCTTGGCCATGATTGGTTAAACTTTTAGCTTGGGCTAACAAAAATGCACAATGAACAGGAACTTCAAGAAGGAAATTCTGGAAGTATTGAGAGAGAGAGACTAACAAATTTAATGGTTAATACATCTCTATATTCATTTGTGTTAATCTTTACATTAGGAACAGATTACATATATATAGGAAAAAGAAAGCAGAGCAACAGATTGAATTCTGTTTTCTGCAACTGACTAATAACAGAAACTTAATAACAGAATTGATTAGTTTATAAGAAATACCAATCAACCATGTACACGTGTATTTAATAAACTAACAAACTTGTTTAATAAAACGGTGCACTCCATGCTTCTTCAATAGGCTTTTAATGAAACGGTGTGTTTCATGCTTCTTAATCAAAACCAGAAGCAGAAGCAGAAATGCAGAAGCAGAGATGCAGATGAGCTGATGCAGATGAGCTTCGAGCTTCTTCTTCTTTAATATGCCCCCTCAAGTTGGAGAGTGGATGTTAAGAACTCCCAACTTGGAAAGAAGATGAGAAAAGGGAACAAAGCCAAGAGGCTTGGTGAAAATGTCAGCTAGCTGATGAGTAGAACAGATGTGGAGTGTTTTCAGAATACCTGCCTGAATTTTATCACGAATAAAATGACAATCAACTTCAATATGTTTGGTCCTCTCATGAAAAACAGGGTTGGCTGCAATATGAAGTGCTGCTTGATTATCACAGAAAAGAAGAGCAGCCATGGAATGATCAATCTGAAAATCTCGAAGCAAAGAGAGCAACCAAGTGACTTCACAAGTGGTAATGGCCATAGCTCTATATTCAGCCTCTGCAGAAGACCTAGAGACAATAGATTGCTTCTTGGAACGCCAAGAGATGAGAGAATCCCCCAAAAAAATACAGAAACCTGTGACTGACCTACGGGTATCAGAGCAACCTGCCCAGTCAGAGTCACAAAAGGCTTTAAGCTGTAATGAATTGGTAGTAGGGAAAAATAAGCCTTGCCCTGGGGAACCTTTAAGATACTGAAGAACACGATGAGCAGCATGTAAATGAGGGACACGAGGTTGGTCCATAAACTGACTCAGTCTACTAACTGAGTATGAAATGTCAGGCCTAGTGAGAGTGAGGTATAAAAGCTTCCCAACCAATCTTCTGTAAACAGTGGGATCACTAAGTAGAGAACCATCATCTCTGGAAAGCTTAATGTGTTGTTCCATAGGAAATTTGACAGGTTTGGAAGCCAAGAAACCTGCATCTTCAAGAATGTCCAGTGTATACTTCCTTTGACAGAGAGATATGCCTTGATGGGATCTTGCAAGTTCTAACCCAAGGAAGTATTTGGCATTACCAAGGTCTTTAAGCTTGAACTTAGCATCAAGAAAGGCAGTAAGCTTTGTGACAGCAGCTGGAGCATTACTTGCAATAAGAATATCATCAACATAGACTAAAAGAGCAATGAAGGTAGAGCCTGCAGTCTTGGTAAACAAAGAATAATCACACTTAGATTGAGTAAAGCCATGGTGAAGGAGAGTAGATGAAAACTTTGAGAACCATTGTCTCGAGGCTTGTTTCAATCCATACAAAGACTTGGTTAACTTGCAAACCTGGTGAGGAAGCTTGCTGTCCCCTTTGTAACCAAGAGGCAAAGACATGTAGACCTCTTCATCTAACTCTCCATGCAAGAAAGCATTGTTTACATCAAGTTGGGTGAGAGACCAACCTTTGGCTGCAGCAATGGCAACAAAACTTCTGACAGTAACCAACTTGGCCACAGGAGAAAATGTCTCAAAATAATCGAGTCCCTCTTGTTGGTTATATCCCTTGGCTACCAATCGAGCCTTATATCTCTCAATAGAACCATCTGATTTAAACTTGAGCTTGTAAACCCATTTACAACCAATTGGGTGTTTGCCAGGAGGTAAAGAAGTTAAGACCCAAGTGTGATTAGCTTCTAGGGCAGTAAGTTCCTTGGACATAGCTTCACACCATTGAGGGGAGTGAATAGCCTCATGGTAAAAATGTGGTTCAGTATGGGTGGATAATGCCAAAGTGAAGGCTTTGTGAGAATCAGAAAGGTGAGAGTATGAGAGATTATGTTGAATGGGATAAGTGACAGCAACAGAAAATGGCCAAGGTTCTGCAGAAATGGCCAAGTGACAATGATAATCCTGAAGATAAGAGGGAGTCTTGACAGGTCTGGAAGATTTTCTGAGTGAAGCAGAAGGAATGGAGCTTGAAGTGTCCATAACTGACTCAGATAAAGTGTTTAAGGGCTGAGAAGGGTCTGTGGGATATGCAGAGGCAGTGAGAGCTGGATCCACAAATGGAGCAGAAACCAGTGAAGACTCAGGACCATGCAGAAGTGGAGACTCAGGACTATGTTGAAGTGGAGACTCATGACTATGTTGAAGTGGAGACTGAAAATTATGAGGAAGTGTAGACTCAGGACAGTGAGGAATTGGAGGCTGAGGACATGAAGGAGCTTGAGTAGGCAATGGGGAAGCAGTTTCTGCAGAAGCAGAATCTGCAGAAGCAGAATCTGCAGAAGCAGTTTCTGCAGAAGCAGAATCTGCAGAAGCAAAATCTGCAGAAGCAGAATCTGAAGAGAAGGGATTGAGAAGGGATGTTGTAGAATAAAAAGGAAAAATGGACTCATGAAAGACAACATCCCTGGAAACCAAAAATTTCTTGGTGGACAAATCAAAAAGTTTATAACCTTTGACTCCAAATGGGTAACCAAGAAAAACACAAGGAATAGCTCGAGTGTCAAACTTTGTTTTATGAGGGGAAAGATTGGAAGCATAAGCAAGGCATCCAAACACTTTTAAATGAGAATAACTAGGGGCTGTATGCATCAAAATCTCAAAAGGAGTTTTATTTTGGAGGAGAGGAGAGGGTAACCGATTGATGAGATAGGCTGCATGAAGGATTAAGTCACCCCAAAAAGTCAGTGGCACATTGGATTGAAACCTTAAGAGCTCTTGCAACATTAAGGAGATGCTGATGTTTTCTCTCTACAACAGAATTTTGTTGTGGAGTTTTGACACAAGAAGTTTGATGTATGACACCTTTAGAACTGAAGAAATCTGACATCAGAAACTCTAGACCATTGTCACTTCTTAAGGCTTTAATTTTTGTGTTGAACTGAGTTTCAATCATAGTAAAGAAAGAAAGAAGCAGTGGTCTAGTATCAGCTTTAGAAGACATCAAATAAATCCAAGTGCTACGAGAGCAATCATCAACAATGGTTAAAAAATATTTGAAACCATCATGTGTAGACAGAAAATAGGGACCCCAGATATCACAATGAATCAAATCAAAAACATGGGAAGTTTTATGACCATCATTGGGGAAAGGGAAGCCTTTTGTGTTTAGCTAATGGACAAACATCACAAAAATTGAAATCTTTATTGATGGAATGAATATCTGGTACAAGCTTATGCAGAAGTTGCATTCTATCATGGGATGGATGTCCTAATCGACAGTGCCATAGTTTTGTACCAGCAAGGTTGCTAACAGATGCAACACTGTTATTAACAGAATGAGAAGAAAAATGACTTGACTGAATAAGGCTTGACTGCAAAGTAGACTGCAAAGTAGGTGACTCCAGAAGGTAGAGACCATTATGAAGCTTACCCAGTCCAATCATCCTCCAAGGGGTGAATGCCTGAATAAAGCAGTAATGAGACAGAAAAATAAGACAGCAAGCAGATGACTGAACCAACTTGCTAACAGAAATGAGATTAAAATGAAATGATGGAACACACAAAACATCTGTCAAAATAAGTGAGGATGATAACTTGACAGTCCCTATATGTGTGACAGGTACAAGAGTACCATTTGGCAATTCAACAGTGGCTTGAATGATGGAAGTGATACTGGTAAGGCAAGAAAGAGAATGGACCATATGGTCAGTTGCTCCAGTATCAAGAATCCATGAATTGTGCTTAATGGTGGAATGTGAGGTACTATGGGATGAAAAAACTGAATGAGATGGATTTTCTGTAAATGCAGGTTTAGAACAAAAAAATGCAGAACAAGGCATACCTGTCATAGAAAATTGGGATGAGGATGCTGTATTGGCAGTAGGTTGATGGGGAGAAGTGATGGTATTTGGCACAGTATTTGGCATATTCTTGCTACTGATAAAAGCAAGGAACTGCTCACATTGAGCCTGCATCTGAGAAAGTTGTAAAGGAGAAACTGTATCTGAGGCAGCAGGAGCATTGGATCCAAAGCTTGACAAAGAAGTCTGATTAGCTACTGCAGGGGCTTTGCCTCGAGTTCTGTAACCTGGAGGATAGCCATGAAGTTTATAGCATTTGTCCATTGTGTGACCAAGTAAACCACAATGGGTGCACAGTGGTCTTTCCTTCTTCTGACCACTAGATTGTTTGTAAGCACCATATCTTGGACCTTCAGACTTAACTGACAAGGCAGTAGACTCTACAAAGGATTACTCAACGAACCATTAAGAGAACCAATGGATCTTTGCCTGTCTTCTTGCCTAATCAGAGAGAAAACTTTATTGATGGGGGGCATTGGATCCATAAGTAGTATCTGACCCCTAACAGCACCAAAGGATTCATTTAACCCCATCAGAAATTGCATAATACATCTTTGTTCATACTTCTCCAAAGTTTTACTCATAGCACCACAACAGCAACAAGGAGTGCAACAACAAACAGGATTTGGTGAGTAATTCAACAACTCTTCCCATAAACCTTGAAGATGAGTGTAATAATCACTGACAGAATTCTGATTCTGAGTGAGAGACCCTATTTCCTTTTCGAGTTGGAAAATCTGAGGGCCATTGCTTTGGGAAAATTTTTCTTGCAACTCCTTCCAGATCACATATGCAGTAGGTTTATACAAAACACTAGAGTGAATTTTCTTAGAGACGCAGTTTAGGATCCAAGTTATAACTACAGTGTTACAACGAGTCCAATATGCATATAGAGGAGACCTAAATCCATCTTCAGGTTCTCTAATGCTACCATCAATAAAACCTAGCTTATTCTTAATTGTCAAGGCCATGTGCATAGACCTAAACCAGGAATGAAAATTATCACCTGTTAGAGGCTCAGTGACCAGAATCAAGCTTGAATTATCACCAGGATGAAGGTAATAGGGACTTGAGGGTACAGGATCGTCCATAGCAGAACTAGTAGAAGCGGAAGACTTTGATTGTGTGTGAGAAATTTCAGAGGCCATTGAAGCTTGGAGTTGAAACTCGAAGTAGCTTAGGAAGGCTCTGATACCATAACAAAAATGTACAATGAACAGGAACTTCAAGAAGGAAATTCTGGAAGTATTGAGAGAGAGAGACTAACAAATTTAATGGTTAATACATCTCTATATTCATTGTGTTAATCTTTACATTAGGAACAGATTACATATATATAGGAAAAAGAAAGCAGAGCAACAGAAGGATTGAATTCTGTTTTCTGCAACTGACTAATAACAGAAACTTAATAACAGAATTGATTAGTTTATAAGAAATACCAATCAACCATGTACACGTGTATTTAATAAACTAACAAACTTGTTTAATAAAACGGTGCACTCCATGCTTCTTCAATAGGCTTTTAATGAAACGGTGTGTTTCATGCTTCTTAATCAAAACCAGAAGCAGAAGCAGAAATGAAGAAGCAGAGATGCAGATGAGCTGATGCAGATGAGCTTTGAGCTTCTTCTTCTTTAATACTAAAGGGGAATCCAAATTTGTAAAGTAAACTAATTTCTTTTAAATTCATTTTGAGTTTCAATGTTTAACGATTTATTATTTGATTGTTCTCATCTTCTTATTATTTGTGGTTCTATGATTTGAATCTTTTCATGAGTTTAATCATGTTTTTCTCATAGTTAAGTAAAGATTTTAGTTCCATTAAATTTAAGAGCTCTTAATTTCATTGGACATTACTTTTTACTACATTGTGAGAGTGTCGATTTTAGGTTTTTCCAACGTAGTTATTTATTATGTGTTTAAATCAATGAACAATCGAATAGTATTTATAATTTAGATTTTATTAAAACTATGTTTTATTGCAAATATTCCAATTGAGGGTTTGGGATGTGAAACCCCCAATTGTGTAATTTTATGGATTTAAATTGAATTAAGTTATTTTACTAAAAAGGAGGAACCCAAAGCCCTAGCAATTTTTAAATTTGAGTTTCTTTACTTATTTAAATTGTGAGTTTTCAAAACAACTAAAACATTTTCTTGATTTAATTTCTAGTGTTATGTGTTTATTTTGAAACCCCTCTCTCTGTGGTACGACAACCCACCTTACCATATATATTACCATTTTACCTTACACATCCACACACATATTCATTCATATCAAATTTGATTAGTTTCCATTAAAGAACGACGTTTTGAAGGCCGATCAACATTGTTAGATCCATAATATTTAATCTACACTTTTAAATAAATATTCTTCATTTCAAATAAAATGGAGAGAATCTTTATCCAATTCAAATGCTAATATTCACCCAATTGCATTTATGAGATGTATGAAACCAGATGTAATATACATGTGTATCAATTTTTTCGCAAAATAAAATAAAGTACCTGAGTATCGGATTGATGATCAGTAGTTTATTCCATGATTTGCAAAAGATAAAGCTTCCGTAGAGCCAAAAATAAAATAAAATTAGGGGACCATCAAGTTGACCAACAGGTGGTACGTAGTGATTCTTCCTCAGATAAAAGTTACGTAGTGATTCTTGTATCAATGGATTGAGATTCAGTGCAATTCACCTAACAATTGTATCATGTAATTATTAGTTTTAAAACTCAAAAAATATAAGGGTAAAAAAATAAAAAAGAAAAATATGAAAAAATTAAGTTTAATTTTTTTTCATTCAAAGGTTGAGATTAAAAGTGAAAATTGTATCTTTTAATCTTAACTATTAAAAACAATTATATGGGTCTTAACCATTAAAAACAATTATATGGGTGCAATTGAACTGCACCCAATCTCAATCCCCAATTCAATAGGGGCCCTCCATTTGTATGTACATCATGAAAAAAAGAAAGGCAGCCCCAATTACTATTGCGAGAGACCAACCTGTTATAAGAATTCCGTAATCATTTTCTCCAAAGGCGTGCAAACAAATAAAGTAGTCCGAGAGACCAACCTGTTATAATAATTTCGTAGACATTTTCTCCAAAGGCGTGCAAACAAATAAAGTAGTCCTGACTCCTGTCTGTGTTCGGATCGATCTCACATTACTATAGCCATCAGCCACTGGTGCCATTCTAAACAAACAGAAATTAGCACTACTTACTGAAATCGGTTCTTTTAATAATCAATTTCAAACCATCTGCGAATGATTGTAACAATCCGAACGGTAAGGGTATTATTTACCTTCATCTAGCACTAAAAAGGATAAAGTTAAATATAATAAGAAAATTTAAATCCAAAAATAACCCTCATATATATATATATATACTAAGTTACTAACCTTTTAAATATAAAAAGAAATTTTAAATCCAAATAATAACCCTCATATCTATATATATATATATATATATATATATGTATGTTAGTCTCTTCACAAGCACCCTGCGGGTGTTTATAAGCTCTTTCTATTTTTTGGACAAGTTGTACTGTTCTTTTTTTCAGGTACACTGTATATAAATTAGCATTATTTAAGAATTAAAATTCCAATCATGTACTGTTTAAAATACTACAATGTGAATAAAAATAAGAGGAGCTGGTTTTAAATCAATGTGAAAAATATTGGGTATACTGTTCAAATAGGTATGTTGCAACTTGTCTACAAAGGCTTAATTCAATGTACCTAAGAATTCAATTAAACCTAATGTATTGACACTTAAGAAATGTAACTAAATTTTACCTTTAAAAAATCTATAGTTAAGAATACAAAAGCATATTTTTCTTCATCGATGTTGCGTTTGGATACATGGATTTGGAATTGGATTTGGATTTTAAATCAACAAATTTGAAATGCCTTGATTCCAAATCCATTGATTTTAAAATTTCTTGTTTTGATCCATTTATACAAAGGAGGATTTGAAATTTAGAATTTTGAAACCTATAAATTGACCAAAATACATAAAATCACCAAAATAACCCCAAAATCTCTAAAAAAAAAAAAAAAAAAAAAAAAAAAAAAAAAAAAAAAAAAAAAAAAATAAAAAAATCTCTGAAATCTCTAAAATGACCAAAATACCCCTAAAATCACTCAAATCCCCAAATTAACCCCGAAATATAAAAAATGACAAAAATACTCCAAAAACACCAAGATGACTAGAATACCCCTAAAATCATCAAAATAATATTAAAACATCTAAAACAACCAAAATACCTTCTAAACTTTTTTATCAAAATGCCTCTAAAATCACCAAAATATCTATAAATTGATCAAAATACATAAAATCACCAAAATGATCAAAATAACCACGAAACCTTCTAAAATGACAAAAAAAAAAAAAAAACTCTAAGAACCTATAAAATGACCAAAATACCCCTAAAATCACCAAGATAGTCAAAACAACTCTGAAAAGTAAAAAAAGGCCAAAATGCCAATAAAACACCAAAATGACCAAATTACCCCTAAAATCATTAAATAACCCCAAAACCTCTAAAACAACCAAAATACCCCCTAAACCACTAAAATTACAAAAATACCTAAAATTGACCCACAACATAAAATCATCAAAATGACCAAAATAACCCTAAAACCTCTAAAATGATCAAAATATTCTCGAAACCTCTAAAATGACTAGAATACCCCTAAAATCTTCAAAATGGCCAAAACAAACCCAAAACCTAAAAAATGATCATAATACAACGAAAGGACCAAATACCCCTAAAATCACCAAAATAATCCCGAAAACTCTAAAACAACGAAAATACTCCCTAAACCACTAAAATGATCAAAATACCTCTAAAATAACCAAAATACCTAAAATTGAGCCAAAACATAAAATCATCAAAATGACCAAAATAACCCTAAAACCTCTAAAATGATCAAAATATCCTTGAAACCTCTATAATGATTAGAATTTCCCTTAAATCATCAAAATGGCCAAAACAACCCCAAATCCTAAAAAATGATCATAATACTGCAAAAAGACCAAAATACCCTTAAAATCACCAAAATAACCCCAAAAACTCTAAAACAACCAAAATACTCTTTAAACCTCTAAAATCACCAAAATACCTCTAAAATCACCAAAATGAAAAAATAAAATAAAATACCAAAACCATATATTGGAGTTTTAGAGGTTATTTTGGTCATTTTAAGGGTTCCAAGTGTATTTGGTCATTATGGAGTTTTCGGGATTACTTTGGTCATATTGGAGTTTTTGGGGTTATCTTGGTTATTTTAGGGATTCGTAGTGTATTTTGGTCATGATAGTGTTTCTAGGATTATTTTGGTCATTCTGAAGTTTTCCAAGTTATTTTGGTTCTTAGAGTGTTTCAAGTTTATTTTGGTCACTATGGTATTTCTGGTGTTATTTTCATCATCTTTGAGTTTTTGGGATTATTTTTGTCATATTAGGGGTTCAGTGTTATTATGGTGTTTCCGAGGTTATTTTGTAGTTTTCGGGAGTTATTTGGTTATTTTAGGGATTCCGAGTGTATTTTGGTAATTATGGTATTTCTAGGGTTAATTTGGTCATATCAGAGTTTTTGGGATTATCTTGTTCATTATAGGGGTTTGATGTTATTTTGGTCATTTTGGAATTTTCAGGGTTATTTTGGTCATATTTTAGTTTTTAGGGTTATTTTGTTCATTTTGGAGTTTTCGAGGTTATTTTTGTCATTTTAGGAGTTTTGTCTGCATGTTGCTCATTATGGTGTTTCTGGTGTTATTTTGATCACATTGGAGTTTTCTAAGTTATTTTGATGGTTCATTGATATTTTGGTCATTTTAGGAGTTTTTAGTGTATTTTGGTTATTATGGTATTTTCTGGGATTAATTTGGTCATATTTGAGTTTTCAAGGTTATCTTGGTCATTTTAGGAGTTCGATGTTATTTTGGTTATTTTGGATTCTCAAAGTTATTTTGGTTATTTTGGAGTTTTCAAGGTTATTTTGGTCATTATGGTATTTTCGGGGTTATTTTGGTTATTTTAGAGGTTCGGTATTATTTTGGTCATTATGGTATTTTCGGGGTTATTTTGGAGTTTTCGGGGTTATTTTTATCATTTTAGAGGTTTCGTGTGTATTTTGGTTATTTTAGGTGTTCTTAGTGTATTTTGGGGATTATTTTGGCCATTTTTGAATTTTTTAGTTTGTTTCGATCATTTTAGGATATTGGTGTTATTTTGGTCATTTTAGGAGTATTTGGGTCATTTTGATGATTCCATGAATATTTTTTTATCATTTTGGTTTGGTGGGTATTTTGGTCATTTTAGAGGTTTTTGGGTTGTTTCAATTATTTAGAAGGTTTTTTTTTAGTCATTTGGTAATTTTGGGGCATTTTGGTGATTTTAGAGCCTTTAGATGTATTTTAGAGGTTTCAATGATATTTTAGTCATTTTGAGTGTTGGCATCCAATAAGAGGATTTTTGAAATCCTTACCTTAAGAAGTCATTTGAAATTCATGGATTTGAGCCTTTAAAATCTTGGATGGATTTGGCCCAAATTCAAATCCTAATGGTTTTAAGTCATCCAAACAAAGAATTTGGATTTGGACCATCAAATCTAAATCCATGAGCCCAAATCCACTCCATCCAAACAGACCACGAAAGAATCTAAACGAATTACATTGAAAATTCAAGTTTTAAGAAAAGAAGAAGAAGTAAATTCACCCAACTACAATCCAGTTGCTAATATCACCAATGTGGGTTCAAGATAACTGGTCTTAGAGCTGTATTAGGAATAATACATGCTGCAGCATCAAACGACCTACTACACCAAAGGAGAAGGCCAGAATTTTCTTTGAAACTCTTCAAAACTAACGATGATTGGAACCAACCTCACGTACGTAGTCTTATAAATGTTCTATCTTGGTCTACAAAAGTATTAGTGGAATGAAATCTTTAGAAAGGATAAAGCACCTGATGTCGACCTTAAGCACCCCCTCTTGATCAGTTACTTTCACTCGTGATGCTTTTCTTTCTTAGACACCATAAAGCATCTACCACACCTAAAAGATAAGGATGAAACACAAATTACAACCATGTCAATAATTATGCAATTTTCACAAATCTTTTGCCTAGAGTGAAAAGCAGAAACAAGTACTGCCCTTTAATATCTTTTAGAAAATTAAAGTCCAAAATTGACACAAATTGATGAGAAACAAAGGAATGTTTTAAAACTTTAAAAGTCTTTCAAATAGTTGAAGTTATCTTTGGTAAGTTGTGATTATTTTGAATTTTGAAAAAACAAATGGCTATACATATAGTGGAATTTTTTTTTTTTTTTAAGTATCAGATAATGGAAGTTATATTTAACCAATAATGTGCTAATTTTAATAAAGTATAGGGTGTCTAAGTGCAACCCCCTCAAAGTTCAGAGGATATTGATACATTCTATCCTTTAATTTAGTGTAAAGACGCTTGCTAATGGTTATAAAGTTGTTTAATTTAGTGTAAAAATGCTTACTAATAGTTAAATTTAGATACCTAATATTTTAGATATTCAATAAGCTAGTATGACCTTATTTCAAAAATGAAATCAGCCGTTTAATACAAGAACCAGAATAGTGTTTATGCCAATCCAGAATAATCAAATTCTTCTTCCGTCAATTTGAAAGAAAAAAAAAAAAAAAATCAATTTCTACTTTTCGTGTATTCCTAATTTGTTTAAAAGTGTTTGTTTTTTGAAATCAAGAAAACATAAAAAGAACACCAATTTTTTGGACATCTAAGTATCTAACGGCAATTGTGGACGAGTTTAAAGAAAAAACTTAATTGAAACTAAACCGAAAATTAGAGAATTAAATTGAAACGATCAAAAATTAAAAGGTATAATTTGTACCAAATTATGTTTAATTATAAGAAAAAACATATATTATTCAGAGTATTTTTAATTCATATGATAAAAGAGAATTTTTTATTCTTTATTTTAAAAACGTTAGTATATGTAATAATGTAGTTATATTGATAATAATAATAATAATAATAATGTACCTTATAAATATAAGGGTTTGGTTAAGGGATACCCTTTAGGGCATTCATTAAGATTAATCAATTGTTACAATACCCTTCCTTTATATTGGTTAATTATCATAATACCCCTGCTTTATGAATATATTAAAATACTATCTATAATTGATTGTGAGAACAAAAACCAGTACAATTGCTTATCAAAAAAAAAGAAAAAGTGAGTCAATTATTTTTCCCTGCCTGCTTAAGAAAAGAAAAAGGAAGAAAAGAATTGCACGACACTCTCTGTTCTGTCTCTCTCTAACACACAAATTGAACAGACACAAGACGACACGCTGTCAACCTTGGTCTCTGTGTTTTTCTCGGAGAGTAATTAGTTAATTCGATGAAGAAGCCATTATATTCGATCTCCCACCATGCCACTTCAGTGATGAGTTGCTTGAGTTGAGGATGTCAGGATGTTGAGCGTTAAGTGATTCATGGAAATGCTGTTGGTGACAGCGTTGTCGCACTCGCATGCAGAATACTTCATGAAACAGCTTTGCCAAGTGAGTATCAATATTCTTCTTCTCTATTTGGCCTTTTAATTTCTAGGTTTTTATTTTTTCTTTTTATTTTTTTTTCATTTCTTCCTGGTGAAGATATGGGATGGATGTGGATTTTTTTAGATAAGTGTTCAATGGGAAGTGTGGGAATAACGTTTATTTCGCCAAAAATAATTGAATCGGAGACACGATTTATAAAATTGGAGCTCAAAAAAAAAAAAAAAAAAATCAAAGTTTTGTTTATTTATTTTATTTAGAGTTATCATGGGTACTGAGAAATTTATTTGGATTTTGATTGATGCTTGTGTCTAGAAGTTGAGGTTGTTATTTATTTATATGTTTTGTGTGGTTGGATTTTGTTATTTATTTATATGTTTTGTGTGGTCGGATTTTTACTTTTACTCGGTTTGATTTCTATTTTGAAAAACTGACAGATATATTATTTTGAAAACTAATCAAACGTAAGGGCCATGAATGAGAACTTTCAAAGTTAAGGGGTCAAAATGAAAATAATCCCAAACTTAAGGAGTCAAAAATAAACTTTAATCAATCAACTAGTCAAAAATGGACTTTAGTCAATCAAGTAATACCAAAAGATGAATATTTGGACTAGACCAACATAAACAACTTTTCTTCCATACTAAGGCAGCATCTCAAGCCTCTGGTGTGGGTATACGGAAGCTTGGTTTGGGTTTTAATTTTTTTATAATATTAGGTAATATTTGTAAGGCTGAATTACAAAAATAACTCGTGGGTTTGGGTCAGCTGTAACTTGTAAGTAGTCTCCCTGAGATTTCAATTTTGTATTATTCACTCTTGAGGTTTAAGAGTTGGTCAGATTGACTCCTTTGTTAATTTTCCATCACTTGAGTAACGAAAAGACTATTTTATTATTAAAAAAAAAAAAATCATTTTTCCATATATTTTAATCAAAACTCATACAAATAAATTTTTCTTAATTAATTTTTTTGTATTAAAACGTTTTTAATATTTTTTTTAAACTCAACACAAAAAAATGTCAAACCAGATGATTCCAAATGCCTTTCGTTACAACTTACAAGATATTCCCTGAGTAGTCATTGTGGAAATCGATTTTTATTTTCCTTTTTAATTTCTCTTCCGCTAAGCTCAGATCAGATCGCCTTTGTTGTGGTAATAGTTGTTGGCTTTGCTGGTTTGTTATGTTTGATTGGTGAGAAAGTAAGTGAAAATGAAAGAAAATTTTGATTGATTTTGGTGGCTGTTATCTTTGCTTGGTTAGTGATAAATTACAGGAAAGTTATAGAAAATTAATGTTTTCTTTTTTGTTTTTTTTTTTTTTTTTTTAACCAAACACAGATTGTATAAAATTTAAATTTAAATTTTTATTTTATTATAATTTAGAATGAGTTTTGATTAAATTATATTAAAAAATAATTTTATTATTATAATAAAATAGTCTTTTCTGTTACTCAAGTGGATGGAATGTTAACAAAATGTCAATTTGACTAATTCTTAATCCTCAAGTGTCAATAATAAAACAATTAAAATCTCAAGGGGTTTGTTTGCAACTAGCCACCTTTAGCCTATTTGTAATGCCTAGAAGAAAGTGCAAGTTATATTTGCACCAATACCCCAAAAGAATAAGTCCGTAAGATTAAATTTAATAAGGAGTTAGTGTAAAATCTAGTTTTATACCCTCCAATCAGGAAGTGCCATGTAAGTATTTTACAAATAAAACTATAAATCGTACCACACACAATCAAATCTAAGTTTTCTACATATTTCTTCCCACCGTCTTCTATGGCTGCCCCCACCCCCAAATCTCTCTTCCTTCTCTTCCTCTCTCTCAAAACCCACAAACTCATCTCTCTCACTCCTCCAAAACCATCTTTCCCTCACCAATATAACCCACAAACCCACCCCCACAAAACCCATTTCCTCAAAACCATACAAGGTCCTTCCTTGCCTCTTGAGGGCATAGACCACATCCATGGCAGTCACGGCCTTCTACAGCCTCCATGCCGATGATCTCTCTTGCTCCATGTCCAACACCAAGCCCCTCAAAGTCGCCGTCCTTCTCAGCAGTGGCGTCAATAGCAGCATCGCTCTTCACCTCTTCCATGCCGCTAGTCACTCCTGCACTACTTTCTACCTCAAAATCTGGTTTATGCCATGGATGTGATCTATGCCCTCAAAATTGTATGGTTTTGAGGAAATGAGTTTTGTGGGGGTGGGTTTATGGGTTGTATGGGTGAGGGAAAGATTGTTTTGGAGGAGAAAAAGAGAGATGGGTTTGTGGGTTTTGATAGAGAGAGAGAGGGAAGAGAGATTTGGAGGTGGGGGTGGCCATGGAAGATTGTGGGAAGAAGAACGGAGACGGTGGGAAGAGAAATAGAGCAAACTTAGATTTGATTGTGTGTGGTAGGATTTATGGTTTTATTTATAAAATGTTCACGTGGCACTTCTTGATTGGAGGGTGTAAAACTGGATTTTACACCAGCTCATTATTGAATTTAATCTCTTAGTCCATAATGTTTTATTTGCAAAAAAATGTCGTGAACACAATATCATTGTAAAGTATAAATATAAGCTTGTACACCAAATCCTTATTAAATTTAATCTTAATCTAAAATCAACTTATACATATATATATATTTTTTTTTTTGATTAAAACGATAGAGAAAATTTTATTAAGAAAATCACTGCAATACAGCATAGGTCCACCTTTTAAGAGCCAGGCTTACACTTGTAGCCCAAAAGAGGACAAAAACCCTGAGACAGAAAGTACACCAGGGAACAAAACTAAACAATGTTGACAAAGAAAAAGCAGACGTAAAAGCAGAGCATCTGCAATTAACAGTGCATCCCAGCAGAAATCAAATGCTGGCCAGACTTGACGATCTGATAGTCTCTGAGAAGCCGTGTGGCCATGTCCAAAGTTTGCTGTGGGGGCAATAATAGGCTCTCATGGATGAACTTATTTCGAGCATACCAGATAGCCCAGCATATGACAGCCCAGAGTTCACGCGTCTCGCACTCCATGTCCTGGAAAAATTGCCGAGCTAGCAAGAAAAAATCAACCTCTGAGGACGGTAATTTTTGGAGCCTTCCTGGACTAAGCGCCCACACACTAACAGCATATGGGCACGCCCAAAGAGCGTGAGTAGTGGTCTCGCTTGCGCTATTGCAGATTGGGCAGCAAGGATCTTGAAGAATCCGGCGACGACACAAATAGAAACGGGTAGGTAACGCATTTAAGCTTGCTCGCCAAATGTGAAACTTAACTTTATTGGGGATCTTAAGTTTCCACAGGTGCTTCCACATCCTCTGGTTCCGGGTCTTATCCGAACTGCCTACAGCTTCACAGTGTAAATCAGCTCCCACTGCCACCCTATAGGCCGATTTCACTGAAAAAATACCCTGGGGGTCGTGCTTCCAAATTGGATAATCACGTCTTCGGCAATCAGTAAGGACCACCTGTTGAACCCGTTGCACACTGTCCTCATCGAAAACCTTCCTCAAAATTGAGACATCCCAAGAGCCACTCTCGGCATCAATCAGATCTGCCACCCACTGAACCTCCATAGGATTTGAACATTGGTGCAGTGTCGTTTGCCCCCATTCATCCTCCCAAACATGAGCCTGCTGGCCATTCCCTATTTGCCACCTCAGGCCCTTCCTTAGCAATTCCCGTGCGGCAAGTATGCTGCGCCAAATATATGAAGGGTTGGATCCCAATTTGGCCTTCAAAAAGGACACCCCTGGGAAGTATTTTGCCTGAAAACACTTCGCAAATAGAGAACATGGTTGTGACATTAACCTCCACCCCTGCTTCGCCAACAGAGCCATATTGAAACTATGGATATCTCTAAAACCCACCCCACCATCCTCCTTCAAAGAGCACAACCGTCCCCAATTAATCCAGTGAATTTTATTTTCCTCCCTCCTCTGTCCCCACCAATAATTGGAAATCAAGGAGTTTATATCAGCACACCATGTCTTAGGAAGTTTGAAGCAACTCATAGTGTACGTTGGTATAGCCTGAGCAATAGTCTTTATCAAAATTGCACGCCCCGCTTTAGACAGCAATCGCTCTTTCCACCCCTGCAATCGTTGCGCAATCCGCTCCTTCAGATTATTAAAGGTGTGTTGCTTAGACTTGCCCACCATAGCTGGCAAACCCAAGTATTTCTCAAAATTTGCCGTGCCCTGTACTCCCCAAAGCTGCTGAATAGCACACCTGACTGATTCTGGTGTATTTTTACTGAAGAACAGTGCTGTTTTTTCCTTATTCACCATCTGACCCGAAGCTCTCTCATATTGGGCCAACACCTCCATGAGACGATTACATTCTGCCTGTGTTGCTTGGCAGAATAATAGACTGTCATCTGCGAATAGTAAATGTGAAATCTTTGGGCCATTCCGACACATTGAAACTCCATGAATTTGTTGCTCTCTCTCTGCTCGACACAGTAAAGCTGAAAGACCTTCAGCACACAACAAGAATAGATAAGGTGATAATGGGTCACCTTGGCGGATGCCTCGAGTAGGTTTGATGTAACCTGTAGGTTCACCATTTAGTAACACTGAATATGAAGTTGTTTGAACACAAGTCATTAGGAGGTGGATCCAACGACTTGCAAAGCCCATACGCTCCATCACTCTTTCCAGAAAGGCCCACTCCACCCTATCATAGGCTTTACTCATATCTAACTTGAGAGCCACATGAGAGATTTTCCCTTTTCGTCTAGTTCTTAAACAATGCATCAATTCAAAAGCAACATTGATATTGTCTGTAATCTGACGCCCCGGAACAAAGGCACTTTGGGACTCGGAAATTATTTTTGGAAGCACATGTTTTAGTCTATTAGCTAAGACTTTGGAAAGGATTTTGTAAACCACATTAGATAGACTAATGGGTCTATAATCCGAAACTAGCTGTGGATTTTTCTTCTTTGGGATCAGTACTAGATGCGAGTGATTAAGCTTTTGGAGCATGTGTCCTGAATTTACTACGGACAAAATAGCCGTTACCACATCCTGACCAACAATATGCCAATACTTTTGGAAGAAAAAACTGGACATACCGTCGGGACCCGGAGCTTTTGATGGGTGCATCTGAAAGGTAGCCTGTTGGATCTCCAAAG
The DNA here is from genome assembly GCA_907173295.1 of Fagus sylvatica. Classification (NCBI taxonomy): domain Eukaryota; kingdom Viridiplantae; phylum Streptophyta; class Magnoliopsida; order Fagales; family Fagaceae; genus Fagus; species Fagus sylvatica. Next base: position 22,214,545 of record OU015765.1, on the reverse strand, counting down.
CGGTAAACTGTGATAGGAGTTGGCGATTCATTGCTGCCGTCACCACACTAGGAATGCATCTAACTGTGTTCTCCACCTCAGACACAGTGGATGCGGAGAAAATATCTTCAAAATATTGCACCACCAATGCCCCCACGCGGGTCTCCTCCTCACACCATACACCATTGCTATCTAGCAAACCTTTCATCATATTTTTGCCCCGGCGTTGTTTGGCCTTTTGATGAAAATACCGTGTATTCTTGTCCCCAGCAGCAAGCCATACCTCTCTAGAACGTTGACGCCAATGTAGTTCATCCTGATGGAGAAGCATGTTGACTTCATCCCGAAGGATTTTGATCTGGTGGTTATGCCTACCCCCATGATTATCGGTATGTAAAGCTTCCAAAGCTTCTAGCTTATGATTGACCTGCAAGGAGTTTACTTCAAAAACCTCCCGGCTCCAATCAATGAGAGCCATACGACATCGAGAAATCTTCTGACACAGCTGGAAACATCGGGCTTCCCACACTCACCGGCTGTCTCCACGACTCCTGAATAAGCTTCTCACAATCCGGGTTGGTGGCCCATTTTTCTTCAAAGCGCCGTACAAACTTCTTTATTCGACTAGGGCTAGTACCTGCAACTATGGAGACCACGAGGGCCAAGTGATCTGAAACTGAACCTGGAATATGTGATACGGAGTACCTGGGAAAAAGATCCAGCCAAGGAGCCGTGGCCAGGGCTCTATCCAACCTTCCTTGAATATTGGCGCTTGCATCCCGGTTGTTAGTCCATGTGTAGCTTGCACCTTGAAAGCCCAAATCAACAAAATTACAAATATTCACTGCCTCTTGAAACTCCATAATTTGGCGAAGAGAACGCTCCCGGCCTCCATATTTCTCATTCACCGTCAATATTTCATTAAAGTCACCTAAACAACACCATGGTAACACATCAAGCCTGCTCAAGTGCTTGAGAAGAGCCCATGACTCTCTGCGACGGTGTTGTTCCGGTCGTCCATAAAAGCCAGTCAGTCGCCAACACTTGGCCTGTTTTGAATCAACATGTGCATCTATGTGATGCTGAGAATAATTTTGAATAACCACTTCAGCGTCTGCCTTCCAAAGAAGTGCCAAACCGCCACTTCTTCCCAAGCTAGGAACTGTAAAAGTATTATCAAAACCAAGTTTTACTCGAATTACTTCCATTCTACCTGCATCAAGTTTTGTTTCCATCAAAAACAAAACCTCAGGACCTTTCTTCTTCACCATATGGTGAAGGGCACGAACTGCTTCAGGGTTCCCAAGCCCCTGGCAGTTCCAGCTTAAGAGAATCATTGTTTCCGGCGGGGCTGAATGTCAGCCACCGCCGTTACACAATACTCCAAAGAGGTGCCCATCACTTTATCACCTTTCGCTTTCTTGCTCCCTGTCTCCCCATTATCCTCGCCCAACAAAACCGCCTCATTATTACGTTTAGATCCCGTAATATGTAAAACTGGTACGTCATAAAGTATTGATTTTTTCCTTCCAGCAGATCTTTTCCAAGTAGAGCTTGGTGGTTTATTCTGGGACTTAGGCGAAGATGTCGTAGTAGAATCCATGTCAACTATATCATTAAGAGGCCCACTGATTGTGGACACCAACACATTCTGCCCCTTACTAGTTTTTTCCAAAAGTGGCCCACCATTCACATGATAACCATACTCACTATTTTCTTCCACAATTGTCCCCCCATGTGCATGATTACCATACTTACTATTTTCTTCCAACATTGCCCCACCATTCACGTGATAACCATACTCACTAGTTTCTTCCAAAATTGTCCCCCCATGTGCATGATGACCATACTTACTATTTTCTTCAAACATTGCCCCACCATTCACGTGATGATCATAACGCATGCATGCATTACTTTGACTTGCCAAAATAGACTCCTTGATTTGCTCCTTATGGGTTGACAAATCCCGAACCGTGTCTGGCGCTTGTATAGGACCAGAAGTCAAATTATCCTTTTCCTTTTCCAGAACACGAATCCTCACCGGTGGCTCCTTACGCACCGTTGTTTTTTCCGACCACCGGTGTTGTGCCCTAGCCGGTGTTGTGCCTTGCTCCGATGGCGTTTCTTGATTCCCTTTATTCGGGTCAAAAGCATGAGGGAATTTTCGACCAAAACGTTCCGTCTCACCTCTCATCCATGCTCCATATGGTTGATTGGCCGGTGATAATGAACCATGAGATCGGAGCCATAGCTCGCAATCTTTTTCTCCGTGTGTAATCAAACCACACCAGTAACAGAAGTTGGTGAGACGTTCATACTTAAAGGAGACCCAGTGATCCTTGTTCCCACCCACACCTATCTTTCTTCCCCGACACAGGGGTTGTTGAATGTCCAGAGTAACACGTATCCTCATATAATTCCCTTTGGATCGACCTTCATCAATAGCTTCTGCCTGTTCCACCACCCCTACAGTTCTTCCAATCGCCTCACTGGCTTCCTTCTTCATCAGCTTCACAGGTAGATCGTGTATTTGGACCCAAAATGACATATGAGTAAAAGAAGCTTTCGAGAAAGGGATGCTGGCATCCATCCTAGTAAGGATGATCAAATGCTTATCAAAGGACCATGGTCCAGTGACAATAACCCTCTCCGCATCAGCATCATTCTGAAACACGAACATTGCTGTGTTGTTCCCCATATCTCGAGCCTTTAGGTCTCTCCCTGCTCGCCATAATGGTTTCAATGCACGAAGCACTGAATCCATGTTAATAATCCGTGGTGTGAGGAACCTCGCCGCCAAGATAGTCCCTGCATCGTCCTCTTCAGGGTCCAGAATAACCCGTTGATCTTCCTTGTCCGTGAGGGAGAGATTCTGCCATTGCCCCGTCAGGTCCTCCATCTCAGTTTGGCACCAAAGTCAGAGGATTCAAGGAACACGCAGTAAACAAGCCGTAGAAATCTTCTACAGAGGGGGAGCACTCAGAGAAACAGATTGTACTTATGACAAAAACTTATTCTACTGGCGGCTTAGAGGTATAAAACCTTAGAGCCATGCCAGAGAAACATTAGCACTACACCTAAGGTTTAAGGCCACCATCACAAAGCAACACAAGAGAATAAGTTTGAATGTGGATTAGATTTGCCTTACTTTTTAGGCTCGCCAAAGCTACATTTACATGCAAGGCGAACTTATACATATATAACATGTTCACAACTATGAATCTAATGTTTGCCTGTACACTCACATGGTAGTAGCCACACTCATACATAGTAATTTATCCAATTTAACATTAAAATCATAACAAGGAAGAATATCACACAACAGATGATACTCTAGCCAAACTTATGAATGCTAACGAGGCGGGTTCAGAACGGGTTTCCTATTCCCCTCCCCTCCCTTCACCCCCAATTCAGGGTGGGCTTTTGCCCCTTCTCTTGCCCTAGTGGGCATCCATGGGTATCCACCCCCTCCACTTTTTTTATTTATTTATTAAAATGAGATTTAAAATATATCTTATATAATTAAAAAATCTGTTTAAAGCGTAACAATACAACAAATCAAGTATAAAAAAAAAAAAAAAAAAAAAAAAAAAAAACGCAAAACCAATTCAAACATACAACAATTAAAAATAATAAACAATTCAAATCATAAATTCAATAATACAACACTAAAATACATCATAAATTTAAAGTTTAAAAACTAAAGAACATATATGTATATGCATTATGCTTTATAAAAAAACCTATAATTTTTAATTTTTTAAATATAACTTGAGTTAGGGTCGGGGTGTGATCCTCAATCCCCACCCTTGCCCTGAACCCGTTTTGGGGGAAACAGTTAATCCTTGTCCGCACCCCATTTCCTATGTGGGTGAGTTTGGGTAACTCATGGAGCGGGTTAAAATTGAAATCCTCAACCAAAATCAGTCAATTTCGTGGCACAAATTGCGAGGTTGCCTTTCCTCATTTCCTTTTCTTTAGTGGAAAATTTACTGTAAACTTGAATAGCTAATAATGTTGCATCTCAACACTTTCTTGATTAAGACCTCCTAGAGTTTTTAGGGTAACTACATCATAAAGTTCTTAAAATCTTATCCGTTTATTTTGAAATGAGTAAATTAGATTTTATCACGTCATCAACATTTTAAAAAAAAATGTTGACTATTACATATTTAAATTATTGATGATGTAGGGAACTCTATTCTACTCACTTTAAAATGGATGAATAAGATTTTAGAAACTCTATGATAGAATTATCCTAAAATCTCTAAAGAATCCTAATTTCTCAATATGAGCATCTCTTTTCATGTAAGTGTAGTTATGCAATTGTTTTCAACAAAATATTATCCAAAACAAATAGCTTGAGATATACTTTCACAATAGCAACCAATAAAAATGATTAAATGCAATGAGAGGAATTGCAAACAATTTTCTTTACTTTTTACAGCAAAGCCAATTTCTTGGGTGTCAACACTGATGTCATCTTCATCATTGACGGATTAGGATTCTCTCCATTTCAAATGAAATGGAAAGAGTCCATTTCATGATTCAGATTAAGTATTATAAATCTAACAATGTACATACTGCAACATCATTTAAAATTTAAAATGACATGGCAATATATACACTATTAGATTCATGAGATAAAATCTGAATAATGAAATGGACAAATAAAGAGGTTTCCAAATGAAGAGGATCCTACCCCACCATTAAGAGCCTATGTATAAGAAACATTAGGATAAATATGGGTGGAAAAAAATAAAGTTGCAAATAGAAAGTGTCACCACTTTCGCAATGATTATAATGCCAATTCAAAAACAAGAATTTTGCCTTAACAGGTTTAGAAATACATAATCAAAACAAGCTAGCCACGTAGACAATTCAACCAAGAGAGCCGAGGAAGAACATAGTTGTCAGTAGTATGAACCCGAAGGCAACAAAAGTAGATCCAATCCCTCCAAAAATTCCTGCAACCCGTGGCTTCTTATGGATTAACAGGATAGCAATCATGCAACAAAGGTAACCCACTAAGTCAATGACCAAAATACAAGCCAGGAAGACCTTATTTAGGGAATGTTGGCCACAGATATGGAAGCCAATTGCAGCAGCAGTTGTTTGGATTGTGACCATGACGGACATCTTTACTAGCATGTTCGGCTTCCGGTTCCCGTCTCTTCCTCTACCTTCCACATTATCTCGGCCTCCACCACCATCTCCCCCTCCCCCTCCACCGCCATCTCCCCCTCCCCCTCCCCCTCCACCTCCACCTCTGCCTCCGCCTCCGCCTCCGTCTCCGCCTCCGCCTTCACCTCCATCTCCCTCTCCACCACCGCCACTTTCATTCCCTTTACCACTGCCACTACCTGGTCCGCCGCCACCACCTCTGCCTCCGCCTCCTTCTCCATTACATTCGCCTACATTTACTCCTAGATCACCTCCTTTTCTGCCTGAAACACTGCCAGGTACAACTACTACTCTTAAGTGCTGCTCCTCAGGACTCTCATTGGAACACTGCAATATTTCATTATCGTTGAGGCTCAATCGATCTGAACTCGTGGATGACCATGGAACCACGCGCCTTTCTTTTCTGGATGAATGAAAATCACTAGTTGGAACGAGCTTTAGCAAAATCAACAGGATTACCACTCTCCCTATGTAGTCCAACAGTATCCATGCATCACATCCCTGTTACAGAATATGTAACTCAAACTTGTTAATTTCCTTGTGTAAAAGAATCCTACCACCAGGTTATAAGGTTGTTTGGGGCGCAAAAAAGTGGAATATACACAATGACGGCTCCAAATTTTATTTTATTTTTATTTTTTCTTCAAGGGTTCATTAAAAAACTTGAATATGTCAACATAAAAAAAAAAATGCAAACCAATTTTGGAGTATAAGTAATTTTCTTATAAAAAATTTGTCTATAGTAATAGCAAAAGAATAAATGATAAACTACGGGCATTCAACATGTGATGTAAAGACAAATAGACAAAAACAAACACTAAATTTTAATTAAATGTGGAATTTATGCTTAATTAAATTAAATTTACTAACAACTTAAGTTATTAATTAATCACTCACAAGAAGTATCCAAAGGAATAAGGTTTTACCTCATTACACATAAACAATCATCAACATGCAATACCAAATCATTTCAACATCAAAAAAAAAAAAAAAAAAAAATACACCTATCATTTACTAATTCTTTCATTGAGACATTTTTTTTTTCAATAAAATAAAGTGTAAATGAAAAATGACAAGATTGCAAAGTATTCAACTATAGAGTCAAATCCATGTACAATGTAAGCCTTCTTTTAGGTATATTAGGCATATTTGAGTTGAAATTGGGTTTTGGTTAAGCCAATGTGAATGCTCTAAGGTAAGTAAATTTAGAAATTTGTTTATTTAATTGAACAAAATCTGATTGGTTTGGCTAAAGAAATGGGTCATTGATAACTAGTTTTAATTATTTGGGCTATTTTTGTTATTATTGTTGTTGTTATATAAATTTTTTGTTGTTACTATTTGCCTTGATTTTAGGGGTTTAGTGAGTTGAGTCTATTGGGATCTCAAGTTGGGGGGGGGTTCAATATTTTATTTTAGTGATTTCAACACCTATATAATATTTAACAAAAAAAAAAAAAAAACAAAAAAAAAAATTCATATTAAAAAAAAATTAAAAAGTCAGGGGGTTCATTTGAACCCCCTGAACTACACATGGCGCCTTCATTGAATATATGCGGCTGAGTTTTTGAAAGAAAATGAGCAAATCCCTGCATATAAAAGGGCACTTGGAAAATTTAAATGTACAACTAATTTCCACAACATTTTCACCATAAACTTTTTTTGAATTGTGGTGGGTGTATAATCATTTGTTTTTTATTCTAAATTGTGATATGCTAACACACTCTAACTTATTGTGAAAATGTTGCGAGAATTTATTGTGTCGGTAGAAGCATTCCTTCAGCAAAGAGTTCATATCATATTATTTGCAGACTTTTAAGGGATGGTTTTCCAAATTCTCCCCATCCCCTTTATTTTATTAATATATTTTTTTTTAAGTTAGGTTAAATATTTTTAGTAATTGCTTCCCTCATTTTTTTTTTTTTTTTTAAATGTATATATAAATACATATTTAAGTTATTAGTGTCTCATTTTTTTTCCTTTAATATCATTTTTTTGTCATATATAACTCATTAGTTTTAGAATATATTTGAACATTTAAAACATATATTCATAAAATATATAGCTTTTTTTTTTTTTTTTTTTTTTTTTTTTTTTTTTTTTTGTTAATATAAAAATATATAGCTAAATCTATTTCATAAAAAACCTTTTTTCTTTTCCAAAAAAATACTCTTCTTTAATTTTGCATTTAAAGAGTTGGAATATAGCAATACATGTGTGTGTGTGTGTTATTTTGAGGATTTAAAATTTAGGTTTAATTACACTTTTGTTTCTTAACATATGTCTTTTGTGTCAAAATGGTCCTCAATATTTGAAATGTGTCATTTTAGTACTTAAACTCTCAACATTGTGTCATTTTGATCATTTTCATTAAGTGGTAGATGGAAAATGCTGACGTGGCTACAGTCTTATTAAAATCTTAATAAATGATGATGCATCATGCCAACTTAAAGAGAGAAAAAAACACTGAATTAACCTCACTAAATTAACATGCAAAACATAATACAAAGAGAATATAATAAAGATGTAGTCTATTGGCTACATCCTGTGGACGTAGGCTCACATAGCTGAACCGATGAAGAACGCGCCTCCATGCTCTACTTGATGTTCCAACGTTCCGTTTCACGCGCTCCTAGTCTCACACGAGTGCCACGCGTCGGAAACAGTCTCCTCTGCTTCGTGTCCCACTGGAGTGTCGCCACGTCATCTTGTTTGACCCACGGCTCGACCCGTGGTTCACCAAAACTGGATTTGCAACCTGGTCTCTTTGCTCAGTACACTGAACTGTGGTGCACTTGACCCGGATCCATAACCCGGCATCTTTTTATTTTCAATAAATTAAAAAAAAAAGGTCATTTTATTTTCCTTTGTATGCCTTTTATTTTATTTGCAATATTAAAAAAAAAAAAAAGGGAGAGAAAACTAGCATTGACCAGTAAGGGAAAAAAAAAAAATTCAAAATTCAAAAATTCAAAAAAAAAATGTGGGATAATTGTTTGATTCTATTTTCATAAACCGAGATAGAGCCAAGCTATCGAGCCACTGAGCTGAGATCTTGAGCCAAGACTGTTTAAAGATCCGAGCCTTTGAGCCACTAAGCCGCGATCTGAGCCATTGAGCCATGATCTGACCAAGCCAAGCTGAGATCTACTTCAAGCCAAAATCTAAGCAACCGAGCCGAGATCCGAGCCATCAAGCCGAGATACAAGCCAAGTCGAATTGAGCCAAGATATTTGAGTTATTCTATTGTAACTAAACTCAATGGCTACATTAAAAATTACACCTTGAGTTTGAGGGGGAATGTTAAGGAATCCCACATAGGTCAGATAGGAGAGTTGTGTTAGTAGTCCTATGTATAAATAGGACACCTCACAACATTTTGTAATCATTCAAAATATAATACAAAGAGAATATAATAAAGATGTAGCCCATTGGTTACATCCTGTGGATGTAGGCTTACATAGCCGAACTACTTGAAAAACCCTAGTCTCCATTCTCTTCCTCTTTTTCTCAAACTCTTTTATATTCCATTGTCATTAGATTTAGGTTTTCTACAAAGGGAGAGTATGATTTTGGATTTATGTGTGTATGTGTATGTGTATGTGGTTAGACTGTTTGATTCACGACTCAGTCAGAAGTCAGAACACACACACATGCAAGCTAAGACATGCAGACATTCCTTTGCATATAAGGTGACGAAAAAAAAATAGTAAACTACATACTAATCATGGAATTTGATTGTAGGGTTAGGTGATGCCGTAATTTTTCTCTCTTCCTAAACCTTCCACCAACACCTCCACTTCCTCTCTCTCTTTTTCTCCTATTTCTTTCTCCTTCTTGAATATCTCTCTTCACAACCACCCCACTTCCTCTCTTTAATTACACCCTCTCATTTGTCTCTTTCTCTCCTTCTTGAAGAGCTCTTTGAAGAGCTCTCTTCACCACCACTTCCACTCCCTCTCGCTTTATATATAGGGTAATTTTACTCTATATATTACTACACACGTGATAATGATATGATGCAAAAGGGAAAGAGAGGAGAAAGTGGGAGATGACTTACAATATTAACAAAACAGTCATGAAAATGAAGCAAAGATGCCCCCATGCATGACCCCAAAGAGTCTCCAACCGATTTAGTACTGGCTGAAAGACCTTCAGGTTCAGGCCACGATGCTGTATAGAAATTAGAGGACAACTGAGCAGAGACCATTCCCACAAGAAGTGAAAATAGAAGGCAGAAACTAATGGTAGAGAGAATTGATGAGGTAGAATAATAAGGAGACATTAATTATATTGATCTCCTGTGAACAAGTCAAGAAGAAGGCTTTTTGTTGAAGAAACGAAGAAATAGCTTGTTTTTCTGTGAGCAAGTAAGTAGTGCACAAACAGTACGTAGTTAATTGTTTCATAGTTTTTTTGAGAGCGTAATTGTAGATATATATTGCAATAGAAATGTACACTGTCATCATTTCCATGAAAATTAAGAAAGTAAGAAAAGGACAATCGATAACATCCCTACCAAACAAGGCAGATTCAGGATTTTGTCTAAGTGGGAGCAACTAAGAATTCATTGCTACTCAGTTGACCTTAACTGTTTCTGTACTGGGCTCTCCCATTTTTCTTATTTTTTCAAAATAATTCTATAATCTTTTATATAAACAACACAGTATCAGCAAATACAAAAATTTTAGAATGACAAATACAAAATATCTTAAAATTTTAAATTAATTGATAGGATTTACCTGTCCCCACTCACTACTCTTACCTAAAATCTGTTATCCGTTATCCGTTCCTGCTCGCAAACTTCTAGCCCACCCTCCCTGTCCCCACCCACTACTCTTACCTAAAATCCGTTATCCATTCCTGCTCGCAAACTTCTAGCCCACCCTCCCCGCCCTTTAATTCTTTTTTGTTTTGGCAGCATTAAGCCATCCACGCAACTTCCCTTGTTTTTTTTTTTTTTTTTTTTTCTTTTGAATATTGACCCGTTGAATTTTCTAAGCAAGGGGCGGTTTTGAAATTTCCAGATTAGATTAGAGGAATAAAGTGCAAAAGGAGAGAGAGGATAGTCGTTGGTCGGTTTCGTATGCGTGGAAGTTGAATCACATCCACTGGTGGGTGACAAAAAGAAGTAATGCAAGTTGCAACGTAGGAACGTCTTAAGATGGTGTTGGATTTCCAGAGCACTTTCGAATCCTACTTGATGCGTTTATCTAATACTATTACGATTCTCTTGACTTCAAGTAATTGGCGGATAGAAAGACCACTGTACATTTTGTTGTCTACATAGGATACAATGATCGAATATGAAGTGAACAAACACTACAATCTTTGAAGGATGCAAAAATAAAAAATAAAACTTATAACTGAATAAAGATGGATCATGGATGGATATTCATATATAGACAATTTTGACTGTTGAGCATAGGGACGGAATATCCGAATATGCACATGTCTTATTCAATTTAAGATTTTAAAAAAGTTGTAAAACCACGATTAAAAGAATGATTATTATTTTTATTATATTCCAATATAATATCATACTTATACTATCTTAATATTATAATGATTTTTAAAACCGGATCAAAGAGAGAACCGAAAAAGGGAGTGGTTTATAGTTTTCTGGTTTAGTGGTTGGATCGGTGACGTCATAAATAATTTAATTTATAATTATTTAATATTATAAATAAAAAACACATTCATATATTTTGTGTTATGTTTTTATATTTTATTTGGGGTTGTTCCATAAATATTTTTTAAATGTAATCTTTAAGAAAGCAACAACATATCATTCCAATTTAAAGTATATGGAGGTGGAAAGAATCATCCAAATTAAAATTACTCTATAAATGATTTTATTTATATTTATTTAAAATCTAATATACACTCAAAAATTTATATATATGTTTATATATATATATATATATTAATAGATATAAAAAATAAAAAATAAAAAATAAAAAATTGAAGAGTAGAATAAATTTAACTTAAATAATAAAACATGGAACTAAAAATATTGGTTTTGAAATTTTATTATTGTATATAAATTAGTGACACACCTTAAAAAATAAATAATTATATTGTCAATGAAAATATTGAAATTAAGTCAACTTGAATTTATTTATTTATTGTATAAATATAATGCAGAAAACATTTAATTAATACGTGTTTTATATGTTTAAATATAGAAAATATGTATTTTCCTAAATTTTTTTTTTGGTGCAATGAATGAGAGTTTTTTTTTTTTTTTTAAATAAAAAATAAATACGTATGTAACGGGGTTAACGTGTAACTATTCTGTTAAAAGAACTTAAACTAGTCACATGACCAGTACATGTGTCATCTTATAATGATGTCACATACTTGGTTTGTAGTATTGATTTGTAGCCAAACTTTGTATTTAATATATATATATATATATATATATATATATATATATATATATATGTACTTTTAATCGTCTAACTGCTTACTGGATGCTAGAAGATGCAGAAGTTGAGTTGAAATGAGATCTTATATCATGATTGATGGACCCCCCTTAGTGGTGCATGGCCAGAGCACAACTTGAATAAAAAAGAGCTCTCCAAGCGATGGTAGGTAATGTCTTAAATTAGGTAAATCCTTCTAGTGTGTCCAACATTAGTCAAAACTCTTTTTCTCATACAGTCCAAATGGCAAAGGAGGTGGGCCTAAACCTGCCCCCCTTCTTTATGAGGATCTTGGCATGGAACTGTCGGGGTGCTGGTAGAGCCCCGATAGTCAGAACAATCTCGGCCTTATCTTACTTTGAAGGGCTGGATGTATTGTTCTTAGTAGAAACTAAAATTGCTTCTCCAAAATTGGAATCTTTGAATCGTAGACTAGCTTCTCTAGATTTTTTGGTGAAGATTGTATTGGCAAGGCAGGTGGTCTTGCTTTATTTTGAAAGCATGGAGTTGATCTTCTCCAATAACAATGTTATTGCTGCTCTTGTGTACCCTGATCCTCCTGAGACTACTTGGCTTTTAATTGCTGTTCATGGCCCGCCCTATTTAGCAAAGCGGAAGAAATTCTGGGAGCTTATGGAATATTTGATTGATTGTTTTTCTGGTCACTGGCTCATCATTGGAGATCTCAACAGTACAGCGTCAAATTTGGATAAAAGCGGAGGTAATCAGAAAGGAGAATGCTCCTCTAGAAGTTTCAGAAATTTTGTGGATAATGTGGGTGCTATTGATCTGGGCTTCAGTGGTCCCCAGTATACTTGGACTAATAAAAGGTCGGGTTGGGCTAACATCAGAAGCAGATTAGATAGAGGCATCTGTAACTCGGATTGGCTCTCTCTATTTCCTAAAACAGGAGTTCGGCACCTCACCGCCCATAATTCTGATCATAACCCAATTATCCTAGACACTCACCTGGAATCTAGTAAAGGTGTGCGTCCTTTCCAGTTTGAAGCTATGTGGGTCAGAGATCCTTCGAGCCATGAGGTTGTGGAGAATGCCTGGTATGACCCTTTGGAGGGAGCTCATGATATGGTCTTGGCCAAAAAATTTCAAAAAGTCAGAAAGGGGTTCATCGTTTGGAATAAACAGGTGTTTGGCTTTTCTAAAGCGAGAATCAAAGAGATCGAATCTAAGATTGGTCAGATTCAAGACCTCCCCTCCACGAAAAAGAATTTGGAGCTGGAAGCTGTACTTCATTTGGAAGCCAATGCATGGATGGAAAGAGAGGAGATAAAATGGAAGCAGAAATCCCGTGAACTATGGCTCAAGGAGGGAGATCGGAATTCAAAGTTCTTTCATTTATCCACCTTAATAAGGCGTCGTCGGAATTTCATAGCGGAGATCCATCTAGATAATGGGCATTGGATTCACTCCAGAGATGATATAGAGGCTTATTTCAAAGATGAATTCCAAAAGTTATTTAGCTCCTCCAACCCTCAGATTCCTCCTTTATTAGAGTGCCTTGCTACCCCTTCTATCACAGAGTTGGAAAATACAGAACTTATCAAAATCCCTGAGCCAACTGAAATCAGAGAGACTATCTGGGCGATGCATCCTCTCAAAGCGCCTAGTCCAGATGGGCTTCCCGATATATTCTTCAAACAATATTGGCCTACAATTGGACCTCAAGTGGTAGCTGCCATTCAGAGTTTTTTTAGGTAAGGTTCTATGCTATTAAGCCTAAATCATACTTTCATTACTCTAATTCCGAAAAAACATGGAGCTTGCAACTTCAATCATTTTCGCCCCATCAGCCTGTTGTGAGAACCTCGCCCCTTTTCTCAAACCCTAAGCGACAACCCCAAAATTGGTTTAATGTGATTTTAGGTTTCGGTTTGGAAATTAAATTGGTAGCGTGTCTCAAATGATGGGATGAAAACTTTAATGTTTTAATCGACCCTCGAGGTTGAAAGTCGATGTGACATGTTGTTTGTGGAGTCGCCACTTAATTTATTTTAAAGGACAAATTAAGAAATTCCAAAGACAAGAGTAATGTAATCCCTTTTTATTCCATTTTAGAATTTGTACAATTGCTAAATGAAATAATGTGTGTAAATGTGTTACAAATAAAATTCCCCTAGAATACAATCTAAGAAAATAATATTGTATGAATTTCCTAGTTACAATCTATGTAAAAAGAAAATAAAATGTTGTTGTAAGGCACTATGTATGCAAACCAAGGTTTTGGTTCGGAGGCTTGGTTACAAAATGGGAAGGTGTTAGGCACCCCATTTTGCCCGATTTACATCGGTCCTCTTATATTAAAAATGGCCAAGCATGTTGTAATGTCAATGCATGTGTGTGTATGTTGTGCAAACAAATTAATTTTAATTGTCCGTGTTGTTATTATGTTGGTTGCAATATGATGTTCATGTTATAGTTGTAAGCTTAAACACATAATCATAATGAACTTGTAAATATAAACACAAGAAATTAAAAAATAATGTAAGAACAAAAGATTAAAGCATAAGGGTTAGAGAACTAACCCGCATGCAAAACAAAATTAAAATCAAGTATGTGCTTCACAACTAGTGTGGTTATGAGCTTTGTGACTCAATGACTTTAAGGATGTGTATACAATTTGTGGGTTGTATGGGTAATCCTAAGAAGTGTTTGAGTATGTGGGTTGGTGGAAAAATAATTCCAAACCTAAGTTGTAAAGATAATGAAGGGTGAACCAAAATCAAAATGATTTTTTCAACCTTCAAAACCTTTAAGACTTTTTTGGAAAGGAATTTTGGTTTAAAAAAGCTTAAGTGCAAATATTTTCCAAGTCTTGGTTCCAAAGATAATGAAGGGTGAGTTAAATCTAAAAGATTTCTCAACCTTCAAGAGCTTTAGAACCTTGAAGAGGAGGGTTTGCTTCAAAGAATTTTTCTGCTCAAAACACTCTTGAAAACTCTCCCTATTTCTCTCTAATTTTTCCCTACACTTTCCAACCCCTTTGTATGGAGGCTTGATGTTGTATTTATAGAGAGAGAGGTAAGACTAGGTCAATGTGGGAGTGTTTTCCAGCCCCCCATGGGCTGTCATAATGGGTGGAAAAGGCTGTGGAAAGTCCATTTCAAGTGCTGGAAAAAAAACAAAAATTGTGCAGAAAGTGGTCCAAGAACACAGTGCCGGCCGGCACTGTGTTTTAAAATCCTAGTGCCGGCCAGCACTAGGATTAAATTTTTGAGTGCCGCCTTAAAAATTGGAGTGCTGGCCGGCACTATTTTGAAAAATTAGATTGCCGTTCGGCACTCCATTTTGGGTTATTTAAAAACATTCTTTTTTTGACTTTTTTCAACTTACCTCTTTTGGCCATACATTGTGGAACGTGCATGGGCAGAAAAACTAATTTTTATGCCCTTCCAAAAGCATTTTTGGCATGCATGAGTGAGATATAATCCTATGTATGCATGCACATTTAAGCTAACGTGGACCCGAAATGTTAAAATTTCGATTAGCGATAACTTTCTTGTTTGTGGTCCAATTTGAGTGTGTGATGCGTAGTTTTGATTGTCCTGACCTAAGGACTCATTTAAAATTATTTTGGGGTCGATCAGATGTCCCGAGAAAAATCGGGCCGAAACCCTAGAAATGCACGGATTTTTGTGCCAAAACGCCCAGAGTCCAAATTGAGTGCAAGTCGTGTCATTGTGATCGCGTTGACCTAAGAACTCGTGTGAATGTATTTTCATGTCAATCGGATGCCCATAATAAATAGGGACAGAAAACCCTAAATGTGCACAGATTTCAGTGTCAGGGTCCGTTTTGGATTTTTAGTCCATAAAGCCCCATGCATGTTATAATTGAAATGTAGGTGGCAAAATGAGGTGTCTATAGAATGCCCCTCATTGGCAGAGCTTGTAAAGCGAATGTCAATGTATGAGAAAGACACCAGTTTTTGCCATCAGAATGTAATGTATTTCGAGCTTCTTATGGGGAAGTCCGAATAAATTCGTTGGGGAATTTTTTAAGTGTCTTAACAACCCAAGAATTCAAATGTATTCAGGAAAATTTTTACGAGTTTAAACAACCTGAAGTTGTGTGTTGTTATGTCGGGAATTTTAGCCAGAAGCGTGATTCCGAAGAAATTCTTTCAAGGAATTAGTGGGGGACGAGTTTGTAAGCCCAATCCAAAAAAAGTCAGCAAAAAGAATTGCTTTGAATTGTTTGCAACCGAGCCTTTATGGGGCCGCCTATGTACCTCCTTTTGGGAAGATCAGGTTTGCCGTAGTTCCAAAATGAAGAAATTTCTTGTGGGAAATTTCGAAAAGTGTTGTGAATTTCTTGTGTGAGAATTCGAGAATTTTCAACTGGGGAAAATTTTAATTTGCAGAAAACAACCCAGAAAAATTTGTAAGTGATGGGATTAATTTTACATTGTTATAGAAAAACCCAATTTGATTTGGTGTTGTGAAAATTCTTGTTAGAATTCGAGAATTTTTAACTGGGAAAAATTTTATGTTGCAGAAAACAACCCAGAAAAATTTGTAAGTCATGGGATTAATTTTACGTTGCTACGGAAAAACCCAATTTGATTTGTTGTTTTGAAAATTCTTGTTAGAATTCGAGAATTTTTAACTGGGAAAAATTTTATGTTGCAAAAAACAACCCAGAAAAATTTGTAAGTCATGGGATTAATTTTACATTGCTACAGAAAAACCCAATTTGATTTGTTGTTGTGAAAATTCTTGTTAGAATTCGAGAATTTTTAACTGGGAAAAATTTTATGTTGCAGAAAACAACCCAGAAAAATTTGTAAGTCATGGGATTAATTTTACATTGCTACAGAAAAACCCAATTTGATTTGTTGTTGTGAAAATTCTTGTATAGAGTTATGCTAGGAATTTTTAGCTAAAAAAAGCGTGGTTCCGGAAATTTTTGTAAATCAGGCCCAAAATGTAATGGGCTTGGCCATGTTTTTTATCCATTTTGAAAAATGAAATTTGTAGGCTTGATTTCTTTAAAACAAAAACCTTTGGGCTATGAGATGTGTAGATGGGGATGTGTGTAAGTGGATGTGGGACCGAGCCTTATGGAAGACTGCCTACGTACCTCTATCCGAGAGGATCAGGTCCAAACGTAGTTCAAAAGGAAGAAATTTCTTGTTTAGAAATTCTAAATATGTGTGTGGACTTCTTGTTTAGAAGTTCAAAATATGTGGTTGTGAATCTCTTGTGTGGAAGTTCAGAAACATTTAATTGAGAAAGTTTTTAAGTGTTTGCAACAACCTAAAAACAGTATGTCGGGAAAGATTTTATGTTCTAACAAACAACCTGAAAGTGTTTGTCGTTGTTGTTATTGTTGTTGTGTGTCTTTGGTTTGTACCTTGACTTATGATCTTGGTTGTGTACCTTGTTTTGTGATCTTGGTTGTGTACCTTGATTTGTGATCTCGATTGTGTATCTTGATTTGTCAAGATTGAAAAGATGGATTTTTCTAAACCATTTTGAAAACCTTTTTTTTTTTTTTTTTTTAAATGGATGTAATCCGTTATGTAAATGAGAATTTTGAGAAAACATTGTTTTCTTGGGAAGACATGTTTGACAAACCCAAGGTTGCAAAACAAAACCGTTCTCTTCCACTTTAAAGGAATTAAAGTCATTAAACCCTTATAAACACTTTCGCCTTTCACTTTAAGCTTGTAAGACCAAATCCTTTAAAGGCAATTAAAGAGATGAAGTGATTGAAAGTTCTCTTGAATCAGCAGATTTATGAAAGAGCAATGACCTTTTGAAAGGTTTTGGATGACTTTGCTAATCAATATTGTTAGGGGCAATGATGGAAGTATGCCCTTTAACTTGAAAATCTAACCAATCGAGAAATGAGGGTGAATGCCCTTATTTTCGAATACATGTGATATTGTGTGGATTATGTTAAGGGAGGACTGTTTAGTCGACAAACTAGGGAGAATGCCCCTAGTTTGGAGATGTATGATCCTGTGTAGATCATATTGAAGGAGAATCGACAAACTGGGGAGAATGCCCCTAGTTTGGAGATGTATGATCTTGTGTAGATTATTGAAGAGAAAATCGACAAACTGGGGAGATTGCCCCTAGTTTGGATATGTATGATCTAGTGTAGATCGTGTTGAGAGAATTCGACAAACGAGGGTGAATGCCCCTAGTTTGGAGATGTATGATCTTGTGTAGATCATATTGAAGAGAGAATCGACAAACGAGGGTGAATGCCCCTTAGTTTGGAGATATATGATCTTGTATAGATTGTGTTGAAAGAATCGACAGATGAGGGTTCGACAAACTAGGGAGAATGCCCCTAGTTTGGAGATGTGTGGTCGAAGTCTTGAAGAGAGACTTGAATGACCGCAACGAGAAAGTGTCTCGGGTTTGAATTTTTTGCGACAATTCATATTTCCAAGGAAAATTTGATTGGTGTTTGGACCATCCATCATTTTTTTTTTTTTTTTTTTTGCTCTAACTTTTGCCTAGGCCGCCCTTTTCGGGTTTTCAACCTAACGAGCGTTTTGTATTTTGTTTTTACTTCCAATGGAAGAGCTAACTTCATGTATTGAGCAAGCAGAACCTCAATGAGGGCTTTTTTTATCTTTGTTTATCGGTTGTAATGTAGGTCGAGTTTGGGCTGTGAAAAAGAAGGATATACAGGCTCAAATTCTCCAATTGTACCCCTAGTGTGCATTCCAAAGATTGAATCTTGCCTTGTGACTTCTTCTCTTTGCTTTAATCCATCACGCATTCTTTGTATTTGTGTTGACACTTTTGACATTTCTTGTATCTATGTGACGTCTTTGTCAGACTTTTTTTGTATGTTGACGTCTATGTCAAGTGTTCTCTTGCCTTTCTACTTGTTGAAGATAGATGTCTATGTTCTTTTGTTCTTCTTTCTTTGACATTTTGATCTTGTGAATGGAAACCATAATCTCCTTTTTGTGCACATCTAGAATTCCCACCCCAGGTTTGGTTTTTGGGTTTCAAGAAAGAAAAGGCTCATTCTTTTTTTAAAAGGCCCAAGTTGGCTCGCAATGGATTGTATTTGTCATGGATTGACAAGGATGATTTTTGTGTTCAATGAAAAATGGCCTCCTATCCTTGGTAGAGCTTGCTTTTGTCATGAAGCGTTTAAGCTCTTTTGATGAGTTCCTTCTTGAATTTTTTTTTTATTTTTTTTTACCTCTTTGTGGAGCCCTAATTTTTGCTTAGGCCGCCCTTTCGGGTTTTCGACCTAACGGGCTTTCATTTCTTTTTTGCATGGATGGTCCATTGTAAGCCCAATTATTAGGACACACTTTTGAATGAATGTGCAAGAATGTGAAGATCATGACCGGATGTAGAAGAAAGAATTTTGGAAGAAGTGACTCGAGATTCTTCGATGACTTAATTTCCTTGATTGCCTTTTAGGATCCACTCTTTTATTGTTCCAAGTGTTTGGCGACAATTTTTATATGAATTGAATGAAAATGATCCTATTACCAGTGTAAATTGACTGGTCGAGTTATGTGACCTTATGGCTTGTCATTGTTACCCAAGAACTCATTTTCTTATCAAAAGTATTTTTCAAAAAGAATTTTGAATTTTTTTTTTCTTAAAATGATATGAAGAAGTGCGAGTCTTGAAGAATGTTGTTTGTTGAAATTCCTTTTGATGATTGTGATCAAATTTTGAGCAAATGAATTTTAACCGTTGAGGTGTAATTCAAAAATGTGAAATTTTAACCATTGAGGTGTGATTCAATTTATGATTTTTCGTAGCTTGAGAAATGTGTCTTAAAAGATGTCTTTCTTGATCCCAAAATTTCACACTACACATCAATAAGACAGACAAAGCAATTCAAACAAAACATTCAACATTCAATGTAAAAGCCAAATGATGGATTGATGAAGTTTTTCATGCATGAGTAATGTTGTTTGTCCTTGTGGGATGTTGATGTAGGGGGAAAGCCCATGGGTGAACCTTGTCGGAGGAAGAGACTTGTGAGGTCTTTGCGGAATAGCCGGCTTGAGAGGCCTTGAGTGGCCTTGAGCTTGAATCTTAACACTTAGAGACTTGTATGGTCTTTATAGAACAATTGGCTTGCGTGACCTTGAGCTTGAATTTTGAAGACTTGAAGACTTGTGTGGTCTTTGTAGAACAGTTGGCTTATATGGCCTTGAACTTGAATCTTGAAGCTTAATGATTAACTGTTTAGGAGTTTGGGTTTTGTGTGACCTTTTGTGGAGTATGGGTTATGGTGAAATTGGGCTTGTGGGACCTTTGGCAAATATGGGTAAGTGTTTGGGAAATTGGGCTTGTAGGGCCTTTTGTGGAGTATAGGGAATGGTGAAGGTTGTGTGGCCTTTTGGTGGAGTAAGTGACTGTTTGGGCTTGTGTGGCCTTTTGTGGAATATGGGGAATGGTGAAGCTTGTGTGGCTTTTTGGTGGAGTGAGTGACTGTCTGGGCTTGTGTGGCCTTTTGTAGCATGGGTGATTGTTTGGGCTTATATGGCCTTGAAGCTCAAGTGTTGTGGGCTGCCATTTGAGAGGCTTTGAACTTCAATCTTGTTTTGTACCTGTCTGTAAAGCATCCTCAATTTGGGTACCAGCTGCAACTAAGGCTTTGAAGGTTGGGAAGTATTGCGCAAACAAGTGTTTGTTGTAGGTAGGTAACAAATTCTTAACTACCATTTGCAACTGATCCTCCTCACTAGGCCGAGAGGTCATTTGGACGGCTTTTGCCCTCCATCTCGTAATGAAAGACGAGAAGGTCTCCTTGGCACCTTGTTTGGTAGTCTCGAGATCTCTCCTTGTAACATCCACTTCATTGTTGAAACGATATTGCTTGAAAAATTCCGAGCAAATGTCTTCCCACGTATTGGTGTGGGAGTCTTTCAAATTGAGAAACCACTTCAAAGCCACCCCTGTAAGGGTGTTTTGAAATAGTTGTGCCAAAATCTCGTCATCAGCCCCCAACGGGTGCATGGCCCTTGTATACATTTTCAGATGGGTTACTGGACAACCTATGCCATTAAACTTGTCTAGTGATGGCATCTTGAACTTCGGAGGTAGTCGAACCTTGGGGAAAAGAGACAATGATTGTAGATCCACCACCTCGTCAAATCTACAGGTCTTTTTGATAACCTTCTCCATTTGCTCCACCCTTTGGAGCAGCCTCTTCTCGGACTCGGTCATAGGCGAACTCGTTGTAACCAATACTTTGTTCTCGGTGTTGGACCCCCCTGGCGTAACTTGAGGTTCTCTAGATAGCAAATATTGGAAAATTTGTTGTATGTCTTCTCTCAATTGTGTTTGGCCCACGACCAAAGTGTGCAACAATTCTTTCAACTCATTGGATTTCGAATTACTACTTTCCCCCATGGCAAAAGACGGGCTCTTGGAAGAAACTGGTGATTCTTGTTCGGACTGGGAGTCACTTGGGCTTGGACTATCACTGAACAACAACCTCTTCAACTTCGAAGATGGTGAAGAACAATCTTCCAAACGTCCCCTCTCTTCACGAGTCCAAACCTTATCCTGCATACTTTAAGACTCTCATTTTAGACTCATGTTATTCAATTTGATTAGGCTTTATTGGGCCTTAACAAAAATGATTATTTACCTAGGCCATGTTGGACCTAACAGGCAATGATAATTGGTTTAGACCTTGTTGGGCCTTACCGAAAAAAAGTTTTACCTAAGGCTTGTTGGGCCTAGCGGCAGGTGAAAAAATGTTATTTTCTTTAAGCCTTGTTGGGCCTAACGATGTGTCTTAAAATATTGTTCTTTTTTATTTAGGCCTTGTTGGACCTACCAAAAACATGTTATTTTTCGTAGGTCTTGTTGGACCTAATGACATGTTAAAAATGTTGTTCTTTCAAACTTTAGGAAAATTTCATGTCAAGCGACAACCTAAACTTTAGGCCTTTTTTTTTTTTACATTAAGAGTATTACCCAATGTATGATAAAATTGATGAATTTTGACTAGTTCAAAGTGTAATTCAAAAATGTGAATTTTAATCCTTTAAGGATGTTATTCATTGTACGATGAAATAATGAATTTTCAACTATTTAAAGTGTAATCCAAAATGTGAAAATGTGAATTTTATGATGTGAACCATTTAAGGTATTATTAAAAATGTGGTGAATTCTAATCAATTAAGATGTAATTCATGATATGTTTAAATTTTAACCATTTAAGGTGTTATTCAAATGTGGTGAATTTTACTCAATTAAGATGTAATTCATGATGTATTTAAATTTTAACCCTTTAAGGTGTTATTTAAAAGATGCGGTGAATTAATCCATTAAGATGTAATTCAATATGTGATTAAATTTTAACCATTTAAGGTGTTATTAAAAAATGTAGTGAATTTTAATCCATGAAGATGTAATTCAAGATGTGAGCCGTTTTATTGAAAATGTAGTAAATTTTGATCCGTTAAGATATAATTCAAGATGTATTTAAATTTTAACCGTTAAGGTGTTATTTAAAGATGCAGTGAATTTTAATCCATTAAGATGTAATTCATGATGTATTTAAATTTTAACCCTTTAAGGTGTTATTTAAAAAGTGTGGTGAATTTTAATCAATTAAGATATAACTCATGATATGTTTAAATTTTAACCATTTAAGGTGTTATTTAAAAAATGTGGCGAATTTTAATCAATTAAGATGTAATTCATGATATGTTTAAATTTTCAACCATTTAAGGTGTTATTTAAAAAATGTGGTGAATTTTAATCAATTAAGATGTAATTCAAGATGTGAACCATTTAAGGTGTTATAAAAAAATTTGGTGAATTTTAATCAATTAAGATGTAATTCATGATATATTTAAATTTTAACCATTTAAGGTGTTATTCAAAAAAGTTTTTTTTAAAAAAATGTAATTCTATGTGTATGTTAAATTTGCAACCACTTAAGGTGTAATTAAGGACATGAATTTTAATTTTTCAATTATGTATATGTGATCTGTTATATTTTAACTGTTAGCCTCAAGGTTTCAATAATTATTAATTGGCTAATTAATCCAAGGACATTCATGTAGTTTTGATGATAACCATGATTTTAAGTTGTTCATTAATGATATTTTCATATGAACTAATGATTTATGTTTTAAAGCTTAATTTTGACTATTGATTTAATTGGACCAAGATGGCCAATTCAAATATCA
Organism: Fagus sylvatica; assembly: GCA_907173295.1. NCBI lineage: Eukaryota > Viridiplantae > Streptophyta > Magnoliopsida > Fagales > Fagaceae > Fagus > Fagus sylvatica. The sequence continues at coordinate 22,191,784 of OU015765.1, read as the reverse complement.
AGCAAATGCAAAGTTGATAAATTGCAAATTCATTGAAGATCAAAGTCATCAAGACTCAAGACAAAGAAATCAAGCTCAAAGACAATGATCCGAGACATATGAGAAGTAAGAGTTAGGTTTTGTAAAGTTTATTAAGATTTGATCTTTAAGGCTCAACTTTAAAACCAACTTCAATTGAAAAATCTCTTAAAGTTTTCAAAGACAACTTGATTGGTTGAAATTCAAATATAAGACAACCTATATCAATTGAAAAATCTCTTAAAGTTTTCAAAGACAACTTGATTGGTTGAAATTCAAATATAAGACAACCATATCAATTGAAAAATCTCTTAAAGTTTTCAAAGACAACTTGATTGGTTGAAATTCAAATATAAGACAACCATATCAATTGAAAAATCTCTTAAAGTTTTCAAAGACAACTTGATTGGTTGAAATTCAAATATAAGACAACCATATCAATTGAAAAATCTCTTAAAGTTTTCAAAGACAAACTTGATTGGTTGAAATTCAAATATAAGACAACCATATCAATTGAAAAATCTCTTAAAGTTTTCAAAGACAACTTGATTGGTTGAAATTCAAATATAAGACAACCATATCAATTGAAAAATCTCTTAAAGTCTTCAAAGACAAATTTGATTAGTTGAAATTCAAATATAAGACAACCATATCAATTGAAAAATCTCTTAAAGTCTTCAAAGACAACTTGATTGGTTGAAATTCAAATATAAGACAACAATATCAATTGAAAAATCTCTTAAAGTCTTCAAAGACAAACTTAATTGATTGAAATTCACATGCAAGACAACCATATCAATTATGGTTGAAAAATCTTAAGAAGAAAAGTTTTCAAAGAAAGCAAATTGATTGATTGAAAATCAAGAAGAATGCAAGACAACATGATGGCTATAAATACTACCCTTTCTTCATTTCTAAACATCAAGCATACAAGAGAAATCAAAGATAGAAAAGATAACATCTTATACATCAATCCATCCTTCTCAAGCTTATATTTTCATATCATTCAAAATCCTTGATTGAAAATTTCTCTAAACACTTTTTGAGCCATATTGATCAAATCCTTGATATACTATTAGAGTGAGCATATTGTGTACAATTACTCTTTGAGAGAGCCTTATCTTGTACAACAAATACTTTGTTGAAACCATTGAGTGTTTTTGTTAGGGTTTTGGTATAAATCCTAAGTAGTGAAAAGGATTTTTCACTGGGTGGTTACTCTTCACCTTGTAAGGAAGATTTGTGGGTCTTGGTATAAATCCTAAGAGTGAAAAGGATTTTTCACTCGGTGGTTACTCTTCACCGTGTAAAGAAGATTTGTAACGGTTTTGATCTTCACCCGAAAGAAGATTGTCAAATTAGTGAATTTGGGAATCCTCGAGAAGTGATCTTGAGGCGGGGACGTAGGCGGGGAAGCCGAACCTCGATAACAATCACTGTGTTTGATTTTCTCTATCTCTATCTCTTACTTATTCAATTGCTTATATATGCTTGTGTTTGATTTTCTATCATATCTTATTGCAATTGAATTGTGTTCTTAAATTTGTTTTTGCTAATTGAAAATAGTTTTTAATTCCGCATTTAAATCGAAAAAGTTTGCCTCAACCTAAATCACCCCCCCTCTTAGGTTGATATTTGGGTAACAATTGGTATCAGAGCCAAGGCTCTACATATAGATTTAACAATCTTAGAGTTAAGATCATGGCAAACACATTTAGACCTCAAATGGTTGAAGGTCAATCTACAAATAGACCACCCTTATTCAATAGTAGTGATTATAGTTATTGGAAAACTAGAATGACTACGTACATTAAAGGTCAAGATTATCTCATATGGAAAATCATTGTAAATGGTCCTCATGTTCCTACTAAAATAGTAGAAGAACAAGAAATACCCAAACAAGAAACTGAATGGGATGAAAATGATGTCAAACTCATTGAATTAAATTATAAAGCTATGAATTGTTTATATTGTGCGTTTGACTCAAAGGAATTTGATGAAATTTCAAGTTGTAATTCAGCTAAAGAAATTTGGGAAAGACTTGAAGCTACATATGAAGAAGCAAGTCAAGAATCAAAGATGAGCATGCTTGTTCATGATCACAAATTGCCTCAAATAGAGAAAGATGAATGTACAAGCATTAGCCCTCAAACATCCAACGATGAAGAAGATTCTACCGAAGCTTTTTGCTTAATGGCATATGAAGATGAGGTAACTTCTAAACTTAATTCTTTAGAAGATGAATCTTATAGCTATGATGAATTACAAAATGCTTTTGAAGAATTGGTTGAAGAATTTGAGAAGAATGTTTTGAAAAATAAAGTTTTTAAAAAGAAAGTCACATCTCTTTCAAACGAATTAGATGATTTGAAAAACAAAAATGAAATTCTAGAAAAACAAATTAATTCTTTGAATGATAAAAATCTGTTTTTAGAAGAAGAAATAATTAAGTTGGAAGTTAAGTCACAAAATTTTATTGAGAAAATGAAAGCAAATGATGTGGAAACATCATCACAAATTGTTCACAATTCAAATCTTTTGATTAATGAAAATAAAGAACTAAAACTCAAGGTTGAAAACTTAACTAAAATTTTGACTAACTTTACAAATGGAAAGAAAAATTTGGATAATTTGTTGGGTAGTCAAAGATGTGTTTTTGACAAAGCGGGTATTGGATATAACCCGAAAATAAAAGAAAAACATTATCAAAAATTTTTCATTAATGAAAACCTCTTGAAATCTCCCATATGTAAACATTGTGGAAAAATAGGGCATAATATTCATACATGTCCTATGAAAAATATGATTTGGATTATTAAAGGAACCTCACCACCAACTAACCCAAGAGGACCCAAGAAGATTTGGGTACCAAAAAGAGTTACTTAAAATTGTTTTGTAGGTATGCTTGATATCCAAATCTACCAAGGAATAAGTGGTTTCTTGACAGTGGATGTTCAAGGCATATGACAGGTGACAAAAACAAGTTCACTTCTCTTACTTTAAAAGATGGAGGAAATGTCAAATTCGGTGATAACTCAAAAGGAAAGATCATCGGTATAGGTAATATTGGTAAAACACATTCTCTTGTTATTGAAGATGTTCTCTTGGTTGATGGTTTGAAACATAACTTGCTAAGTATTAGCCAATTGTGTGATAAAGGCTATAATGTAATATTTAAATCAATCATGTGCATTATAGTAAATGAAATTGATAATCAAGTTTTATTTGTGGCATTTAGAAATGAAAATGTCTACACTATTGATTTTGATAATATGACTTCAAAAGAATCAATTTGCCTTGCTGCCATAAATGAAAATAGTTGGTTGTGGCATAGAAGATTAGGACATGTCAATATGGAATTACTCTCAAAATTGTCTAAACTTGATTTAGTAAAAGGCTTGCCGGTTACTAAATTTGTTAAAGATAAAATATGTGATGCATGTCAACTAGGTAAACAAACTAAATCATCATTTAAGAAAAAGAAAATCATTTCTACTTCAAGACCTCTAGAACTCTTGCATATGGATTTATTTGGTCCTATTAGAACCGCTAGCTTAAGTGGCAAATTGTATGCATTTGTAATTGTTGATGATTACTCTCGCTATACATGGGTATTATTTCTTGCTCATAAAAATGAAGCTCATAAAGCATTTGTTAAACATTGTAGAAGAATTCAAAATGAAAAAGGTTATACAATTAACAATGTTAGAAGTGATAGAGGTAGAGAATTTGATAATCAAGATATTGAACTATATTGTGATCAAAATGGTTTTGGACACAATTTCTCGGCACCTC